>CAWVRF010001416.1:1449800-1682800 GCA_963932465.1 Maratus speciosus | reverse complement strand
AATGTACTACAGAATCCGTTATTTTTTAATAGTGGTACGAATAGAATAGAAAAATAATCACCTCTGGCAGCCCTGCTCTACAGGTATAACAATTTAAAAATAGCGTTCGGGACAGCTATGAAGAGACTTTCAAAAGATGCTGAAGAGGATGAAACATTTTCAACTAATTTACTTGGTGGGATCCGAAACATTCAGCTGAACCCGATAAAAAATTAAATTGTGTACATTTCTTCAAAGGTACTTTCACTTTTTTTAGTATGTTTGTTGAAGCTAATTGAAATTCTATCACCTAATTTCTGATAGTTAATCACTTTAATAATATCATTCTGAGATTCTTAATATCCTGAGGGAATTCGCATTTTTTTCACATCTCTATCATCCTGCTCGTATTCATTACCATTGTTAGGTCTTCCATCTGCCAATTCTAAACTGTCACCTAACACATATTCATACTCGTTGCAGTGTTGTGTAACACAAGGCGTCCGAGTTCAAAGTACAGAAAAGCTACGGCTTATTATTACATAACTACCCATTAGAATGTAATAGATTGATCTCCGTGGATTGTAAACCTCTCTGAGTTTTTTTTGGGACTCCACCATATTTTTACAGAGATGTTACCGCGTTTTTGAATATGACATTTCCTGGAAGTTGGATTGGAAGACGGGGCCCCAATTGCCTGGCCTCCAAGGTCTCTGGATTTGACTTCATTAGATTTTTTTGCTTGGGGATTCATTAAATCCATTGTGTATAAACAAAAAATTACTGTGGATGAGTTGAAGTGTATTATTCAAACAATTCATCTATGCTGATATGCAGTCATCCTGATATGCTACGAAACACTTGGAGAGAACTGGATTAATGTTTTGACGTTTGTCATTCTACAAAAAGGTGTACATATCGAAATCTATTGATATTAAAAACTTGCTGAGATATTCTTTCTATTTAATTTTTTTTAATTTTAATGGGTAGTTCCCTAAAAATAAGCCATAACTTTCGGATATTTTTAGCCCGGACAGCTTTTATTACACCACGTATGAGGATCAATCCTTTCAGCTAAACAACCTCCCAATCGCCTTTCAAATCTAGAAGCATAGGTAATCTGATAAAATAATGCGAAATTTGGCTGTCTGGAAAATTATTTATTCAATTGTCAGATGGTGACGTCACGTAGAACGAGTTGATTCTAGATGATCATTCAGATCAGAAGTGAAGAAATGTGGGTTTTGTACAGAAAATTATTCTAAAGAGGGTAAAACACTGGTTAAATTTAAAGGGATAATCTATAAATTTGACATTCAAGATGTCCTTTTCTTTTACGTTTTTTTAGTATCCTTTCGATATCAAAATAATTTTTCTGTTGTACTTTTTGCAATTCCTCTGCATTAAAAGGTTCCTTTTAGGTTTTTCTAATAAATATTTTATTCTGTTTTTACAGAATAAATTGGAATTTTCTTTACACACTGGCACTAAAAACAAAATTACAAGGTTTTTTAATTTTGACTTATTTTTGTATACGGAAAACTATCATATCTATACTACTCGTATTCACTTCACTTTGAGCTCTTTTAATAGTACTCCGACAAATGTGTTTACTACTATCTAAAAATTCCCTCATCACGTCAATATATTGGTAAATGTTAAGTGCTGTAAGATAATTCCACATTTTACTTTTACGGGTATGGTTAAATCTCTCCATTGCTCATATTGTTTAAAGTTCTAAAAAAATCGAACACCTTGTTTCGGAAACTTCTGCAAACGGTAATTTAAAAATTCTTCACCGGCGTCAGTATTGAAACACTTTGGTTTCCGTGATACAAAAATGGATTCAAACACTGACACTATATCTTCAGCATATTTTGATTTCAAACGCATATTTTTATAAAATGTCGATACAAGTTAAAATTTATCAAAACCAGTCATTAAATTTCTTTTAAGAAGTTAAATCTATCAAATCCACCTACCATTGCATAGTCTATAGAATACGATCACGCGGTTCGTTTGAAATTTTCTGCGTACAAGGTTGTGAAGGGTTGGTCTCCTAAACAAGATTCCCCCCGCCCCCCTAGATAGCTTGCCTGTAGCTGCTTACTTAAGGGGGCCTTCTACATTAGGAGACCAAGAAAAGAAGCACTTTATGATTTTTTTGTAAGAAAACTGAATGATGGATCTTTTTGAAATTTTAACACTTTATTTTACATATCTTAAGGTATACACAAGAATTTTTTTATTAGATTTTGCTGCTTCTACTCTAAGTTTTAAACAAATAGGTTCAACTGCTTTTTAAAATTTTGTCTGGACGGTGGGCATGATTGTAGCGCCTTGTAGAATTATCTGAAACACAAAAATAAATTTTTTTCGTAAACTTCGTGAGTATAGCTTCTAGTTAAAGGAACCCATAAATTTATATTAAAAAGTTATGTAATTGCCGATTTAAAAAAAAAAAAATTTTTGTTAAAAAAATTCGTTCTTATGTGTCAATAACTTTTTAAATAATTTTAGTAAAGCTTTAATTCACACCGAACGCAATTAAACAAGCTTTAATTAAAAAAAATCAAGATGATCCATTGAGTAGTATTTTTTAAATCATGCCCACCGTGTCAAAAAATGTGGTTGAACAAACTTGCTTATAACTTAGAGTAGAAGCAACAAAATCTAATTAAAAAAAATTATTGTGTATACCTAAAGATATGTACAATAAACTGTTAAAATTTCAAAAAGATCCATCATGCAGTTTTCTTACAAAAAAATCAAAAAAGTGCTTTTTTTCTTGGTCTCTTAATGTAGAAGGCCCCCTTAATAATACTTTGATTTGAATAATTTGACACATTTCTCCATAACACGTTCTCACATTGAAATAGAAAAATTCTCAAAATTCTTAAAATAAAACCCCGTCAGTCCATCAACTTCAGTAACAATATAAACAATTTAAAAATACAATATACATCCTGTACGTACGAGCACCGATTAGTTCACCTTTCAGTACCATTTAAAAAATAAGTTCGAAAAAGAGTTTTATATTTCTAAAAATTGATCGTTTAAAGAAATTCTGCCCATCTTGGGAAGGTATCGTTCATTATACAATGTAGGGATGTCAGTAGTTATGAACAAACGATCACATCTCTTCTTATAGTTGAAAAGCACTGTTTTAGGTAGCTTTCATTACAAAAAGTAAAAAGCTACCTATTGCAGTCGTCCGGAGGAAAGCACTTCCGGAAAATTTTGGTATATTTTCACCGATCATGACCCCCCCCCCCCAGTCCCCAAAACCACCCTTCGTTGAAATGTAACTTCCGTAATATAATCTGATATCTGCCATGCGATAACTCTTGTATTTATTAACCAATTTGGTATGTACTATGCATACAATTAATTTAATCCAATGTCTCGACCGACAGACATTTGAACCGTGCACTGCCTTGCAATGCTTAATTATTAGTATCCGTTAACTTCAAATTCTTGCCAAGCTTGACGGCACTTGGCGAAATATACCAAAAATAAGTATCCAAAAAGTATGCCAACTTGGCTATAAGCTTACTAATTTGGCGCATTCCCATTCAAATTCAGTATTGGCGAATATACTCTTATCGGGTTCGTCGCCTTTTAGCTTCTTAAAATTTAAGTAAAATGAGCTTCGAGTTGAACTAGCAAAATTTTAAAACTAAAATATATGAAAGCTACCTATTCCTCCCGGCACATGCCGAAAGGACTTTTTGCTTAAAAAACGGACCCATAAGGAGGCTTCTGAATCGGTTTTGGAGGTGGGTGTATAGTGGCGGTGGGTGACGGCGACGGTGGCACGGGAATTGCTTCTCCACTTAATACGCTGGAACTGTCATTTCTGCACTAATTATGTGGAACAATATGAACTGCTGCGTTGTCCTTTTAGCACATAAGTCCATTAAAAGGAAATATAATCAATTTAAGCAATAACCAATTTTTTTAGTCTGGGATGAGAGTTCTGAAAATGATTGCCCACTTTCACGATTATCTGGAGCATCTTAGATTATCTAGCGCACCAATCAGGACATTTAGCACTGCAATAGGTGATTTTCTGTGAATAAAGGTCGATTGCGTTTGGTAATAAATTTGATTGGTAAAAAATTCAATTCTGGTGTTATTTAAAACATTATTTAAGTTTTTCAGCTCAGGAATAAAGTTTTTTCTGTTAGTAAAAGCTATGAAGTATTTATTTCATAACAAATGTTGGATTCATACAGAGTTTATATCTTAAATTGTATGTGGTATACCATTAGGTAAATGGTTTTTGCTCTGGAACAGTTTCTTTTCTGTGAATAAATGTCGATTTTATTTCCCATTGAATTTCCTTGGCAGATAATTCTATTCTAGTGTTATCTAAAACATCATTTAACGTTTTCAGCTCAGGAATAAAGTTTTTTCTGTTAGTAAAAGCTATGAAATATTTATTTTATAACAAGTATTGGATTCATACAGAGTTCGTTCATCTTAAATGTTATGTGGCATACCATTAGGCAAATAGTTTTTGCTCTGGAACAGTTTCTTTACTGCGAATATACGTTAATTGCTGTTCATAGCGAGTTAAACAGAGAATTAATCTTGAGATGCTATCAGGTGCATCCTTAAGTTTTTGTGCTGAGGAAGAACTGTTTTTCTATTACATAATGATGTTTGAGGTCCACATATCTTACTAAAATTTTATTGGAACACAGGAGATAACCAAGTTAAAATAGGAGTACATACTATGTACTGCCATCAAGTGCAAACATTAAATACGTTACATGACCCCTTTTAAAAAAATTAAAACAAGAAAATTATGAAGGCAATGAATATTTAAAAAGTATTAAACATAGAAATCATTTAAAGTTCTAAATTTAACATAGTTTAGTTCAAATGTCTCTATAGCGTTGAGGTATTACAATTGTTCGGGAAGATTTCCGTACAGACCCTTGAGGCAACACCGTTTGTAATCTACCTGTTATATTATCTATTGTATCTGGAATCTGCATGGGAACACTCGCTGAATCTGTAGTTACTGAAAAAAAGTCTACTGATCTCACAGGCCTTACAGATTGACTTAATTCAGATTTATTAGGGCGGATGTAAAATCTGTTTCTTCTGCAAATATTACCATCTATCCCTAATAATGTAGGATAGAGGTTGAGGACTAACCTGAATAACAGTTCCTTGTTTCCATGGTTCGTTCATCTTTTGGCGAAAACAAACTCTTTCCTAATCTTTCAAATTTGATAGTTGTGTACTATATTAGCATATTTATTTTTGAATCATATGCCGCTTCTCTAAAGACTTTTGATTCAGCTAACGGAAAATTTGGCCTAAGTTTTTCAGGATGACATGGCAAAAGAGACCTCAGTTGCCTGCCTATTAATAGTTCAGCCGGAGAGGAGAGATCTTCAGAGGGTTGAATACGATAGTCTAATAAGACCATATATAATACTTCTAACACCATGAAATATCTTATTAATAAATTTTATTGAAACACAGAAGACAACCAAGTTAAAGTCGAAGTACATAGTCCGCGCTGCCATCAAGTGCAAACATATTAAATACATTACACACAATATATATTATTCTAGCAGAGCTTCCAAAGACCTTATGAAAAACCATTAATTTTTGATTTCGAGTTTTTACTTTATATTTAAACTAGTATGTTGTGGTCATCACAAAACTTTCTACTATATAAATCACATCAATTAAATCATTTAAATAGTACAAGAAATTGCATCAATTTAACACCAATTCATATCAAAGTATATCTGAATTTGATGTTGGATGAAAATTCGTGCATTAGTTCTTGAGATAGAGCTATAGTGGAAATTCTGAAAAATTTAGCATAGCAGCACCACCTCTTCAGCGATTTGCAACAAAACATAAACAGCAGTAATTCTTATCAAGGTATCCTGAATCTGAAGTTGGTTGAAAATCCAAGTAATAGGTAGTTCCCTAAAAATAAGCCATAACTTTTGGATATTTTTAGCCCGGACAGCTTTTATTACACCACGTATGAGGATCAATCCTTTCAGCTAAACAACCTCCCAATCGCCTTTCAAATCTAGAAGCATAGGTAATCTGATAAAATAATGCGAAATTTGGCTTTCTGGAAAATTATTTATTCAATTGTCCGATGGTAACGTCATGTAGAACGAGTTGATTCTAGATGATCATTCAGATCAGAAGTGAAGAAATGTGGGTTTTGTACAGAAAATTATTCTAAAGAGGGTAAAACACTGGTTAAATTTAAAGGGATAATCTATAAATTTGACATTCAAGTTGTTCTTTTCTTTTACGTTTTTTTATTATCCTTTCGATATCAAAATAATTTTTCGGTTGTACTTTTTGCAATTCCTCTGCATTAAAAGGTTCCTTTTAGGTTTTTCTAATAAATATTTTATTCTGTTTTTACAGAATAAATTGGAATTTTCTTTACACACTGTCACTAAAAAAATGTCAAGGACTAACTGAATCTGGAGTTTGATGATAATCCGTGCATTAGTTCTGGAGATTGAGCTATTGTAGAAATCGTGAAAAATGCTGCATAGTAGAGCCACCTGCAGAGCGATTTACACCAAAAAGCAATCAGCCCCAATTTATATCAGGCACTAACTGAATATAAATTTTTATTAAATTCCGCTCATTAGTTCTTGAGATAGAGCGCCCACAAAATTTTTGTCACATACATATAGACAGAGTCACAGACAGACATTGTGTAAAAACATGTTTTTTGGGATCTCTGACCCCTAAAACATGTCAATCCCTCGAAAACCGAAAGTCGAAAATTTTCACGAATCCAATACTTTCTTCTTGTAAAGATAGAAAAAAGTAATAAACATCATTGCAAGTTTGATGTTGATGATAAAGGAGTTTGAGAGATTCAGAGTTCTGAAAATCGAAGTTCGTTTCGCAGGTCGTCTGATACAACATTATATTAACACTTTGAGCTCTGGAATATATATTCTTTAACCGGATTATTGTTTACAGTTCATGATGAATATGATTAACTGATACAGAGTTCTGAATATGAGAGTGCATCTTTAGAGGTTATTTGTTATGCCGTTACTGAGCTCTGGAATAGAGCGCTTTTATGCGAATAAAAGTAAACGCAATGTATAACGTATAATTTTTGTTGATAGTAAAACGACAAAACTCGTTAAGCTAGGCATATAGCCGCCCATGTAAGGGCCAGGTCTATGGTATGAAGTATTTACGAATATTTTGATTATGCAAAATCTAATTCTTAAATGCAAAAAAAAAAAAAAAAAAAAAAAAAAAAACCTTCCAGTTGTTTAAATAGTTTAAAATGATAAGGAAAGTATATTTGAGAAAGGGAATATTATCTTTAGGAATTTTTTTGAATGGCATGCAAGTAAACTATACGTATTATTTATATTAAAGTCGCAAAGAATTTAGAAAACTCGAAAAGTTTTAAATTTCTTAATGAAACTAATTTTAACTAGAATACCCAAGTTTGGTATTACGAAGGCAAGTTAATGTAAATCATTACATTCAATTTTACAAAATTTTAACTTGAGGTTAGGTGTGATAATGACTAACTGTATTTTAAAAGCTTATCTTATTATAAACCAAAAATACTATAATCACTTTTTAGCTCACAGGCTATCAAAGCCCGAGAGCTTATGTGCCCGCAGGTTCTGTATGTGCGTATGTATGTACATACGTACGTAACGCGATAACTTTTGATAGCAATATCCGATTTGCTTCAATTTTTTTTTTCCAGATTATTCTGATAAGGCACTTCCCTGATTAATTTTGGGGGTTCATTGGTTAAGGATAAAGGGGGGGGGGCTATTCCCCCCACCTTAATTTAGGTAAATGGGTCATTTCATGCAGAATTATTACATTTGCTCGAAATTTGGTATACAGGTTTATTATGCTAAGGAGCTTCCCAGATTATATTTGGAGGTTCATTAGTTAAGTATAAAGGGTAAAAGGGGGCTATCTCCCTTAATTTAAGTAAATGGGTTTTTCATGCAGAATTATTCGATTTGCTTCAAATTTTATATACCTGTTTATTCCGATAGGCGCTTCCTTCATTAGATTTGGAGGTTCATTGGTAAAGTATAAAAGGGGGAAAGGGGGCAAGTCCACTCCCCTTAGTTTAGATAAAATTTCTAGGTTCATTCTGATAAGGAGCTTTCCTGATTATATTTAAAGATTCATTGGTTAAGTATAAAGCAGGGAAATGGGGGAGCTCTCTTAATTTAGCGAAATGGTTTTTTTACGCAGATTTGCTGATTTATTTGATTTGCTTCAAATTTGGTATACCGGTTTATTATGTTAAGGCGCTTCCCTGATTACATTTGGAGGTTCATTGGTTAAGTATAAAGGGGGGAGGAAAACGGAATATGGAAAACACAGTTCAATTCCAAATCGCTTCCATGGCCAGGCTTTCCAATTTTATATTTTTCTGTTAAAAAATGAACTTGTAAATGTGTCAAAACGTTCTGCGCTTGTTGAGCGGAGCAGTTGAGAACAGCCTTAACCTCTTCACACTCACATATGTGGACGTTTAGTTTTTTTTTTTTTTTTTATAATTACAGTAGCCTCCCTCTTAACCGGCCCAAGCGGGACCGAGGTTCAGCTGTTAAGAAAAATAACGGTTAAACGAGATAGGTTAAAAAAAATAAAATAAAGTAACTGCATGTTTAATTAATTAAAGGCGTAGGATGCATTTAGTTTTTTAATTTGTGTAGTTTTAAAAAGTACATATTTTCTATATTTTGTGAAATGAATACTAGTTGTAATTAACTGAATTGAAATAAAATTATCACTAATAACAAATAACAATATTCAATGCAAATTAAACTGTTGGAAATCTTATCACATCCAAGAAGTTGAAATTATTCTACATTATGTAAATTTGAGTTAATTAACCGTAAAGAAATGAGAAAAGAAATTTTCCTTTCTGAATTTTGCCTGATGTCGGAAAAAAAGTCTGCCGGTTAAAGCGGAGTTCCGGTTAAGAGGAAGGCTACTGTATAATGACTGTCAATAATAAAAAGAACAAAAATTTGTCATTAACTTATTCACGACAGAATCCCTTAATAAGAGAAGTAAAAATTTTAGGGTTCGGCTGCACTGATTTTTTTATATCAACTGCACATGCGGAATAAAATTAAGGGTGAAGTCATTTTTTGGCAGTCAGTGCTGTTGGATTATTGGAATAAAACGTTAATATTTGATAAAAAATGATATCAGATATATTAAACAGATTAAGTTTTAATAATTTGTAGAAATGTAAGAAAACTTGACTGTTTGTTTTTCATTTTATAAGGAATCATTTCACTCATAAATGACCATTACCAACGCTCAGCAGCTACAAATGTGTACTCTTTTTTTGCTTTTAGCTCACAGGCTATCAAAGCCTGACAGCTAATATACCCGTAGGTTCTGTATGTACGTAACGCGATAACTCTTCATAGAAATATCGGATTTGCTTTCAAAATTTTTTTCTAGCTTCATTCTGATAAGGCGCTTCCCTGATTAGTTTTGGGAATTCATTGGTTAAGTATAAAGGGGGGGGGGGGTGGAGAGGCTAATCCCCTCCCTTCACCTAAACAAATGGGTTTTTCATGCAAAGTTATCAGATTTACTTCAAATTAGGGATACATGTTAATTCTGATAAGGAGCTTCCCTGATTAGATTTGGCGGCTCATTGTTTAAGTAGAAAAGGGGGGGGGCGGGGGCCTAATACCCCTTAATTTAGACAAATGTGCTATTCTATCCGATTTGCTTCAAATTTTGTATACCAATTTATTCTGATAAGGCGCTTCCCTAATTAGATTTGGAGGAGCATTGGTTAAGTATAAAGGGGGAACGGGGGGCTAATAACCCCTTAATTTAGATGAATGGGTTTTACTATCCGATTCTCTCCAAATTTGGTGTACTGGTTTATTCTGATAAGGCGCTTCTCTGATGAGATTTAGAGGCTCAATGGTTAAGTATAAAGATGGGAAGCAAAATGGTGTGGGCTAATTCCCCTTTATTTTTCGAGGTGCTTTTGTTTGAAATAAGAGTATAATATACAATTACTGTAAATAGCCTGTGAGCTCAATGCCATCAGTTTAACCGGGCACTTTTCTTTTTATTGAATTCATTAATACAAAATGAATAAATCGTAAAAAATTTCTCAGCATAAAAAAAAAAAAAAAAATTGTCCCTGAAGAGGTTAAATTGAATGATGTCTAAGTAAACAATTTAGAAAACGCATAACACTTTCGAATTTATGCAGTTATCCATTTTCAGAAAAATATCCGCATTTTTTTGTGCAGCTCTGTATGCTATCGATATTTTTGTATGTATACAACATAGTATGTTAAAAGTTAATTCAGTTAGGAGAAGCATAATGCAGTTGGAAATTCCCATTTAGCCATTTCCGTCAAACGGAATACAGTAGAACCTCTTTTATCCGAAACTCTCGGTTACCCGAAATCCATTTTTAAAGCTTTTAAGTATCACATTCCTTGTGTGCAAAATCCATTTTCAAAGCTTTTCTTTTTTTTTTCTTTTTTTTTCTTAACTATCATATTCCTGTGTGCAAGCTGTCCATTCCGAACTACGAGTACATAAATATTTTCGATCCTCTTTGCTAGAGTTCCTTTGAATTTAACATGAGCTCCAGTAAGCTGCAGAGTGGAACGAACAAAACAAACAAATTAGAAATTCTGAAAGCTTTTGAACGTTATACAAAGAGTTTGCCATGGCTGGAGCAGCAGAAAGAAGTGATACTCGTGAACTAAAAGTATTAAAAATTTTTCGTGATAGAGTTTCAAAGCAAAGGCAATCGAAACTGCGAAAAAAAAAAAAAACATTCCAAACCTTTGTGAAATATGTAAAAGTTACTGAATTTCAAAATTAAAATTCAGGTAATTTATTCTTGTTTCCATTTTGTTATTGCTTTATTTTTATTAAGCACTTGTTACCATAATAAGAAATAGCGCATATATTTCTCCTTAATCTCAAAATTGAAGCATTCTCAATTTTCCGAAAGAGAGTCGGTCACAATTACTTCGGATAATGGGAGGTTCTACTGTATTTGAGTTCTTTTGTGTAGCCCTGTATAGGATTTATAGAATTTATGCACAAGAAGTAATAGGCAAAAAAATAGTCAAACTTAAAGACGCTTACCACCACTGTGAACGTACTTCCAGGCATTATTTTTTATAAGCAGAACAGTAGCCGGATTTTTTTGCGTGTCCCTGTAAACAAACGATAAATTATAGGTACGAATACAATAACTGTATAAAAATAAATAAATGTGTAAATAAATAGAAAAAATTCCTCTTTAACAAGATGAAATTACACTATGTGCAAATTACTCAAAAAGAGGAAAAATATTTTAAAAAGTCCTTCCGGCCAGTGCCGGCAGGAAGAGGTAGCTTTCATATTCCTTATTTTTTTAAAAGCCAGCTTATATTATTCAAACATACGGAGCTCAAATTAGTGGAACCCGATTATAGAAGATTAAATACTAATTTTTGTCAATATTGAATATGAATGAGAATTTCGCGAAATTAGCGTTATCAAAGCTGGTTTTATTAAAGTGATTTATATTTTGTCGCCAAATTCGGCGATATCCGAATTATATTAATAATTATATTAACCCGAATTATCGGGGATAGCCCGCCATTTTAAAATAACATAATGGGTGCAACAAAGCTCACCAATGAACTTGATCGAGACCTTAGCAATTCCTGTGCACATGATCACTCATATCTAAATCGGTTGATACATACGAGTGCTGTTGCAGGCAAAAAATCAGATTTTTTAAAATGTCACAAACATTCGAAATTCAAACTGCTATATCTCGCCCTTTTTTTAGATAAAGGCAAAATAAAAAATAATCCGGAATCTTCTTTGTAACTAGCTGAAAGACGTAAGAAAAAAATCTTTTTCAATTCCTAATTTTTTTTTTTTAATTTTTAAATGGCCGCCATTTTGAAACAAGATGGCGGATGAAGTTAGCAAACGAACTCGGCCGAGAGATTGCTATGTACTATGCACATGCCTTGTCACATCCTAATCGGTTCATAAATACGCGTGTTATCGCGTGACAAAAATCAGATCGTTTCAAAATGTCAGCCATGCTAGAAATTCAAAGTGCTATAACTCAGACATTTTTTAAGATATAGACGAAACGAAAAATGCCCCGAAATCTTTGTATCAAGGTCAAACACATAAGAAAAAATTCTTTTCAATTTCTAATGTTTTTGCACCTCATTTTAAATTAAAATTTAAAAAAAAGTTAATGGCCGCCATTTTGAAACAAAATGACGGATGATGTTGGACAACGTACTCTGTCGAGACATTGGTATGTACCATGTCAACACCAAGTTATATCCAAATCCGTTCTTAAATACGCGTGTTATCAAGTGACAAAAATCGGATCGTTTCAAAATGTCAGCCACACTAGAATTTCAAAGTGCTATAACTCAACCGTTTTTTAAGATATAGACGAAACAAAAAATGCTCCGGAATCTTCGTATCAAGCTCAAACACATAAAAAAAAAATCTTTTTCGATTAATAATTTTTTTGTACTTCAATTCAATTATTTTTTTAAATTTTAAATGGCCGACATTTTGAAAGAAGATGGCGTATGAAGCTGGCCAACGAACTCGGTCGAGACATTGCTATGTACTATGCACATGCCTTGTCACATCCAAATCGGTTCATAAAAATGCATATTATCGCGTGACAAAAATCGCATCGTTTTAAAATGTCAGCCATGCTAGAAATTCAAAGTGATATAACTCAGCCATTTTTTAAGACATAGCCGAAACAAAAAATGTTCCAGAATCTTTGTATCAAGCTCAAACACATAAGGAAAAAATCTTTTTCAATTTCTAATTATTTTGTACCTCACTTTTAAATTTTAATTTACAACAAAGAATTTCGTTCATTCACTTCCGATTATACAACGAATTGCTGGATAAGTTCACTCTATACAAAACTGTCAACAGTTGATTCGAAAAACTGAGGTCCAATTATCCTTCTGCGTGATACACCACACCGTACGCCAATTTTTTGAGAATATAAAAGATTGGTGTAACAACTTACGGCTTTCCACTCCTGTGCTTGTCTTCCACCGAACCTGTATTACGAAATCGTCGAACGAGCCGATATAGCGTATCTTTACTTGGTATTTCATCATTTGGATATTTATTTTGTCAAACATCTTTGCACCATTCAGACGATTTACATTCAAAATAAGTTTCGAGCGGCGCAGTTCTCTGAATGCGTGATAAATTAATTTCATTATGAAGAACAAAATAACATTGAACTTTATTCACGGCAAAGGAACCAAACGATAAAAACTCAAGAATTTATGCAATGATAAGCAGAACATAAAGTTTAATATTAAAAAAAAAAAAAAAAAAATTGCGGACAATGAGTTCTTTAAGTTGGAGTTTGGGAGCTTTTAGGATACACTGTACCATAAACAAAATTCCTTTGGGATTGAAAACAACAAATCATGAACTATATATTAGCCGGGAGAGCATAATGATTTTAGAGATGCTTAGGTGACGCAGGGCCAAAATAAGTGTGGAAACCACGGCGCTAAAACGTTCATTGAACATCACAATTTTTTGCATCACGGCACTGTTATCCGTATCATGTATCTCAGTACAGTAGGTGTGTGGGGGGGGGGGGGGGCTAAGGATACGCACTTTCCATAAATTTTGATTTTTAACGAACACATTGATCTAAACTTATGTAACGAGTGATTAAAATGTTAGATTAGAACCTTAGGCAAGTGCCACCATCAACCGCCATTCTGACAAATTATAATTCCGTGAGAAATTGCAATTTTTAAAGAGCATTGCTCTGCATATCTTTGGCCCATCGGTTGGGGTAAAAGTACGCAGTGGTGGGGCAAACATACGCAGTTTGTATTTTTGCCCCATTGCTGCAAGTTTTGGCTCCATTTTCACTAAAACGAATGAATTGTGTAAAAGCATTAGTGAATTTCACTAGTATTTATATTTAAACTGAAAATTATAAGTTAAACCATGAAAAAAAGTAAAAACAGCGGTCTGTGAGATCACAAATAGCAGTTAACCTCTAACTGCTGAGACAAAAATTGTTGCATAAATACTGTGAGCGGTCTCAGAGACCCCTTGATCGTAGAATAAATAAAAGGGTCAACTGTCTCATAAGATACTGTTAGTGTACTAAACTTTATGAACAGGACTACTATAATCAAAACTTACCTATTCAGAAGTCTCTAGCGTTAGCTCTAGACACCTGAAGAAATTAAGATGTATAATTAAACTAGAATCTATAGTAAATTCCACTAGTAGCTATACTTAAGCTGAAAACTACAAGTTAAACCACGAAATAGGAAAAAAAAAACAGTGGTCTGTATTACCGCAAACGGCATTTAACAATTAAATGCTGTGACAAAAATTGTACCTTAACCCTTTCAGGGGTAAGAAATTGCATTTCTGTAATGTCGAATTCACACTGGAAATTTCAAAAAAGTTTATTGCAAAATAAGGAAAATTAATTTTACCACATTTTCCCTCCAAAGTTAGAAAAGTAAAATTTAATAAAATTTTTCTGGTGCAAATATTCATTAATCGTAGGTGGGATAAAATTTATCCCACCGCCCCTCAATGGGATAAACTGTGAGCTGTCCGCCAAACTGCTTGATCGTAAAGTGAATAAAAGGATTGACTGACTCATAAGACACTGTTTATGCTCTAAACTTTATGTAAAGACCTATTATAATAAAAATTCCCTCATTCATAAGTCTTTAGCGATACTACTAAGTTTACAAACGAATCAAAATTAAACTAACATCAATAGTTAAACTGAAAATTACAAGTTATACTGAAAACTGAATATAGCAGCGGTCTAACGGTTAAGACTCAAAACAAAAGCGTTTCATAAAACAAGAATCTTGATTTGTAAACCTACTTACGTTCTATATTTAAAAAAAAATTAACTAGAAAAAGGAAAAGGTAGTTAACTACCTTATGTTAGTAATGTAGCTATCATATTTTATACAATGCTAACTTAGAAAAAATATAAAGCTTTCCACAACGTAATTGTGGAAATTTTTGCATCTAACTAAAACGATGGGGCAAAGCCCAACATCTTAAACTTGTGCGTATCTTTGCCCCAAGGCGAATGTGTACTTTTACCCCATTCTGCAGTACTTTGCTTAACCGGCTACCTAAATGTTTAAACAAATGCGATTGAGTTAACTATACGGCATTTAGAAGCTAAAGAGTTTCCGATCTCCACTGAATTTTTGGACTTGAAAAAATTCGAAGTATTAACAGATAAGCAATAAAGTGAAATTTTAAAAATATGAGATCAAAATTCGAAAATTTAAACTTACCTCATTTTCTTGGCACTGAGTGCTACTTTTTTCACAAGGTTTGAACACAAACTACTTCACTTGAAACCAAACTACCACTCAGCGGCCATGAGTGTAGAAATGTTGCTTCATATTAAATCAGCCAGTGCGTTCCTTTGCCCCGTGCATATCTTTTACCCCCCCCCCCAACCTACTCTACACTGCAGCGGGGTATTCAAGGGGTGGTCTGATAGAGCTCCAGCCCCTACCAAAATTTGTCGAAAATACCAAGTTTAATTACGAAAGTTTAGCAAACTGTACTGAAACCTCCTAAGATGAAATTAAAAAAGAATTTACATAAATGCTTGTTATTCAGCTCGTTACAGCATTCCGATGTGTTATTTTATTTCCATAGCATTAAAAATTATTGATAGAAAGGCTCTATGGTTGCGTAACTTTTTGATTAGAAATAAGCTTTATTTACATTTAAAATATATCCTAAATCTAATTGAGTGATTCTGAATCGTGAATACGCAAAAAACTTTCCATCAACCATAATTTATGATTTAAAAAAATTTAGAAAATATTGTCAAATTTGGCAGTTTAATCTTTAATGATGTGACAGAAATTGTCACATAGCTACTGTTAAGCAGTCTGTGGGACCGCTGCATCGATAGATGAATAGAAGATGCAATTAACTCACAAGAAGACGTTTTTGTACTAAACTTTTTGTACAGGACTGTTATAATTAAAATTCCCTACTCAAACGTCTCTGGTGATAGTGCTAAAATTCCAAATGAAACAAAATTTCGGTAGTCTTTATAGTTAAACTGAAAGCTACAAGTTAAACTATAAAAACTAAAAAAAAGCAGCGGTCTGTGAGACCGGTAACATCAGTTAAAGGTTAGGCTGGTTTTCCGGCCGTGGCAGTCTCGGAATAGCCGTCAATAGTGGAGTTGCTATTCCAAATGTATTCCCATTTATGAGAAAATGAAAATTGCTATTCTATTCTTATATCATACATGTATGCTCCAAAATGAGTCTTAGAATTTGTTGAAGGAGATATGTGGGAGGGGGGGGGGGAGAGTAGAGTGAGAACGCTCTTAAATAATTTTAAATTTGTTCTTTCCTTCGGTTTTACTTACTATTTATAGAGATACGTTTTAGTAGATAATTGTCAGTATTCCGTTTTAAAAAAGTGTGATATAACCATGGAATTTTACTTGTGATAACGAAAACCTGCCTAAAATGAAAAAATTACCAGTCCCATGCGATTCCATCGTATGGTGTATGCATTACCTGCTATGATAATAACCCGATTCTCTCTCTTAGAAAGGTTTAGTATATCTACACCCTCTCGGAAATTATAAGTCTACGTATGCCAATATAAACAAAATTCCTTTACCTTGGCAATGCAACAAATCATGAACTATATGTTGGAACGGGAGGGAGGGGGATCATGATGTTAGAAATGCTTAAGTAGGGCATGGCCAAAATGAGGTTCGGAATCACTGCATTGAAATGTTATTTGAACATCAATTTTTTACCCCATTCCACTTTTAACAGTATTGCTATTTCATGTAGTTCAGTAAAATAACTATACACGTTCCAATACAGTACATGCCACACACAAACTTCCTTTACATTGCAAACACAAAACATTAAACATGCTTTCAATCTCTGACATATCTTCACTAAAATGTAGATTGATCTGACCCAAATTAACCAAACTTTGAATGAAAAAATTCCTTTGAAGTATCGGGTATTTACTAATTTCACATTTCTACGTGAACTTATTTAACTTCATCTTTTAAAAAGTATTTCTGGTTCAAATGAATAAAATACTCTCTGGTATAAAATACAAATGAGAGTTTTAGTCCGGCTTCTTATAAATTGAGTACTCCTGAACGGATTTTGATGGAACGTGCATTGTTAGATATATTTTTCAGGAAAAGATGAACAGGATTGCGAAAAAATTTGTCTTTTTAAAATATTCTACTAAATATATTTAGAGGGGCTTTCTCTGTTAGATAATTTTTCAGGAAAGGTCTTGGTATATAACACATCCTTTTGCGTTGCTTAATTATGGGAGAAAGTTCTATAATCCAATTGTTAAAGATTAGCTTTTTTTTTTTTATAAAGTTCTACTGATCGGGTTTTGAAGAGGAATTGCACTATTAGTTACATAAATTATGCAAAGTAAAAATTCTAATTTCGAATAGCAAAACACAAAAGCTAACTCATAAGATACTGCTTCTAAAATGTAGGTTGATTTGACCAAAGTTAATCAAGTTTCGAACCAGGAAATTTATTTCAGATATCATTTAATTTACTTTCGAGTTCCTATGTGTACCCTATTTAACCCTTAACTATTGGGACAAAAAATTATGCATAAATACTGCAAGACACCTGGATCAAAAGATGAATCAAGTACTCTTTTAGCTCAAAAGATACACTTTCTCTACAAAAACTTTATGTAGGGGAGACCGTGGGAATGGCGACACCTTAAGGGAATTTAAATTTTTTCACCTCAAAAAAATGTTTATTTTTTAATAGTAAAAATTCTAAAGCTGAATCATGATCTTTAGTATCTGTATAAATTTAACCGTAATCATAACTGTAAAGTAAGCATACATAAAAAAAAATATTTTTTAAACCTCTGCACAGTGGCGGGATTACCCAGGACAATGGGGTAATTCCGCCACTGTACCGGGGTAATGCCGCCACTCTTTAATGACCTAGTACATGCATCAAATGGATACTAGGAAACACACAACCTACTGAAAATAGAAAGCAATGTAATTGAGCAGAATAATGGTTAAGCTTGCTAACAGCAGTTAAGGGTTAATTTAATTTCATAAAATAATTACTGTTTCGAAATGGGTTTAACCTTTAGCTACTGTCCCAGAAATAGGTGCATATCTACTCTCAACAGACTGAGATAGCGTGATCGAAAGATGAATAAAATACTCTATTACAACTATCTACACAAGATAATGTTTCTCTCCTAAAATTTATGTTCAAGACTATTACAATTAAAATTCACTATTAACAAGTTTCTAGAGATAGTAGTACTAGAATTACAAATGAAATACAAATTCATCTAGTATCTATAATTAAACTAAAAATTATAAGTTAAATAGTAGAAATTGAAAAAAAGTAGTGTTCTGTGAGACCGCTAACAGCAGTTAAAGGTTTACCCTTAATTACCCCCAGGTTTACCCCCCCTCCCCCCCAAGATTTTAGAGGTTGGCTGGTAGGTTACCATTGTGTTTTCCTGCTCCCAGTCCTCCATGTTTTCGTACCTTTTTGTGAATGAAAACAATGGTAAACCTATGAGTCAGCAGCTAAAATCGGGTTTCCAGGTGTTTTCCACCCAGATAGGACTTGGCAGACCGATTGCGTTTTAATATGCGAATCAAGATTTAACTAATCCTAGAATTTCATCCGTTAACTCGATGAGGTGATTGTCTGTGCTGACGGCTCCTGGTCTATTAGAGAAAGTGCGCAAAAGGATACCAACATTTTGGCGGAAAACTTAAAAACGAGTGAAATGAACCTTTAACTGCTATGACAGAAATTGTCAGATAACTACTCTGAAGCGGTCTGTGAGACCGCTCAATCCAAAGACGGATGAAAAACTGGATTAACTCATAGGATACTGTTTCAGTGCTAAACTTTTTTTACAGGACTATTATAATTAAAATCCACCTATTCAAAAGTCAGGGTATATAGTGTAGCCCTGCTTTAACCCTAGAATACTAGACGCTCGTAATTATCAAGACTATGGCATTCTCACGCTATTCGCATTATCACGTCTATGTCTAGTATTCTAGGGTTAAATAATAGGTTATGTGGTGGCAAAAACACGCCCCGGCTGGTTTAAACCTTTATATCCCAAATTATGCAATCATGATAATTTCATCTTCTGAAGCATTTTTCGTGAATTTTGGAAACTACATTAGAAGTTGACACAATCGTTTAGTAAAATTTAGAAGGATTTTGCCAATTAAAATTAATTAAATTGGAATTTGTAGGGATTTTGTGCACTATATACAACTCCACTCAAATCTTTTACTTAAAATATTTGTTTTTGTATTTTAAAGAAATAGGAAATGTACGAAAATAATGCTCTTACAATAGAAATATTTTCTAACAAACTTTCACCCCCCCCCCCCCAAAAAAAAAAAAAAAAATCTTTCAACGCCAAGAAAGCTGAAAAGATGCAAATGAAACAGAAATCACCCTTTTAAAACTATTTTTCCTTTGTGCAATCAATAATGCTGTTGGAACAAGATAAAGTATCTATAACTCATTCTAAACTGTATTACTACTAATCCATGTATTAAATTCATTTTATAACAATTTATTTTAATGGTACTTTAAAGTACTATCGGGGCATAAATTGTAAGCTGTAAAAATGAAAACAAACTATTTAAGACCGCTAACCGTTGTTAAAGATTAACCTTCCTCAAATTAACCCGTTTCTTACGAAAGATTAGCGGGAGATTAGATTCGCAGATATGCATTAAACTGTATTTCGTGTTATAAGGGTCTTTAGATGGTATTGCATCTAAATTCGTTTGTAAAGTGATATAATATCTAGAAAAAATACACACAAGATACCAACATTTTGTCGGAAAACTTACAAACTAGTTAAATGGATATTAACCCGGGAGAACTCGCTGCATAAGATTTTTCTCTCACAGTCGTACTTTTTTAAGACTTATTTAAAATCATTTTTCTTTCTAATTAAAATTTCAAAATGTTTTTCAATTATTTTACCTATTTTGTGAATAAAAGTACTAAGCCAACCAAAAAAAGTTGATATTATATGAATGTAAAGTAAAAGAAAAGCAATTGGGCATTCTCAATAGCGAGTTCTCTCAGGTTAAGCACAATGTCAGTCTGTTAGAACTATTTTGCGAATCAGGATTGTAATTTCTACACATACCAGTTTCAACCGAGAACATGCTGCAACGTAAAATTATACTTTAATCCTTTGAGGGGCAAGTGATTGCGTATCTGTAACGCTGAATTAACACCGTAATTTTCGAAAGATTTTATATCAAAATAAGGGAAAGCAATTTTACAACTTTTTTCCACGAAAAGTATAAAAATAAAATTTAATTAAATGGTTCTGGTGCAAATATTGATAAAAACAATGTGGGATATAATATACCCTCATCGCCCCTAAAGAGGATAAAAACATACCAGATTTTTTAGCTTGAAATATAGAAATTGAAATGCATTTTCAAGAAATAACTGCCTGAAGCAGCTTTTATAGGTTCCTTTTCAATAATTACATATACTAGTTTCAAAACAGAGCATACAAAAATTTCATTTAGCTTTAAATAGTAGGGTAGGTGAAGGCAAAGACACGCACGGGAAAAAAAAAAAAACCACCGGCTGATTTAATGTGAATGCAACTTTTTTTTTTAAATGTTAAACAGTAGTCGATAATTAAGCTTCAATCTTACCAATTCTATGTTGATAACATGCGAAAAAAGTAGCATTCAGTGCCGAGAAAATTAATTAAGTTTCAATTTTTAATGTAATATTTTACAAAATTCGTGCGAATGCTGAGATAATACTGCAAATGTCTACAAATCCAAAAAATAAGTGAAGAATGGAATTCTTTAGCTTCTAAATGCCGTGTAGTTTACCTCGATTGCATTCCTTTAAACTTTCAGTTGGTCGGTTAAACATAACAGAGCTTCGCGCCTTCACTGCGGGTTTTTAGGCCCCCCCCTCCCCCAATCAATGAGGCAAAGACACGCAGAGCAAGGTTTTTAAAAAATTGCAATTCCTTGATAAATTATAATTTGACAGAAACTAGGCTTGTAGTAATACTGAGTGAAGTTCTACTATAAAATTTTATTCCACCATCAACAATTTTAAACCAACGGTCTCATTCCAAATCAAAATTTATGGTAAGTGCGTGTCTTTACCCCACCACCTACCCTATAATTTCCTATTCTTCCGCACTCAGGGCCTGACTAATGCAGGAGCATGCGGAGCAGCCTCTCCTTTTTAAGGGGGCCCCATGGGAATAATCAGGACTTCGATTAAAAGGTGTCAAATGGTTAAAAAATTGGCCAAAAAGGGATAAAAATTCAAATATTTTCAAACATTTAGGAAGGAAGGGCTGTCTTCCTTCCCCCTATACTTCCCGTCCCCCCTCCACCCACGCCAAAAAAAAGAACTATACCATTAGAAAACTAATTATTAAAATTTTATTATAACTTAGTATTCTATAGTTTTCAAAACAAATTATTGACGTTTTCCTTGTAACGAAGCATTAATTATAACAAACTAGAAGCATTTTCTTTTAGATATCTTATAACATACGCAGATAAGCTAAGTAAAAGTTTTCAAACAAATACTCTTGTCAACCAGTCCATTTTTTCTACTATTATCCTACTAGTATTTTTTCTTAAAGTTGTGACACTCTTTTTGAGATTCTTTGATTACAGATGTGAGCAGTACCGGGTTCGAAATTTATGCATACATACATGTATTAAGTTTAGTAGGAGCCACTTCCTCATTATTCGCAAGCAATTTCAATGGATAGATAGAAAGCCCCTCCCCCCGGAATGATGCTTGGCCCTGAGCCTGCTCGAACTTTAGAGGGCTCAGGGCTTGATCGAACCCGAAAAACATGTAAACAGAGCTCTCGCTTCGAGCCCATGTAAAAACAGAAGTATTCAATGTAACTAATTAAAAATTTCTGATATTTTTAAGGTATGTTTGTAGTATAAAATTATAAAATGAAGTAATTTAATTTAATTTTCAACTACTTTTTCAGCAGTGAAATTATGCTTGAAATTATTGAATATTAAAGGCGTGAATTAGCACTTTGCGAAGTAAGCGTAAACCAACAGAGTGAAAATGTACAAACCGGGAATCGAACCCGAGCGCCTGGAATAGCGCTCAACCACTAAGCCACGAGGACGATGCCCAGCTTGGCATCTCTCACTCACATAAGTCGGTAAGTCTGATACCGCAGCTATTAGATGAAAAAGTCTTCATGAGCACACAATCTAGCGGCGTAACGTGAGACGCAAATGAACCCAGCATCGGTGAATATACAATTCAATTAATTTTTCAACTACTCGTTTGGCAGCGAAATTACGCTTTATGCGTTTTTTATGTTTTATTACCAACAGAGTGAGAGATGCCAAGCTGGGCATCGTCCTCGTGGCTTAGTGGTGGTAGAGCACTGGAGCACTATTCCATGAGCCCAGGTTCGATTCTCGGGTTGGACATTTTTCACTCTGTTGGTTTACGCTTAGAAAAGTGATAACTCACGCCTTTAATATTCAATAATTTAAAGCGTAATTTCGCTGCTGAAAAAGTAGTTAATTAAATTAACAAATTAATTAAATTGTATATTCACCGATGTTGTGTTCATTTGCGTCTCATGTTATGCCCGCAAGATTGTGTGCTCATGAAGACTTTTCCATCTAATAGCTGCGGTAGCGGTCGTACCAACTTATGTGAGTGAGAGATGTCAAGATGGGCATCGTCCTCGCGGCTTAGTGGTAGAACATTGGAGCGCTATTCCAGGAGACCGGTTTCGATTCCCGACTTGGATATTTTTCCCTCTGTTGGTTTCTGCTTAGTTAACAAAGTGATAATTCACGTCTTTAATATTGAAATACTTCAATGTAATAAAATAAAAAAATAGCAAAATTTATATAACAATTTTCGAAAAATAATTTAGAAGTCAATAATTAATTTATAGAATTAACTAAAGATATAACTATCACTCGAAGGAAACCTTATTAAAAAAACTCAAATTTGAAAATTTAAAAATAACCCCTAAAAAATACAATTTTTTTCATTAAAAATAGTCAAAATATGAAACTATCAAAAATATATTAATTCATTCTGTAGATAATGATGTTATGTGAATGCAAAGAAAAAATTAAGCCATTCAATCAAATATATATATATATTTTTAAATCTTACGGATAGTCGTCAGAAATAAAGTTTTGAGAAAACACGACTTAAAGTCGCAATTAAATGGGTGCGGCTTTGAAAGCGAATGTTACATAAATGCTTACAATTTTGTTAAAAATGGCAAATATTATGCGGTTTTTCGCACTGTGATCAGAATTAATTCAATAATCAAAATACATACTAAAAAATCGATTTTTTTTAAAAAGTTTTCAAGCCCTGAGCCCCCTTAAAAAGCAGGCGTTGATAGATGACAATTATTTCGTGCTGCTGAGTATAAAAACATAGATGCTACCCGTTTCAGTTTGTGTTCTACAAGATTTAGTTGTAAAATGTCTAATAGGATCAAAACACGCTCTTGAAGCAAATACATTCTCAAACGATAAATGAATCAATATTACTTTCTACATCTACATAAAAAATTAATCTCTTGATATTCTTCATATAAATTTCATTACGGAATATACTATCATTTTGGAGCATAGATTTTCCCAAAGGTAACTGTTTAATTAAAAAATATTTAAATAGTAAAAAATTATAAGTTTTTTTTCGGGGGACGGGGGGGGGGGGGGTGCAATACTTTCATACTGTTCACATATTTGTACTTTTAAAAATGTTCAAAACCTATAATGAATGTAAAGAAAATCTGTCGATAAAGTGAAAACTTAAAGAAAAAAAAATAGTACTAGTTTTAAAAGCTGTTTTTTATTGGACAATATTCATGAGACGTCACAGTGACTATCAGTCCTACAGAACATCCTAGGTAAGGAACCAAGTGTACCTTAATAATTAAAAAGTAAGTAATTAAGGACCTTAAAGGTTAAAATGCATAACAAAAGTATAGATGAAACAGCATGCCAAGGACCTGCTGTTTTCAATGCAATGAAAACCAGCAATTGGCGAGTAAGAAAAATTGTAGAAAAAAAATAGTGCACGGATATGTTAATTTTGGTTTATAGAGAATGTAACTGATATATTCTCTAATAACTGGTCGATTACTGGTGCACATACGGCGCATTGAAAAAAAGAGAATTCCGTGATTTATCAACCGAAATATACTATCAAAATGGATCTCCCCCCCCCCCTTTTTTTTAAATCCCTTTTAAAACTATTTCATAGAGATTCTCAATCATTTGTTTAAAAATTGTATATTAAACGGCTTTACTATTAAATCTTGTTTTTCCAATAAACTAAAGTTTCTAAAAAAAAATTACACTGACATAGTCGTTCCCAACCTGGGGGATACGTACCCATGGGGATACGTGAAAATAATAATGGTAATGACGGAAATTACAAAAATGGTGCAACTGAAAACAAAGTTGAAGTTTTGGATTACAAAGTTAGCCTTGTGTGCAACTCCGCTGTGTTTTTCTGTGTCTTATACGTTACTTTCAGAATGAGGGAAAAGACTTAGGGTCATTCCCGGGTAACTTATGTTACATTTAGGACAATTTACTTCAGAAATTAAAAAAAAATAACAGCCCAAAAAATATTCAAAATGTAAATTTGACAGGATTTGTTAATTTAACTAATTCAAAGCTCAATTTAGATTAAAATTACATAATTTTAGTGTTATTTCTTGAACTCTGACAGTCACGTTTATTACGGTAAAAGTAATTACTAAAAAAGGAACGTAAGTTACCATAAAAAATTTAATTTTCATTCTCCGTTTTTAGGTAATTTTCATCCAAATTGAGCTGTGGACAGGTTTAATTAACAAATCATGTCAACTTCACGTTTGCATATTTTTGGTGTTATATTACTAAAATTACTGCAGTAAACTGTTCTAAATGTAACGTAAGTAACCATGAAATAACCCCCTACTAGATCTAGCAATTCAGTGGTTCAATTTCAATGTCACATATTCAATGTCACAAGCGTCGCCCACCTCTAACCACGTTGCATTACTCATGATCCCCCCCCCCCCTCCACCAGCCTTCGCAAAAATTGAAGAAAACCAAGAACTCAATGATAAACATTAAGATAATTGTTGCCTTTTACAAACACAAGTTTCATAGAAAAAGAGCGTCTTACGCATACACTAAGAACAAATATTCCTACAAACTTGATGCTGCTCCTGAAATTATATATCTTTCTCTTCGAACCTGATTTTAAAAAACCCAGCTCCGCGAAATAAGCTCAAGCATTCCCATTCAGAGTATTAAAACCCATTCTTGACTTATTGAATATCATGATGCACATTTGCTATAAAATTTCACAGTATGATATTAAAAAAAACTCTTGCAATGTTATATTGATTTCTTAATCTAATATTATAAAAAGTAAAATTAATTTAAAAATGCAAGAGAAAAAAAAAAGTTAGAAAAGGTCAATGTTTGTCTATTTGATTTGTTGTTATTTGTTCGTTATCTGCTGAGAATATCCATAATTTTTAAAAAAGCATGTTTGCGTCCTACGAGTGAGTAGGAACGTGTTCATAAGAAAATGGGGTGTTCTTATGAAAAGCCCAAGTGGGGGATACGTGAAAGAAAAAAAGTTTGAAAACCGCTGCATTAACAGAGTATCTTACTCATACTATAATTTATTGCTTTTAGCATTTCGAAAGATTTGTATAAAAACTCATTTTAAAACAAACAGGAAAGAAAAAAACCATGTGTCAAACGTAGATTATAAAACACTTTGTGACACATTGAGATTAATGTAACAAAATTGCACCGTTTAATAAGATAAATATTATGTCTAATTTAACCATGTGGAAGCACATTACAAAATACATTGGAAAACCAATTTCAACTGTTTCCATCTACAATCGGAAAATTATTCGAATTCTTTGAGCAGTCCTGTATAGGATATATAGATTTGTATCTATTAACTACACGCATGCAAAAAAATTAGTTCAGTCAGGAAATACATACCTCAGTTGAAAATTCCCCTTCAGCAATTTCTGCTAATAAGGAAAAATGTACGTTCATTATTTTGTGCAGACCTGTATACGAAGTATAGAATTTATATACAACGAATAACATGCAAAACAGGAATTAAATTTAAAAGCTCACAGCGAAATTGAAAACGCACTTCCAGCAATTATTGCTCAAACACAGTACTGCAACAGATTTCTTTTGTGTGTCCCTGTAAATGAACGACAAATGAAATGAATGCCCTATTCTATCTTCATCATCTTGTAGTGAAATTCAGTGACTTATATTACTTTCAATACATTTGAAATGTCATTAAAATAGTCTGTAAATGATTTCTCCCCCATAAACAATAATGTAATGGGATTCTTTTGAGAACCCCTGTAAATGAACTATTAATGCTACCCTCTAAATATACAATATTAAACATGCCATGGTAAGTATCATTAACAAATTTAAATTGCATAAAAATCAAAGTATATTTATATGAGTTAGAACGTGGATGAACGAACAGACAAACCGAATTTATAAACACTTTTCAACGTTGTTGGAAAGTATTAAAAATACAAACTGGGAATAAATTTCAAATTTCAGTTACACAAATTCGTTATTTTTTTAAAGAATTTTTTATCAAGTTTTCCCATCATTAAAGATCATGGTTCGTACGCAGACATTTTAAAATGAAACACATTTACGTTAAAAATTCACTAAATAAGTTTACAAGAATTTAAATACTTAAAAGCTACTAAAAAATCTTCAAAATCTACTTACAAATGATATTAATGGGCATTGTGATAACAGTCTAATTTCCATATATGATGGCTTTGTTAGTCTCCACTTTAAACAGAATAAAATTATGCTTCAAGCATTAAAATCTTTACATCACAGATTTTAAAACGTGCTTTCAAATATTATAACATCAACAAGAGTTTTCGAAAAGCCAAAACTTGTATCTCTTGTTATAAAAACTTGATACCGAAGATAAAATTCCATGGCAATAACACCGCTCCCACATATTGTGTCAAATTCTGAATACTATCGTTATAAATCTTTTGGTTGGTTGGTTGGTTGGTTGCTTGGCAGGTACTGATACTTTTGCTACTTCCCTAAGGAAGGCTTTGTCTCGAAAATCGAACTGTCGTTATAAATTTCGATGTTTGATTGTTTATCGAACATACACATCCCACTTGTGTGCTTTCCATAAAGTACTTGTTTATAAACCGTCTTTGATATAAGGGACGGTATCCAGGTAAATCTATGGGTATAGCGCCTAGAATATATAGTGCGGAAATCAGCTATTTCTGTACTACTTAAAAAAGCGCTAAAATATTGTATCCCTTAAATGTGCAATGATACTGCTGCAATATGCAGATCGCAACGACATCTGCAGGATATTTTCTACAACTGCAAGAAATTGCTACTCTATACAATGTAATACTAGTAATACGAAAATCTCGCAGCTGTCGCTGCGATCAACACTTAAAATTTTAGCAGTATCGTCGCACATTTAGGGGATACAAATTTTTAACACTGTTTGGATCGCATATTTCCACACTAGGTATTCTAGGCGCTGTACTATGGGTATCATAGGTCCAATCAGAAACCTGCTTTTTTGTGAAGTTTTCCCTGTTTTCAAAAATGCAAGCTTCTGATTGGCCAATCTCTTATCGCTAACAGCGAAAAAGCTCTCTGGATCCCAGCCATGGACGAGATAGACACAAGGAAGAGACACCACTAGATAACTACATCCGGGAACTCCACAAAGAGAGCGCAATGTCGTTGTTGCCATAATAACAACACTTTTTTCTTCGACAGCGATGATATCGAAATCATAGAGAGAGCACTCAGAATACCTGTTGTTCTCTCCAATGTTAGTCCTCTTTTCGACATGGAAGTTTTAGCGATAGTGATGAGAATCAGGACGGATTCGATGGGCTATATTCCAAATCTGGGTTTGAGACTGAAAAAAGTCACGTGGTACCGGTAATTTACCCAAAGAATTTCCAACTGATAAGAAGGGAGGCTACTATTTCTTTCCACATGAACTGTTTCACTGGCTGGCGGGGATTTACATTACGTCTACGGAGCCTTCCCTTCTTTAGGCTAGAAGCTTTTACCCTGACCAAGGGCCTGTTCAGAAGTGCAGAAAACGCCGCGCGCGCGCTCAGAAGTTTTTGCCATGGAGTAGGTCATATCGAAGAAAGGAATTTTAAAATAATTCAATTATTTCATTAGTTTTATGGTTAAAAATAGGTAAAACCAACGACTATATTTCTTTATCCTTCCAAAACATGGTTTTTGTAACAGAAATGCATGCCTATGTTCACTCAGATAAAATCCGAAATATTCGGGAGAAACATCACGTGACCTACTTCATCTACTTTAGCCCGTTCAGTATTTAAAATCAATTAACCAACCGCACACAAACTTGACACGGGCGGCTCAAAAAATTTATGTGGGCGATTTGATCACGTGATTGTGCACTTTGTGCTTATGTTTTATTGGTTGTGCTTTGTTTGGTAGGTTGATTGATACAATTTAACAATTGAATTGGTCCTATAAATTTTTAACACTTTTCTTTTAATCTATTTAAAAATGATTTATCAGTTACTTTACATTTTTTGTGATAAATAAAAGGCTGTTAATAAACCAAGATTGTGATATAACCGTATTACGAGATTTATGTGTAATATGGATATGGATTAATTGGATAATGGATTTCAATGGAATTTGCACTGTTAGACAATTTTTCAGAGAAGTTTTTAGTATATATATTTCTTATTTTATGATTGCATATTTTAATACCGTGTGGATAATAGACCTAAATACATCATAAAACCTGAGAAACAAATGGCACTCAAAATCCTTTTAGTATGCAGGGACCGATTAACCTCTGAAGTTATGGGAAGCACAGTTTCATTTCGGGGGTCCCCTTTCATTCGAGAAGTGTTTTCTGCTCGACATCCCGAAAACTCACCAATGCTACAAATATTATTCACTGGCTTAGCTGAATTCCCATTAAAGAAAGTTTTTTTTATGTTCTACTTACAAAAAAATAGGTTACAATCAGTGCAAAAATGATTTTGTATGGTATTAGCGTAAAAATGTTATTTGGATAAAAAGTTTGAATTCAGAATGCATGCACAACATAAAATATTAATATTATACGTTGTGCATGCAAGCTAAATTCAATTATATTTAAATTCAATATGTAAAATAAACAATGCATCTAAAGTAATGGACAGACTGGAGAATTGTGATCATGTGATTGAAACTGACCTACTAACGAAAAATTAATTTGTAATGAAAGGTATTTTTATGAAACACTTAAAAAAACCCAACATATATATATATATGTAAATAAGTTAATAAAAAAGAAATGAAATTAGAATTTTGGAATGGGATTAATTCTATATAAAATTTGGGACCTCTGTTTTCTCAATTTCGTGTCCCTTCTAATTTTCTAAGGAAAGCACATGCTTTTCGTGCCTATTTGATAATCAGGGCCTGTTAGTATGAGCAAAATACTACTTATACTTTTAGTAGAAAGTTTATAAACATTCTAATTATACTTTATTCACCACAAAACTAGATGCAAAACGCCATATATTTTATATCTTTAAAAAATATATGTGCAGATATTTTTAGTTAAAATAATGTACATCTATTACATTTATTTTTATAATATTTTCCATGTTGATTTTAACACCGTAAAATATGATTTGCATCCCAGTCTTGACAAAAATTCACTCCTAAAGTACTAAAAAGAAAGAAAGAAAAACATCAAGAAATTATCCTACGCGCAAACGTATATTTTCGCAAGGCGTTCAAATGTAAAACTTTCATTGCGAAATACCTCATTTTCTCGTATTTAAATAAGTATTTTATTATTATAATAAAAATACATATGCTTCTGTATTATTAATATAAAAATGTATCTTTATCAAAAATATCTTATTTATTATGAAAAATATAAAGCAACCAATAAAATTAAAAAAAAATTATAACACAATTTGGGACCCGAAGGATTCGAACCCAAAGCTCCTAGTCTCGTGTTCAAAGCGCTATCCATTCAGCCATCTAGCTCGCCTTTCATTGGCAACAAATTATCTTTATAATTAGCACCATAATTAATCAAACCGTGATTTGTTCGTGAACACGCTGAACGTTTATTGCATCCACGATAAAGGCCCACTCCATGTTCCTCTCTCCTGAGCTCGCGTGCGCAGCCCGCGTGCTCCTTGAACACACCCCAAGTGATCATAACGTAGATGGAATATCCTCCATTTACCCAAAGAATTTAACTGATAACAAGGGAGACTACTACTGCTTCTGCATGATCTGTTTCGCTGGCTGGCGGGAATTTACATTGCGTCTACGGAGCCTTCCCTTCTTTATGCTAGAAGTTTTTACCTTGACCACGTGATCATATCGTGGATGGAATATCCTCCATTCTCAAATACCCAAACTAGAGTGCCTCGATACGGTAGTGACACGGAGCTATGTAGGAGAGGATTAGACATATTAATCTTCATGGAAAGTCTGGAGGCAATGCCCTCTAGATATTTGAGTAAGCCTTGACACGCGTCACGAAAACGTCACACAAAGCAGTCAAAACAAAGAAAAAAGATCATTCATTGGCTCATTTCTGGAAGTCTAAAAACTAGTTTTTTCTTCCTCCCCTGCGTCCACCATACTTGGCTTTGACCGGTATCAGTCCATTCAGGTGCAAGAAACGGCTAAATATGGCGAACACAGGAGGGTAGGAACAACTTCAAATAAAGTTATTTTTGTGTAGTCCTTTCCTTTCATAGCTCCATGGAAAGTGGCAATATGTTACGGCCGGGATCAAGATAGGTTTTTCGCTGTTAGCGAAACGAGATCGACCAATCAGAAGACTGCATTTTTGCGAGCTTTTCGCTGTTTGCAAAAATGCAGGCTTCTAACTACAGCGTGTAGAATATATAGTGCGGAAATCGGCTTTCCCAGTAATACTTAAAAAAGTACTAAAATATTGGATCCCTTAAATGGCAAACGATGCTGAAATCCAATGAGTCGATCACAGCGGCATCTGCAGGTTATTTTCTAAAACCTCAAGGCGATTTGGTCTAGACACAGTAACAATACGATGATTTCTTTGAAATTTGAAAATATATCACAGATGACGTTGCGATCGACTCCCTGGACTTCAGCATCATTGCACATTTAAGGGATACAACTTTATAGCGCTGTTTGGATAGCAGGTTTCCATACTTTGTATTCTAGACGCTGTACTTCTAACTGGTCGATCTCGTTTCACTAACAGCGAAAATTCTATCTGGATCCTGCCCACTGATACTCGGACTGTGCTTGGACAGATGCGTTTGTCCAAACTTTGGCAAACCTAGGCCTTTTTTAGCTGAGAACTGTGTGAAACTCTCCAACACAAGTTCGATTATGAGAATGATACAAGTTAACACGCAGTAGCTAGGCCATAATCATAGAGAACAGATAGCACTGGAGAAAGCTTGGTAACCAGAAAGTGGAGCCAACTTAATAGTCACGTTATTTTTATCACCAAGGGTTAGCATATAATTGCGAAAGGAAAATAAATTACAGTATCGTTAAATGGAGGATATTCCATCTACGTTTTGATCACGTGGTCAAGGTAAAAACTTCTAGCGGAAAGAATAGAATGCTCCGTAGACGTAATATAAATCCCCGTTAGCCAATGAAACAGTTCATGCGGAAAGCAGTAGTAGCCTCCCTTCTTAACAGTTAGATATGTTTTGGGTAAATGGAGGATATTACATCTACGTTTTGATCACGTGATCAAGGTAAAAACTTCTAGCGTAAAGAAGCGAAGGCTCCGTAGACGTGTAATATAAATCCCCGCTAGCCAATGAAACAGTTCATGAGGCAAAGCAGTAGTATCTCCCCTTCTTACCAGTTAGAAGTTCCTTGGGTAAATTACCGGTATCACGTTACTTTTTTTAGCCTCGAACCCAGATTTGGAATATCCTCCATTACCGGTATCACATGACTTTTTTCAGCCTCGAGCCCAGATCTGGAATATAGTCCATTAAAGTGAGAAGCTTTCTTTTACTAATTTAAAACAGATTTTAAGTTGCTTTATTTTACTTCGTTTATAATTTTGCACTAGTTCATGGGCAAACGCGTCTGTCTAGGCAGTATCTGAGCATTGTATGTCTAAACTCTCATATAAAGGCAAACTACCCCATACCACTCTATGGGAGGAAATCTGTATTTTTACATATTTTTCCTTTGAAACTCTATGGCATTGTATTCATGGACGGACCGCTGTATTCAATGTAACAGAACTGGAAATTTGTTCTCCGTTCTGTTATGAAATTCCGTGGCCTGAGCAAGTGCGACATATAAGGCCAGTTTATGACTAGTTCAACGTCAAACAGAGCGGATCCGAGGCTAACGAAAAATAGAGGCTACTGTGGTGCATTCCACATTTTTTTTTTACAGACCGCTAAAGTGACGTCATGTTCTTTCCGTACAATTTCATTGGTGCATTCGAGCATCACGTGGCTCCAGCTGTCTGTAAAAAAAGGTACGCGTGAAGCACCGCGGTACAGCGTCTAGAATACCTAGTGTGGATATATGCTATCCAAACAATGCTAAAAATTTGTATCCCTTAAATGTACGGCAATACTGTTAAAATTCCAAGTGCCGATCGCAGCGACATCTGTGGGATTTTCGTATTACATTGTATAGACTAGCAAAATCTTGCACTTCTAGAAAATATCCAGCAGATGTCACTGCGATCTTTATATTTCAGCAGCATCGTTGCACATATAAGGGATACAATATTTTAGGGTTTTTTTAAGTGTTAAAGGAATAGCCGATTTCCAACGATATATTCTACGCGCTATAACCGCGGTAGCCTGTCTTTTCCGTTAGCCTCGGAGTGGATAATCTCTATATGGTGGTATTAGATAAAAACTCATGTTCCTCAAAATCCTTCGGTTTTTTAGTTTAAAAACCGCAGCACGGTGGGGGAAAATGTTCGTTACCAGGGCGGCCATTCTGAGAACTCCGAGCTGAACACTTTTGAACTTTATTGGAATGCGTTAAAAATAATGGTGGAAATGCACAAGAAATTAATAGATATGGAGGCGGTTGCACAGACCATTACCTCATTGAGTTGGCAGCTGAAATTCCACGATTAGACATAACTCTATTAAATTATATAAATTATACATATTGAAATGTAACTGGTCACCCAAGTCATATCTTGGTGGAAAACACTTCCATACCCGATTCTATTAGTTGATCGGTAGGTTTATCGTTGTGTTTTCCTGCACCCAAAAGGTATGAAAACAGGGAGGACTGGGAATAAGAAAACAATGGTAAACCTACAGTGAACCACTAAAATCGGATTCGTAGGTCTTTTCTCACCAAGATATGACTTGGCAGACCAGTTGAAGTTTAACATGCGAATCGAGTTTTAAATAATCTTGTAATTTTTTTTAACCGTCAACCCGATGAAATGACGTTTTGTGCTGCCGCCTCCGGTCTATAATGTATATCCTAATTATTTTATTTCGTATACGATACACAATTTTCCGATAATTTTTAAGACAAAAGGAAATCGGCACCGTCCCTGCCGTTTTTTGTTGCTTTGAAGGTAAAATATTCAGCTATGTAAATTGAAGTAAAATCTGAATAAATTCTAATGGTTCGGTCTTTTGAATAAAGGTAATAGGGCAATTCTAAGCTAATGTTACCATTTTTAGTATTTTATTTTTTTCATCAAATAGGTAAGACATATATTTTCTCATAGCACTAAACTTATATTTTTTATATTAGCAATGTATTTTATAAAAGGACTAGGGGGCTCTGCCCCCTAAGAGCTACGCTCGTCAACCCCCGTTCAGACACCGCAGACTCTAACAGCACGATAATTTAATCGGCTTTAAAAAGATTTCGGAAGATTGAATTATAATTTGAATTTGAGAATTATAATCTGACGTAATTTTCACCAAAATTTTCTTTTTCTTTTTAATATGATATTCACATAAAAATACTTTTGTTAGAAATGAAATATTATGATCATCTTAAAATATCAAATAAATGTCTCGAGCAATTTTTAAATTTAAACTGTTTTGCAATATTATTTTTTGTTCATTTTATATAATAAGTGCAATGTGACGTAAATGTGACGTAAATTCTCCTATTTAAGACTTCTAACGCATGTTTATGAATTTATTATTTTACAATATTCTGTCTCTTTTAAAATTCATGTGTAATTATAATTTTTATGACGTAATTTTCAACGAGTTCTTACTTTTTATATTTTCTGTTTATAATAGTCACGTGTAAAATAAATTTTAATTTGAACTAAACATTATTGTTTGCGCTTTTTACACAACTAGCAACAGTTTAAATTAATAACATTTTCTAAAATTTGTAAAAAATATTTCTCGAAATGCAGAAAATTTAAATTTAAAATTGAAATAAAACATCAAAAAATGAGTCAAATAAGAAAAATAAATACAATCAGCGCACCGGAACTTATAACGCATAAAATGATCTAAAAATGATTAAATTCTCATGTATAGCTTTTGCTCCAATAAAACTTTTTTAATGAACGATTTTGTCCAACTTTAGCATTAAATATCTCTTAAAATAATCCTTCGATTTGAAAACTGTCTGCATCAGCGTGTTTATCAAATATTTCTCTATAATACCACCGATTTTCATATTTTTGTATGCAACAGTTTTTTTTAATATTAACGATGAAAAGCCATGCTTAAGCATTCAAATTGGATGTGGATCTACCCGGAATATCTACGCAGATTTTCATTGGTCCATTTCAAAATCAAAACTTTTTTTATATATAGAAGGATGAATAGTCAAAACCAATAAAATCCATTATAATCAGCGTAGCTTCTTCTTATGTGCTTATTTGTTTTTCTGTTACCTATTGGATGTTGATCTGTTACAGGTAAGATTACATATTTTTTATAACTATATTGTGGCAACAGTCAAATTTTGTGGAAGTCGAATGTTTCTGAACTGCCTCTGAATGAAAATACATTTTTGTTATAATAGATTGTACTTGATTGATTTTATAAATAATATAGATAAACATGAAGGTGACCGAAATCATGGTATTTCCTATTTGTTTTTCACAATACCACTTTTTTAAACATAATTATTCACGATAAATAATCTATGCATAATAACTATATTAATTTATTTTATAATATGATACACTAATTACAGCCATCTTTTAATTACCTAATTATTATTTTTTAAATAAATTAGTCATTTTTTCCTCTATGTCTGTTAGTCAGTTAAATTGTCAATGGCAAGTCCTGAAATCATGCAAATATTTATAGATTCAATACTACTGATGTTATTTATTGGTAGATTGGGAAAGTTCGTGCACTATTTTATAGATGGCAGAAACTTTCAATTTTCACTGTGCTGATATTTCTTTTATAACTCTATTATTAACTGGCAGTGATTAACGTTGAGATTAAACAACGTTAAAAAAAAAGTTTTTCAAATTAATGTGTGCGCAAGGATAATATTCAAAATGGAAAATAAGTTACATTTCCATTATGCTATATGAGTTTCAAAAAGGAGCGAGTGTCGGACGTACTTTAAAAATTATTCAAAACATATATTTGGACCGTGCTCCCACTCTTAGTTAACCCTTTGAGGGGCAAGTAATTGTGTTTCTGTAATGTCGAATTCACATCGGAATCTCCAAAAAATTTTATTGCGAATTAAGGAAAAGCAATTTTATGACTTTTTTCCCACCAAAGTTAGAAAAGCAAAATTTAATACATTTTTTCTGGTGCAAATCTTCATTAATCGTTGGTGGGATATATATCCCACAGCCCCTCAAGAGGTTAAAAAGTATTTTTGTCAATTTCGAAATGATAATTTCAATCTAAAGGCTGTTCTGAAATCTAAGAGGGCAACTTTATGACAAGCTTTATTTTATTTTTGTTCAGAAATGCATGTAACTAGCAGGTGTTGTTCAGAAACTATGTCCTCAAGCTGTGTTTTCCGTTTTTTTGCAAACGCACTAGATCTTTCAGAAAAAAGTGTCCATGTTTTGAACCGAATTTCCGCGCGAAAGTAACCAGTCAAAAAAAGGCGAATAGCTTGTTTATCACGTGATCCAAATCGCTTATAACTCAATAGGTAATTTATGTATCCAAAAATGGAAAACACAGTTCAATTCCAAATCGCTTCCATGGTCAGGCATTCCAATTTTATGTCTTTTGGTTAACAAATGAATTTGTAAATGTGTCAAAACGTTTTGCGCTTGAATCTGGGTGTCCTTCTGGCATTGATAATGACTTTATCCGTGATTTAATCAACCGTAATCCACGGATTACTTCTTAAAAGATTGCTGAGAGACTAAATGTTGACAATTCGATTGCATTTCGCCATTTAAAAAAATTTGGGTACACTCGAATCCAAATGCAACGGAAATCTGGCACGCACTTTCGCAGTCACCCAAATAGTTATAGATTGCAGAGATTCTCAAATACAGAACAGCAAAAAGAAAGAAAAATCACGCCTCAAACATAGATCATAAAACACCTTTCAACACTTTCAGAAAACTTTAACAAAACTTCGCTATTTAATAAAGTAAATAAGATGCCTAATTAAACATTTTAGAAAACGCAAAACACATTTGAAAACCAGATTTCAGCAATAAACCGTCCATAGCAGGAAAATTGCCCCACTTGTTTTGTGGAGCCCTGTATTTGATCTGTAGATTTGTATATATTCTACAAAGAACAATGAAAACGTCCTGTGTGACCACCTCCATTAAGCGACCACCTCCCTGAACGACCATTTTTTTCATGGAACGAAATTTATTCCTATAGGCTCAATACTAATTTTACCTCCATTCAGAGACCATCTCAGTTGAACTCCCTCCATAAGCTACCCATTTCTTTGAAGAAAATGAAACTAATTTCGTTTTTCCGCTTGAGGAAGGTTCTTTTTAGAAAAATAATTCCGGAGAGCGCATTATTCATCAAACTTCTAAACTAAGTTTAGATTTTTTTTCCCGGTAACTTTTAAGTGTTTAAACCCCTTTGTGCCTTTTTAGGCACTGAATTTAACTCTGATGACATATTAAGAATGACGGTCAATAAACTCCCTTGCTCTATTTTGTCAGGAAACACTCAAAGAAATAGAGGAATGAAATCGTCATTATTTATTCCAGTAAAAAAAAAACATTTATATACTGAAATTTGAAAGGTCTTAGAAATAAAGATATAAAAGATAAAACCGTAAAACCAAAGCAAACGTCAATATATTCATTTTTTTAAACTCTTCAGTAATTAGCTTATGTAATTAACTTTTGCTTTGTTACTTAAATTTTGATATTTTTTCCTAATGTGAAAAATAAATTTCAGTAACATTAATTATTACCTTTCTTCAATAAATAAAATCTTGATTTAAACATAACCTCCATTAAGAGACCACCTCTCAGAGAGACCCAATTTTATTGGAACGGAGCGTGGTCGCTTTAGGGAGGTTTTACTGTATGCAAAAATTTAGTTTAATAATAGAACACATACGTTGAGAAGCTCCAATATATTTATTAATATTATAATAAATATGAAAATATTATTTAATAATCAATTTATTGTTTATAACTAAGGATTGACCAAAACGGGTTTTTAAGACCGCAACCGAATTTCGGCAATCTTCCTATTTTCGGCCGAAAACGAAAATGTAAAAAAAATTAATAATTAAAATATGCATAAATATATATACATGCGTATTTATTAAATATACATAGTTATTAATTAATCGTACGTTTGGCCCAAGTTGACCACGTCTGTGCCTCTGAACAAAACTTTATTTTCATATAAAATAAAATGTAATTAATTCACCAACGACACAGAAAGGTTTTCTAATTATACGAATTTCATCTCATTGAAAAATGCTTTAGTTATACATACCTCGATTTATCTATTATGATTTTTGTATTTGAGCATCTGTTATATTAGAACTTTTCCAAAGAGTATTTGAAATACTTCTGCGGTTTTAGACTAAAAATCTTCTATTACTGTTAAGTCTGCAGCTTTTAATGAGCGCGTGAAAAGAGACTTCAAAGTTTAGTCGTATATGCACTGCTTGCTTTATAATTTGCACCCACGTCTTGAGTCAGTCATGACTGATAACTATATACAAGAAAGTTAATAACAATAAATAGCATCTCATTTGAGCCGATCAATGACTAATGTTGAACATTTTCGAAGGAAGAAACGAGATGTTTGGAATACGGATAGTTTCGGTCGAGTTTCGGTTTGGCCAAATTTTTGGCAGTATTTTCACCGAAAACGAATGTTCAGCGTAACAGATTTTTGGCCGAAAACAAATTTTCGGTCGATCTATATTTAATACCTTCAGAAATTTCTATCAATGGAACATACTAAAATGCTTTTGTATATCCCAAAATATAACCTACCAATTTTTATACACGGCACATATTAAGTTCAAATTTTAATTTAAACTTAAATATGCTTTAAACTACTGAAATAACATTTTCAGAAATTATAATCCCTAGGCAGGCATATGTCCACTTCTTGGAATGGCTGTGTACATGATTTTATTTGCCTTAGTCATAGTAAATATAATTCAGCGTGAAAATGCTAACTCAATTACAAACAATATTTTGGTAATTCCTGCTCAACCTCAGTAATGCTTAGAATTCTTTAGTGTAGCCCTGTATATGATCTATAGCATACACATTATGCAAAAATTTAGTTAAACTTAAAAACGAATAGCATATCTGCAAACTTACTTGCAGAAATGGTGGTTAATAGATAGTATTTCGGATACAGTATTATATCCGAAATCATTTGTGTGTCCCTGTAAATGGAGGATAAATGCTGTACACATCCTATTAAACAACAAGTATCTTGTAACAAACCTCAATAATATGTATCAATTTTATTATATTTGAAGTAGTGTAACTTAAAATGCTCTGCAAATAGCTTTCCCCCACAGATCATTAACCTCTTCGGTCCCTGGGTCCCCAAACGGGGACCTCTGTTCTTTTCCTTATGAAAACTAAAATGTCCGATTTTTTTACTTTTTCACATCGCTTCTTAATAGCTGGATGTTTTTTGCGTTCAAAGCAAACGAATCAATGACAGCCTTTAAGCTGATTCATACATAGAATAAATGTTATTTTCATCTGATTTTTCAAAATGCCTAAAAATGCCCAAAAGACAGTATGACCCAGAAAGCGAAAAATATTCATAAGTATAACTTAAGGGTGTATTCTAAAAAATATTTTTCCACCCTCAACAGCTCGAAATTTTCTGAGACATTTTCAGACTCATTTTTAAAAGTAAAAACATGAAACTTGCTGGGGGTGATTTTTGAAGACATGTTTAACATGCCGTGTGATTTCATTTTCAGCTCAATTCATTAGAATTTGATATTTAAACAATTATTTTCTCAGTAGGACCCTTTTTTTCATTCCCAGATCGCCCGCTTCGGAAAATTCGGTTCAAAACGCCCACTTTGACAGCGTTTTTTACAGTATTTTCTGCATTTATCAAAAAAATGAGAAACACGGCATATTATGTAGTTTCTAAATAAGAGAATTTCCAAGTTTGATGCGTTTGAGAGAAAAAATGAATTTTAAAATGAATCAGAAAATAAGCAGTTTGGATCGGAATACACCCTTAAATCTTTTTCAATAAAAATTTTTGAGCATTTGTAGATTATTTACTTGTGTGAAGCTCTTAAATTTGTGATTGCATTAATTTAGGTTAATGGTTATTAAATGGATGTCTTAAGGGGGTTTGTAGTTTTAGATCCATATTTTTTAACCTAAATGACTAAGCACCTAAAGGATCCATTTCAGAAAAGATATTTTTTCTGTCATTTACGATGTCTGTTTGAAAAAACCCCAATGAATAAGCATTTGTATTATTATTTTAGCTTCGGAACTGAAGAGGTTAAATAACGGAACTCTTTAGAATATTGTCATCATAGCATTAGATTATTTTGTTATTAATTCAGTTTTCATTTGAATAGAATTGTTTATGTTTAACTGCGATCGGTTATTTAAAGCTAGCTTTAAAGTTCTCTTCCACGTCCGCTACCTGTCTGTCATGGGCCTTTCACAATCTACAAATACATGTTATTTCTGTTTTATTTCCATTGTTGTAGTACTTGTAAATATATAACTCAATATACTCATTTCGATCCATCCGCGCCTTTTTGTCTCTTTATTTATTTTCTACACTTTTGTGTGGACCTGTAAATGAATAATAAATGCTTTGCTCCGCATATTCAACTGAATTCATGTTTTAGTGCACTTCATGAATGCATATCACATTCCTTGTGTTTCAAGGAATGCAACATCATTAAAATGCATTTGAAAGGATTTTTTTTTTTTTTTTTTTTTTTTTTTTTTTTTTTTTTTTATTGTCCGTAATATAAAAGATAATTTTTGATTGCCCTTTTAAATGAAGTAGAAATGCTACACACTTCATTTCAAATAGAAAACGTGCGAAACATCAATAACATTTAGAAATTACCAGGACAATCCGAGTCTATATGGGGCATTCTCACAATCTTTTGACTTTCGGGAATAAAAATCTGTTGAAATTAAACTTGCTAAAGTAACATTTTAATCTGACAGACGAATGCCTTAATGGTTCAAAATAAAGAAAAAATGGTCAGCATCGAAAAATATTTTCGTTAACTGAGGTTTATGTTAAACTTGCGAGTTTAATTTTTCCTTTCCATTTTACCACTAAAACTTTATTTTCTTAATTTTTACTTATAATGAATTTTCATAGTACCCACAGGACATTCAAATAAAAAATAATCACAATGTAGTATTTTTAGTACAAAATTTTGTTATAACATTGCCTTAAAGGCGTGTTAAAAAAGGGATGGTAAGGTAAAATAATGGGGACGGTATAGGAAAAAAGGATCGAAATGGGGAAAAAGGGACGATAAGGATGGAACGGTAAGGAAAATGACCACCTATTTTAGACAAATCATGTTAAGACTAATTGGTAGCCACAATGTTCATTGATTTTTAGAAACAGTTATTTACATTGGATTAAATTAAAAAAAAATAATTTACCTCGAAAAGTGCAGGAATAAACCTAGGGGACGGTAAGACTACCCATAAAGCCACGATCTTGAAATTGATATTTAAATGCTGATTTAAATTCTGCAGTCAATTTCCTGTCAATGAATTTTAGACTCTTTCTCTAGCATACTTCTGCATGAGAAAAAACTTGAAAAAATTCTGTGGCTGCATCTGAAGTGATTTTCTGTATAAGTTTAGCAAGAGGGACGGTAAGGATAAAAAAACCCAGGGACAGAGTTCAAAAAGTAATATCAACCGTAAAAATGTGTTCAGGTTAATTTTTTGCTACATATTTATATAAAACAATTGTCCCAGTTTAAAAAAAAATACATTGAATTACTTTTATTGAAACAATTTTATACAGACAGCTCCAAAATTAAAAATCAGCATCAGGGACACGGGATGGTATAGGGGTTTTCCTGGTATTTGGAACCTCAACATCGTCCAAAACTTATTTATCTCGTTAATATTGTTATGCAATCATGCAATGGGATGTTCCCCAGTATATGAAATGAAAAAATCACAAGAAAATGTACTAAAATAAAAATTATTCAGGGACATAAAAGTCAAAAGATTGTGAGAATACCCCATATATGAGAGTGAGAGTTCTGATAAACGGAAAAACTGAAGTCAAACATTTTTTAACAACGTTGAAAGTGTTAAAAAGAAAGAAAGAAAGTGAGAATGAATTACAAGATTAAGCTGTTGTTTTCTTCAATAAAATGCATTCCTTTTTTGTATTCCGTGGCTATGTGCAAATAGCTTAACCAGAGCATAATATTATAATTAAGTAGGATCGTAAAAGTGTACAGCATACTAAAATTTCAATTCAGCATAAAAGTGTACAGCATCATTCAAACGCAATCATTAAAAAAATCAGTAGATGATATGGGAAGAGTGCCATATCCTAATCCGGTTTCTATAGTTTTTTTTTTTTTTTTGAGATAAATGTTTTGATGTAGTTGTTGCGATCTTCAGCATTTGGGGTTGTTTTTTTTAATTACTCTTTGAAAGTCTATGCCGTCTGACATTTTACACGTTTGACACAAATCCAAAGCGTATACAAGTTCACGAAACCTACCCCATACTAGCATGATATATAAGTCCATATTTTTTAAAAAACTGGTAGCTAAAATTATATTTTAATGCTTAGAAAGCCATTCTTAAATGCCACTGTTAATCACAGGTGTTTCCATTATTTTGATAACCACCTGTATAAGGCTTAAAAAACTAGATGAACGTGTTCTATAAGTTCCAGAGTTACGATAAATTAGAGAAGGGAAAAAAGTACAACATTTGCCTTCAATAAACTTGTCCATTTTATAAATTTTACATCATTTTGAATTTTAGGTATCGCAAAATTGTTTAGTTGCATCAATTAGTAAACATCAATAACATTTAGAAATTACCAGGACAATCCGAGTCTATATACGAGAGAGAGAGAGTTGGGATAAACGGACATACAAACCGAAGTAAAACTATTTTATTCAACTACGTTGGGAAGGGTTAAAAGTAAGAAAGTTAGAATGCATTACATGCTGTTAGGTAGTGAATCGTTGACATCAAAAGCTCCATATTCGTGGAATTGAATTTTTTTTTTATTTATGTAAATCGATAGTAAACAGTCATACAAATAAAATGAGACAGCCGATTTGACAGGCAAAAATATGTTTAATTAAAGTTGTATTCGAAAAACAGCCCCCCCCCCCCCCAACAGCTCGAAATTTTCTGAGACATTTTGACTCATTTTTAAAAGTAAAAACATGGAACTTGATGGCGTGATTTCTGAAGAGATGTTTAAGAGGCCGTGTGATTTCATTTTTCGCTCAAATTAATTAGAATTTGAGTTTTAAACAATTATTTTCTCAGTATGACCATTTTTTTCAATCCCAGATTTCTCTCTTTGGAAAATTCGGTTCAAAACGCCTACTTTGACAGCATTTTTGACAATATTTTCTGCATTTATCAAAAAAAAAAAAAAAAAAAAAAAAAAAAAAAAAAAAAAAAAAAAAATGAGAAGGACGCCACATTATGTAGTTTCTAAATAAGAGAATTTCTAAAGTATAGTGTAAAGTAAAGTGTAGTTTCTAAATAAGAGTTTGATGCGTTTGAGAGCAAAAATGAATCGGAAAATAAGCAGTTTGGATTGGAATAAACCCTTAAACTAATTATCGTTAATTAAATTTCTTATTATTAATTAAATTTATTAAGGGTGTCCATTACTGACACTTTTGATTCATTAGTATGCTTTCAATAAATGTAAGTTAAAATCCTAGTGCTCTATTCGCCTCGAGTTAAATAATTAAAATACACAAAATAACAAATAAATTGTTAAATTACTTTCAGGTGAAAGCATATGATATAAAGGTATTTAAAATACAAATTAAACATATCTTAGAATACATTAGAAAACCTAGAACGTCTTTAACCATTACAAGGCCGTCACCAGTAGGATTTAACCCTTTCGAGGACGGTGTCCTTAAAAAAGAACACCTAATTTTAATTCCAAAACTGACAAACGGCACCAAGAATATTTAATTAAAGTTTTCCTTTTATAATGTACGTTAAAATAAGCAAGTTCGTATTTTCTAATAAATTTGTTTATAAATTATAGTGTCAGTCCATTGTTTCATCAGTTTATAAACAGAATTACTCAGCGCCCGAAAGGGTTAAATGTTATTTTCATTGCGCTTATTCGAGAATTGTCCAGAAGAAAACATTGTGATCTAAAGGTCGTACAGTCGTGGAAAAAAGAAAGTAAACACTCCCTACTAACTCTTCGACAAATTATCGTAGACGGAAGTTACTGGTACTGAATGATTGGAAATAAAGTCTACTTTTAAATGATGTATATAAAATTTGCTTAGGGGGCCATCTACCTATTAAAACGAACCCAAACATCATTTTTTTCAATGGCAATACCCAATTTTAACGAGATATTTCAAATCTTCGGTTCAAACTATGCCCAGACACCAAATTTCAAGTCATTTGAATGATAAGTTTTTGAATTACAAACATTCAAAATTTAGTGCTTCTAATGTTAAATTACATTTTCATATATTTATTTATATCTCCTGAAATTATGCTCCTAATGTGCTAATTTTTTGTGTAGCAATAATACTAATGTGCCCAAACATAAATACGCTGAATTTGCAATTTTTATAATTTTATGATATGAATTATGAATTATGAAATTAATATTCGAAAAAATTATGAATTGCAACCTACAATTTTTTTGATGGATTTAGATTTATTAAGTTCTGCTTTATGAAAATCCGAAATTTCAAATTTTTCTTCCAAATAGTTTTCAAATTATGCTTAAAAAACGGCAAAATGATGGTTTAAGGGGCCGTCTATGATAGAAGTGAGTAGATATTTTGAAATTTCTTCTGCTGTCCCGTTGTCTAACAGGATTCATTGACTGCTTAAGGTGCCTTGATCAAGAAGTAGGCTCTCTCGGTTAACAATCGACTACGGAACTTTAATTTGGATACAGCCCTTAAAATACGCACGTTTTATAATAATTTCTCGGAAACTTATGGTACGAATTACATAAAAATTGGTTTTTAGGCTAATTGAAAGGTGTAGAGTTCATTTATGCTGTCAGAATTGGGTATTGCCATTGAAAAAAATGAATTTATGGTTTGTTTTAATATGTAGATGGCCCCCTAAGCAAAATTTATATACACCATTTAAAAGTAGACTTTATTTTCAATCGTTCGGTACCGGTAACTTTCTTCTACGATAATTTGTTGAGGAGTTAGTAGGGGGTGTTTACTTTTTTTTCCCCACGACTGTACGTCAGATGAGGTGCCAGATAAAGTTATCTTGAAATACATTAGAAAAACCTAGAACGTTTTCAACCATTACAAGGCCGTCATCAGTAATAAATGAATAACTTTATCTGGCATCTCATCTGACGTACAACCTTTAGATCACAATGTTTTCTTCTGGACAATTCTCGAATAAGCGCAAAGAAAATAATAATATTTAAATCCTACTGGTGACGGCCTTGTAATGGTTGAAAACGTTTAAGATATTTTTAATTTATGTTTTAAATATCGTTATATTATATGAATGCACCTGAAAGTAAGTTTTGTACAATTTATTTGTGCTTTTATATGTATTTTAATTAATATACTTTCATTAAATTCTGGTTTTGGGAATAATACATTATTCGGAAATAGTAACCACAAAAAAAAGAAGAGAAACTGGCAAGTAAGTATATACCAGTTCCGATTCCTGTAGACGAGATCACCAAGTTAACCTTATGTATACCCATACACTTAGAACTGTTGCGACTTAAAAGATAATTTTTAAAGAAATTCCTTAATGGTGTCCATTACTGACACTTTTAATTTATTAGTATGTTTTCAATAAATTCTGGTTCTAAGTACAATACATTATTCGGAAATAGTGACCACAAAACAGCCTAAAGCTGGCAGGGAAGTAAGTGCCAGTTCATGTAAAAGAGATCACTCAGACACCTGAAGTATACCCGTATAATTATAACTTAATTGAAATATAAGATTTAAAGAAATTACTTAAGGATATCCATTACAGACACACTTGATTTATTAGTATGCTTTGATTAAATTCTGGTTCAAGTACAATACATTATGCGGAAATAGTGACAAAAAAGCAAAAAACTGGCAAGTATGTGCCAGTTTGGATTCATGTAAATAAAATCACTAAAGTACCTTAACTATACCTATATAACAATTAATTAAAAAAATTTTAAAGAAATCCTTTAAGGATGTCTATAAGTGGCACACTTTTGATTTGTTAGTATGCTTTCATTAAATTCTTGTTCTAGGTACGATATGCTTTTCGGAAATAGTGACAACAAAACGGCGTAAAAATGGCAAGTAAGTATATACAATTTTCGGTTCATGGAACAGATGTAATAAATTCCCGGGGCCACCATCTTGGAATTTTTCTTGTCGTGGAAACCCCTTTTCCGCCAAGTATGTAAATGTCGCCAAGCACCGGTTTATACGCATGTTAGGCTTAACCAAAATAAAATGTACTCGTTGAAGTGGCAATCTCTAAACGTCGTATGAGAGCTACGAGCTCATTAACGGAAAAAAAATCACTGGATTCAGCAAACTCCTTCCACCGCGATCACAAATATGCACGAAACTCGTTAAAGTGGCAATCATTAATCGTCTTATGAGCGCTACGCGCTCATTAACAGAAAAAAAACATGACTGGATTCAGCAAATTCCTTCTGTAGCAGTCACAATAAAGCACAAAACTTGTTAAAGCAACAGTTAGTAAATGCACGCATGCTGCTGTTCCCCAATCTCAAAAATGCACGAAATGCAACAGAAATACACAATAAACGACTAATAGAAAACATTACTATAAAACACAGCAACAAAATATACATAAAATTATCAACATACCTTAACAGACATCTGCTTTCTTGAAATCTCAAGCACGAAGTACTTCCTAGCATCACCGTCATTTTCCAAAATAGGCTTATGAATACGCACTGACGTAAACAAACCTTTATTCGTCAAAATTTCCTCATATTAATTACTTCAGCAAGAGCGTTTAAACAGACTACAGAACCCATATTCAATCAAATACACCCAATAAATTTAACATAAAAATAATTGACAGACCCATACAACACGATATCACAAGCAAAAACGGCCTTCTCGCGTACTCGCAACAGAATCTCGATGAAAAACGGGATTGCCAGAACACGTCATGCCAGAGCACACACGTCACACGGATTCCATATCGATAAAGATCGCCAACATAAAATCGCCAAGAAAGCTCAAAACATCCAAGATGGCGGCCAAGGTAATATACTGCATCTAAGCCCTAACGTGCACCTAGACCACATCCCATTTCAGAGATCTCTAATCAAGGATATTGATCAAAGTCTTTTTATTGACCGAAAATCTACAGTTTAAGTGAAAGGTCACCCTACATTTAAACCAGACATTTTAGCATAACCTTTTAACTCTCAATTGGCGTCGTGCAATATTTTTGAACAAGTGACATTATAGTGTCATTTTTCTCACAGCTAGTATTAGGGGAGAGTGGCTCACCTTGGGACAAGGTACACCACGGGGCAGCTTTATTTTTGGCCCTAAATTTTAAATTAACTCTAAACTCTTGCAGATGCAGATAGATAGCAACACAATCTAACTTTCTGACATGTTTTGATTTCATTGATGAAGCAGGCAAGAATTTATTAAGATTTTTATTTTGCAAAAATGCCTACTAACTTTCATGTCAAAGTTTAATAAGTTGCAAAATGGAATTGGATTGAAAATATCTAACCCATCTACCCTATCTATATTATAAAGGACAAACATATCTGTGCGTAACGCATACGTCATTTTGCGAATGGCAACATTTTGAAATGTGATGTAAAATTTTGGTTTTGCAATTTTCTCTACTGGATTTTTTAAAACTTCTAAACATCGCACATTTTAAATTTTTATACCGTCGTATAAGGAAAAAAATGCTCTTTTAAATGCAATTTGTTTTAAAGCTGTATCTCAATTTAATTTTGAGATATTAATTTTTTTGTAGTTTTTATTACTTTTTTTGTGTCCGTGGCAACTGAAGTACTTCGTTTCTGTTGAAAGTAAAGGAGGGGAAAAGGGAAAATAGTAGATTGCTATATCTTTTTGTTGTCATTTTCTCATAAAAACTGAAAAAAATTGAAATTAAAATACGTGATATGTCAAGAATATCGTCTGTTACAAAACCCGACGGGTTTTGGCTTTATTTCGTTTTTATTTATCAATTAAATGATTTTTAGTTTATTGAAAACTTACTTTACAAACGATACAACACTTTCTCTTTACAGAAATGATTTTTAAAGAATATTTGTGTGACCTATTTTCTCCGCATTTGCTTAATTCGTATCAAAAATCTGAAAGAATGCAATTTTATTAATCCGCGTGTAGTTACGTTTTCCGAATTAAAAAAAAATATATATAAAGGAATGACTTCTGCGGATGCAATTGACGTCATTTTATTTTTAAAAAAGCATTTATTTTAATTCTTAAAACTGAAATATGCCTTGCAGAAGTGCGTCATTTTCACCCCATTTTAAAAGTATTCTATGAAACTTCTTCAAAATGATGGTAAGGAGATAGCTTTTACTATTGCAGAGAAGAGAGAAATAATGAGCTTTATTTATCTTTATTCATGTGATTATCTGATAAAATTTCAAAATTGTTGATAAAAATTGTTTTAATGGCGCAAAATCCCATTAGGGACATAATACGTTGAACGGAAAATTGCGTACTGCTTTTGAAAACACGCATTTATCTCAAAGTTTCCATATTTTTTTCCCTTCTGCATGTGTACTAAGTTTCAGACACTAGGTGAAATGCTTAAGTAAGTGAAAATGACGTCATATTTAAAAGAAAACGATGATTTTCTTAGATAAAACTAAATTTTTTAACGCAAATGCGTCATAAAAAAAATCCCTGCCGGCCGGGGCCTACAGGCGGAGGTAGATTTCGAAGTTAAGTACTAAATTCACCAACAAAACTTAAATCAAGATTAAAGATAAACCCAGTTCCTTCGCTAAGAATGAGCTCTAGGGAGCTAAACATTTTGTGAAAATTCTAATATACACACACGCATGTATATGGAACAGGTTTAAAAATGGCTAAATCAAATTCAGAGAACCTCAAAGTGTTAAAATATGTTAATATTTCCATACTCGGGTTTTTATCATGTTTTAATACGTTTCTTCAAACTCAATGACGTTACATATTCACCTGCTGTGGTCCATTACCTTTTCAATATGACGCAATATTTTGTTGTTTTTTTAATTCGTCAAACTATTTATTTCATTTTGAATTTTCATGCAGAAATCTTACTCTAGAAAACTTATGACGTAATATTCAATATGTTTTCAATTCGTCAAACTGTTTATCTAATTTAACTTTTCACGTGAAAACATTGCATTAGAAAAACAATTGTTGTGGTGGGAATTTTATTGCTTTTTTTTTAATTGTTGGCAACAGCTATAACGAAAAATATTTATTTTTTCCTGCCATTGTTGTGTAAAAGCTGGTTTTATCAGAATCGTGTTAAGACGGTATTCAAAATTTTAAACCTTCCCCATTCCCATTCCCTTGGACCGATTTTGCTCATTTTCAATCCCCGCCGAGAAATTAGCCATCTTAAAGTTGGTGGCGAGTTTGAAGACGTTCCGCGCATAATTGCGACTTTTATCGTGCGGACAAAATTTAGTACATACATACATACATACATACATATATATATATATATATATATATATATATATATAAACTTTTTAGGTGGGGGTGGTTTTGGGTTCCTGGGGTCCTATAATGAAAAGTTATGAAGGAATTTTTCGAAAGTCGCACCATGGTAACGACTGCAATAGGTAGTATTTCTTACGAAATCTACCTAAAAACATAAATTACGGCAGTTTTTACTCTCCGGTACTGAGATTAGAATCTCGAGTTAAGAGTGCGACTGTTCACATGCAAAGATTTTGTTGACAATCGTGACTTCACGTTTTGAGTTAATGATTTTAAAATGATCAAATTAAAATACCAATTTTTTAAAAAGGGTGATTGCATGTAAGAGAGGTTAATTTTTAAATGATCGCTATCGCGTGGAGCTCGATTAAGAAAGATTTATCTGTTTGCTCTTAAAACAACATAAAGAGTTCATTTTTTTACGACTAATATTCCGTAAACAAAAGTAAAACTTCCTCTATGATTAAATAAATAAAATAATATAAATAAAACACAAATTTAACAGCCATGTAATTGAACTACGCGCTTAAAGCTCTGAAATGATCGGAAAATAAAAGGATGCCGTAAGCAGCAAAATCTTGGGCAAATAACTCTTAGCATGCGGCTAATACGAAAAAATCGCTTTTGATAAGAATCGAATTGTTAAATTTCAAAGTTTATTTGATTGTATAATTCACATTTTCCATATGAAAAATGCTTTTTTATTTTTAGTGAGCAATCTAAAAAATATGCATGTAAAAAATATCACATTTCAATTAAAAAAAATTCGTTTTCACCTATATTCTGTAACCCGGGAAGCCCGGGTACGATCCCCTAGTATATATAAAATCCTAATGAATCGAATTGAAACGAATTTATGTAACGATTCTATGAAAAGACTGATTAAACAACTGATTACGTTTCATGGCGATTTCTCCTAAAATGTGGAATACTTTGCGATGAAATTAACACCAAAAATCCGTATTGATCCACAGATCTCAAAACTGGTATTAGAATTTTAAAATTAGAATTAGTTTTCGAAATATTAATTTTTTTCTAATTTTAAATACTTTTTTCTAATGATGGCAACTCAAATTTTAATCATAACAGATTTTTTTTTTTTTTTTTTTTGATATAAACAAAAGGACTACGTCTGAATTCATTCATATTTATAAAAACTTTTCAAAATAACAGACATTACATTACATTACAAGATAAAAACACTAAAAACAATATAAAAGGACGTTTCGGATTCATTCTGAATCCCTCATCAGCTAATTCCTTACGTAAAAGTCATACTGGATTTTAAAGTTCAACAAGTAGAAAAACATTACATCAAGTTGCCAAAAAATTATAGCTAAAACAAAACTGAATATTCTATTGGTAGAGATGCAGCCTCGTTAATTGCTAAATCAGCGGTTCTCGTGTACCAAGCTTCCAAAAACATACGACTTGCGTAAATGCTGCAGCCTGATCTAATTATATACGCATTCTCAAAACTCGGAAAATGATCAGTTTTCATGGCGTGGTCAACAATTGACCACGCCGGACGACGAGAGGCCGCGCGCCGCGGCGGTTGACCCCCCCCCCCCCCCCGCTGTATTTTTATAAATAGAGATTTTTTTTTCCGTATTTTAGAAACGGTTACTTTAAGTTAATTTGGCGACGAGTTTGGCCTCCCTTAAATGTATGCTAAGAAATACATCATGTTACTTTTATTCAGAATTCAATTTGTATTTCATTATCATTTTATTTAATACAAAACTTTCATTTAAAATTGAAACCTTTAAAATAAATGGCTTTTACTTCATTCTTTTTTTTAAACGAAACGAAAAGAAAAATATTAGACACAGATGTCATATACGCAAAGGGGTACCTAATCGGCGCCAAAATGGTGTTATTTTGCCTGACATGGTAACCCGGCTATTGTTGCTTATTTATTAATAAATATTTATTTGAATTTATTTTCTTTTTATTTACAAAAAATTTTATAAATTGTTTTGTTCTATAGTTATTAATTTTTTTTATTGTTATTTCATTTTAAAAATAACAGAAAAAAATTTAAAAATACATATGTAACAGGTATTTGAAAACGAGGTTTTCGCCAAATTGTGGTAAAAATCACGCCAAACCCGGTGTGCGTATGTGACAATGCAACAAACCATGAGATTTAATTTCCACTTCAAAGCAACGTTTTAATGTTATTACTTCTCTCGTCGAACAAATTCGCCAAATTATACAAATTGACATATTTTTTTATGTTAAATAACAAGAGAACAAATAAATTAGTATAACATTAATAAAAATACAAATAAAACGTTGAAATAAAAATCACTTGATGGCGTGAACATGCGTAACTTCCTTAAAGTCAAGTCAATGTGACATTTACGATCAACCATTATTGCCATTTAATCTTATATTTTGGCGACAGATTTTTGGTCGATGGGATAACCAAGTAGCACCGTTTTAATTTACCACTCGAAAAATAAAAAAATGCTAACTGGCGAGTTAAAAAAAAAAAAGCTATTGGCGAGATTTTCACCCAGATAACATAAAAGTACCAGGAATTCTTTGTGATCATGGCAACTTTTATGTAGTTTTATTCGAAAAAATAATTTTGATTCTTTAATCAAAATGGAAACCTTTCTTATGAAAAGTGAAGGAATCAGCCAGTTGTTTATGGCAGTTACATGACTTGGACTATTAAAATATAAACGAAATAATGGGGATAGAATAATATTCGGCGACTTATCACATCTGTGGCTGGCTAACATTAAAGTACCAAAATGGCCGCCTGGAATATAAAAAGAGAAGGGATCCGCCTGGAGCTGTTGATGATAGTCACATGACTTAGGCTATTATTATAGAGATTGTTTTCAATTTTAAAAACAGCGCAAAGAATAATATTTCCTAACGATTAAAAATTTATTTTCACGTGACTATTAAAAACAGAAAAATAAACTTTAAAATTACTATTAAATGAGTACGTGTTAAAGGCAGGAAAATATAGAAAATTATGTCCTGAAAATTGTATTTACACGTGAATATTAAAAGGGAAAGGAAGCTTTAAAATAATAAATACATTAATATGCGTTTAACCCTTTCACGGACAAGGCACTTCTATTCGTAAAATCTTGAAATCAGTGAATGGCACCAGAATTTCCAAACAAATTTCGAAATACAAAAATGCTTTTGTTCACTTACTTAATAAAAGGGAAATTTTCATCCCAATATTCTGATGCTAATGGGGTATTTAAGAATTAAAATTAAGTGGTCCAAAAATGAACCACCGCCCTTGAAGGGGTTAAAGCAGCAAATTTTAGTAATTGTATTATGTCAATCGTTTTATAACGCTGTTAAAAAATACCGAGAGACAAAGACTCTGTTTACTTAATTCATTTTATTTTAGTTTCTTTTCAAATGATTAACTGATCTTCTTTAACCAAACACGAAAACAACCATTGGATGTCTTAACAGCAACTGATTCTACCTTAAATTTTTGCAATCAAAGGGAATTGAATGGAAACCCGTTTACAGGGAGATCGCTACAGGTTTTTTCAGTATAATTCAATCTTCTCTAATCTTTTTAAAACTGATCAGATTAGCGTGCTTTTAGATTCTACAGTGTCTAAAAAGGGGGTGGCGAGCGTAGCTTGCAGGGGGCAGAGCCCCCCAGTATATATATAAAATCCTAATGAAACGAATTTATGAAACGGAAGTATGTAACGAAAGTATGAATCGACTGATTAAACAACTGATTATGTTTCACGGCAATTTCTCCTAAATATGGAATACTTTGCGATGAAATTAACACCAAAAATCAATATTGCTCCTCAGATTTCAAAACTGGTATTAGAATTTTTAAATTCGAATTAGTTCTCGAAATATTTTTTTTGTATATACATTTTTCTAATGATGGCAACTCAAATTTTAATCAAAGAGATATTTTTTTTTTTATATTTCAGAAAAGGTTGACATGGTAACCCGGACATTGTTTATTTGATAATAAATGTTTGTTTACTTTTATTTCTTTTTACAAATTATAAAAATTATTTTGTTCTATGATTATTAATTATTTTTTTTATATTTCCTTTATAAAATAATAGAAAATAATTAAGAAATACAGCACTACTTAGTTATTCCGTCGACCAATTTCGTCAAATTATATAAATCGCCAAAACACTCGCCAAATTATACAAATTGTCATAATTTTTATTTTAAATAATGAAAGAACAAATAAATTAGTATAACATTAATAAATATACGAATATAACGTCGAAATAAAAATCACTTGATGACGTAAATATTACCACTCGAAAAAAAAAAATGCTAACTGGCGAGTTGAAAAAAAGCTATTGGCGAGATTTGCATCCTGCTAGCGTACCAGTACCTAGAATTCTTTGCGACCATGGCAACTTTTATGTAGTTTTATTCGAAAAAAAATATTTGATTTTTTAATCAAAATGGAAAACTTACGGTCCCTTATTGGCGCGATTTTTTTCTGACGCCAATGTCATATACGGAACGGGCACATAACTGGCACCAAAGTATCGTTATTTTGCTTCATATGGTAAGCCAGATGTTGCTGTTTATGTTGTTTATGCGTTCCCCAAATTGGCGTCGTTAAAAAATCCCGCCAATATGGGACGTATATGACATCCTTGCCAAACTTTCATATGAACGGCGAAGGGATCAGACCGTATTTGTTTATGGCAGTTGATGACTTGAACTATTATAATATAGATGAAATCATGGCGATAGAATAATATTTGGCGACTTATCACCTGTGCCTGGCTAACATTAAAGTACCAAAATGGCACCTAGAGCATAAAAAGCGAAGTGGTCCGCCTGGAACTGTTGATGATAGTCACATGACAAAAGCTATTGTTATAGAGATTGTTTTAAAATACCGGGAGACAAAGACTCTTATACTTAATTTATTTTATTTTAGCATATTTTCAAATGTTTAACTGATCCTCTTTAATCAAAAACGAAAACAACCTTTGGATGTCTAACAGCAACTGATTCGCCCTTAAATTTTTGCAATCAAAGGGAATTGAATGGAAACCAGTTTACAGGGAGATCTGCACAGCTTTTTTCAATAAAATTCAGTCTTCTCTAATATTTTTAAAACCCATCAGATTAGTCTGTTTTTAGATTCTAAACGGGTGTCTGAACGGGGGTTGGCGAGCGTAGCTTGCAGGGGGTAGAGCCTCCTAGTTTTGAAATAAAAGAATAATAATGAAATTTAAAGCTTTCTCTATAAAACAGATGTATAATAATAGTCCTAGTGCTAAGCTTAACAGCATGACATCCTAAAATTTCCTAGTGGGTATAGGGTACACCTTGTGACAGGTGGAGGTGGTGCACCTTGCGACACAAGATATGCCTAGCTAGCTTGTGTATAAAACATTTTTTATTTAATCTACGTACCATGTATTTATTAACAATTATTTCTACTTTGAAGAAGTCACTAGGCTTATCAATGGCAAAGATTAGATTTTTAGAATTAAAAACAAATATGCAGCAATTTATGCTGACACTATTCGGAAAGCTCCTGCAAAATTTTTATCAGCTGAAACGTCTCTTCAGTTTTAAATAAATTTCTTTTCCTGAACAAACAATTCCATGTATATTTTAAATCAATTATTGAACTTTTCATATCTATTTTTAACTGTCCCAAGGTGCGCCACCAGGTGGTACACCTGAGGACAAAGCACAAGTTTAATAAATATATCTTTTTAATTTTCTATAATGGACATTAGATCAAAAGCTATTTAATAATGTAGGCAAAGGTTAAAAGAATGAATACCAGGTAAAATTTTGACAACTGATGAATATAAAACAAGTAAAAAAAAATCATGCTTCAAGCAAAGATTATGAAACACTTTCCAACACATTCAGAATAATTTAACAAATCTCCGCTGTTTAAAAGATTAAAATATTACGTCTCATTCAACCCTATGGAAACGAATAATACATTTCAAAACCCAATTTCAGCTGTTCCTATCCACAATCGGAAAATTATGCAAATTTTTTCAGCAGACCTGTATAGGATTTATAGATTTGAATCTATTAGCTACATGCAAGCCAAAATTGAGTTCACTTAAGAGATACATATATTTCAGTTGAAAATTTACCTTCACCAATTTCCTCTAATAAGGAGAACGGTACGTGAACACTTTTGTGCAGCCCTGAATTTGAGGTATGAAATTTATATGTAACGAGTAAGATGCAAAAAAATTAATTAAATTTAAAAGCGCCTACCCAATTTTAAAGCGTGCACTCCAGCCATTATTACTCAAAGATACTTCTGTACTGTAACCGATTTCTTTTGTGTGTCCCTGTAAATAAATAAAAAATGCTATGAATGTCCTTTTCTAACGTGATCATAGTGAAATTCAGTGATTTATATCAGTTTCAATACATTTGAAATAGCATAAAGTCATTAAAATACTCTGCAAACGATTTTCCCCCATATACCATAATGTAATGGTGCAACTTTTGAGTGCCCCTGTAAATGAACGATTAATCCTACATACTTCATATCCAATAACAAACATGCTTTTGTGACCGTAAATAACCTTTATCAATTTCATGAAAATCCGACTATATTTACGGGAGTTATTCCCCATATACCATAATGTAATGGAATACTTTCAAGTGCCCCTGTAAATGAACGATTAATCCTACATACTTCATATACAATACCAAACATGCTTTTATAACCCTAAATAATCTTACCAATTTCATGAAAATCCGAGTATATTTTCGGGAGTTATTCCCCATTTACCATAATGTAATGGAATACTTTTGAGTGTCCCTGTAAATGAACGATTAATCCTAGATACTTCATATACAATACCAAACATGCTTTGGTGACCCCAAATAATCTTTATCAATTTCATGAAATTCCGAGTATATTTACGAGAATTAGAGCGTGGACAGACGGCCAGACAAACCGAATGCATAAACACTTTTCAACTTTGTTGAAAAGTGTTAAAAATGAAAAAAGAAAGAAAATTAATGTCTTAAGGTGAGCCACTCTCCCCTATAACAAAATAAATAAAAGGAATTTTAATAGAGCACATTTTTGTAGTACAGTAAAACCTCCCTAAAGCGACCACGTTCTGTTCCAATACAAATTGCTCGCTCCGAGAGGTGGTCTCTTAATGGAGGTCATCTTTAAATCTAGATTTGAATTATTGAAAAAAGGTGACAATGTCACAAAAATTTATTTATTACATTATGAAAAAATATGAAAATTTAAGTATCAAAACAAAAGTTAATTACATAAGTTAATTACTGCAGAATTTAAAAAAGGAATACATTGATGTTTGCTTTCATTTTACGGTTTTACATTTTATAACTTTTATTTCCAAGTCCTTTCGAAGTTCAGTAAATAAATGCAACTTTTTTTCTTTGGACGGGAATAAATAATGACTATTTCATTAATTTATCTATTTCTTTGAGAGTTTCCTGACAATAGGTCAGGTAAGTTTATTGATCGTCATCGTTAATTTGCCATCAGAGTAAAATCCATTGCCTAAAAAGCACAAAGGTGTTTAAACACTTAAAATTATCGGTATAAATAAAAATTCTAAACTTAGTTTAGAAGTTTGATGAATAATGCGCGTTCCAGAATTATTTTTCTAATAACACCTTCTAGAAACGACGAGAAAAAACGGAATTTGTTTGAATTTATTCAAATAAATGGGTCGCTCATGGAGGGAGTTCAACTGGGATGGTCTCTGAATAGAGGTAAAATTAGTATTGAGCCTATGGGAAAAATTTTCGTTCCATGATAAAATGGTCGTTCAGGGAGGTGGTCGATTAATGAGGTGGTCGCGCAAGGAGGTTTCATGGTATTTTTATAGGACTGTATTGATCATTAAGAAATTTTCACTTGTAAAGTTTTATTCTAAACTTTAAGGGGTCTTGTACCTTTTAAACGAGTCGAAAATTAAAGAAAATCTTCAAAGTTTGAATTAGTTTATCTTCAAAACCTTTTTATGTATAAACATGAAATTTTGGATATTGATTAAACAGATTGTGCTTTGTAATATACTACCAACAGAAATTTATGGACCCTTTACAGAATTTGTGTATTGTTGAAATCAAAATATCACTTTTTTAACCCCATAAGCCATTGCGCGCATGATATCTTGAGAAAGTATGTATGGATTGTCATGAAGTTTGGTAAATATACTAAACAAATATGTGTGTTTAAAATGATCTACTTTTAAGTATTTAAAATGCTAATATTTTTAGTTATGACTATTTTTATTCATTAAAAATACGAATTATTTATTTATTTTTTTTTTACGAAAATATTTTTTTTATATAGTTAATGAAATAATTTTAGCCTAAGAGTAGATCATTTTAAACACACATATATTTTTAGTATCTTTACCAAATTTCATGCCAATTCATACATACTTTCTCAAGATATCATGCGCGCAATGGCTTATGGGGTAAAAAAAGTGCTATTTTGATTTCAACAATACACAAATTCTGTAAAGGGTTAATAAAATTTATTGAAAGCATATTACAAAGCACAATCTGTTTAATCAATATCCAAAATTTCATGTTTATACATAAAAAGGCTTTGAAGATAGACTAATTCAAACTTTGAAGTTTTTCGTTAATGTTCCACGCGTTTAAAAGGTACAAGAACCCTTAATTAGCATTACTGCAGCTACTTTAGCATACTAGCATGCTGCAGCGTAACTTTAGTTTTATGCTGCAGCATATCCTAGTAAAAAATATGTATCTAAAGTTAAAATTTTAAAATCGAAGACTCACGACATCATTCCGGACTTCCAATAAGTCCTTGGATGCATACGGGGAAAATGTATAAGAATTAAATGCAAATTACAATATAATTTTTACCCCAAAATAATAGTTAAACATGAATTTTGAAAGGTAAAATTAGACATAACGCTCGAAAATGATTGCATGTCAAAAATAATCACTGAAAACTTCTTACCTGTCAGTTCAAATCCGTCACAGCGAAATTTGTCAGTAGCAAATTCCTTGAAATATTCGTGATTTAAAAGTACCCATTTAAAAGGAGTCCACATTTAATAGATATAACTTGCCTTTTCATAAAATAACAACAATAATTCCACGATTCGTCAGCCCAATTGTTAAGCCATTCTTACTAAGTCAATGATTATTTGAGTAGAACTTTGTCCATAAACGGAAAAAACACGCTTGTTAAATATTGTGATCGTGTTTTTCAAAATATTGTGGCACAAATAAGGTTTAAGTTGTAAGAATTTGCCATTCGTAACACTACAATAACTATCCAAATCAAGGTGAGATTAATATAAACTTAATTGTTGTCTAAGAAAACATTTCGTCTATTAGATCAAAATGCATTCTTGTTCACTTAAAAATCAATGCTTTCATTTAAATTGTTCTCTTGAAGGTAAGAAAATATAAGAAAAACAGAATAAAATTCCATTTCAATTATTAAACAATATCTTTCCGTGCTCAAAATTAACTTTAAAATCTTTTACCTTTAAGATTCTGATTCTGAATGTTATCGATATGGCTTCGATGTCGAAACAAATGGTACTTGTGTAGATAAGCATAAAAGCGTGATCCAGATAAATTTTTCGCTATTAGCGGAATGAGATTGAACAATAAGAAACCTGCATTTTGGCAAACTTTTCGATATTTACTTCAAACTGTAGCGACTAGAACACATAGTGTGGAAATCGGCTATCCCTGTAATACTTAAAAAAGCGCTAAAATATTGTTTCCCTTAAGTGTGCAATGATGCTGCTGCAATATACAGATCGCAGCGACATCTGCAAGATATTTTCTGAAACTGCAAGTTATAGCTAGTCTATACAATGTAATACAAAAATCTCGCAAATGTCGCTGCGATCGACACTTTGTATTTCAGCAGTATCGTAGCACATTTACGGGATACAAATTTTTAGCATTGTTTGGATAGCATATGTCCACACTAGGTACAGCGTCTAGAATACCTAAATACCTAATGTGGAAATATGCTATCCCAACAACGCTAAAAATTTGTATCCCTTAAATGTGCGGCGATACTGCTGAAATCCCAAGTGTCGATCGCACCGGCATCTGCGGGATTTTCGTATTACTAGTATTACATTGTACAGACTAGCAATATCTTGCAGTTGTAGAAAATATCCTGCAGATGCCGCTGCGATCTTCTTATTTCAGCAGCATCGTTGCACATTTAAGGGATACAATATTTTAGCGCTTTTTTAAATATTACAGAAATAGCCGATTTCCACACTATATATTCTAGGCGCTATAACATTAGGTATTATAGACGTGTAGGCTACACTGTTAAAAATATCGTGAAAAATTACCTCTCTTTTTAAAGGCTATCAATTTTTTGACCAATGAGAACGCTGCACGAGCACCTATGGGGCTTTCTGTCAGAAAACAGATAGCCATTAAAAACAAAGGTAATTTTTCGCGATATTTTTAACAGTGTACCGCAGTTGTAGGGTCTAGAATATATATTGTGTGGAAATCGGCTATCCCAGTAATACTTAAAACAGTGCTAAAATGTTGTATCCCTTAAATATCAAACGATGCTGATATCCAAACAGTCCATCACAGCGACATCTGCAAGATATTTCCTAAAACTCCAATACAAGTTTGTCTAGAGGCTGTTTATAATATGATATTAACATTTAAATTAAAAAAATATACGGCAGATGTCGCTGCAATCGACTCTTTGGATTTCAGAATCATTGCACATTTGAGAGAAACAAATTTTTAGTGCTGCTTGGATAGCAGATTTCTACAATATTCATTCTAGGCGCTGTACCGCGGTACTTTACGCGTATCTATTTTCATAGTCCGCTGGAGTCACGTGATGCTCAAATGCAGCAATGCAGTTGTCCGAAAAGAGCATGACGTCACTCTAGCGGCCTGTAAAAAAAGATATGAGGAATGCACCGCCTGTCTTTTTCGTTGGAGTAAATATAAATGAGGTCACTTGAAGCTGTTCCGACATTCCTCCTACATACGCAATATTTAGCCGCATCTTCCACTTGAGATTGCTGATTGGACTGCAATGGCTCAAAATCAAATGTGTCGGACGCAGGAAAGGGGGAAAGAAGTCATTTTTCGGATTCAACGCCTTACAAAATTGAAATTTCAACTCCTCTTTTTCATAGCTCCATGTCTGAATCTGAGCACCCTCCGTAGGGTATCGATAGTAGGCGTTTAAGTAGCGTTCTCCTTGGTCGGAAAACAGATAGCCTTTATAAACAGAGGTAATTTTTCACGATATTTTTAACCCCAGAAATACTTAAAAAAAGAGGCTGAAATATTGAATCCCTTAAAAGCTTAACGATGCTGAAATCTTAAGGGTCGATCATAGCGGCATGTGCTGGATATTTTTTAAAATTGCAAGACGATAGCTAGTCTGAAAGCTGTAATTATAGCGTCTAGAATATATAATGTGGAAATCGGCTATCCCAGTAATACTTCAAAAAAAAAAAATGCTAAAATATTGAATCCCTTAAAAGTCCAACGATGCTGAAATCTTAAGAGTTGATTGGAGCGACATCCGCGGGATATTATCTAAAACTACAAGATGATTTGGTTACAGCGTCTAAAATACCTAGTGTGGAAATATGCTTTCCAAACAGTGCTAAAAATTTGTATCCCTTAAATGTGCGACGATACTGCTAAAATCCCAAGTGTCGATCGCAGAGACATCTGCGGGATTTTCGTATTACTTGTATTGCATTGTATAGGCTAGCAACATCTTGAAGTTGTAGAAAATATCCTGCAGATGTCGCTGCGATCTTCGTATTTCAGCAGCATGGTTGCACATTTAAGGGATACAATATCTTAGCGCTTTTTTAAGTATTACAGGGATAGCCGATTTCCACACTATATATTCTAGGCCCTATAATTTGGTCTTAAACGTTGTAATAATATGATGTTTAAATTGAAATTTGAAAATATACCGCAGATGCTGCTGCGATCGGCTCCATGTATTTCAGCTTCTTTGTAGACTTACGGTATTCAAATTTGTATCACTGTTTAGATAGCATATTTCCGCACTATTTATTAGGCACTGTACTGTAACAAAACGATGTTTACATTGAAATTTGAAAATATCGCTTTTAAATTATTTCCTAGATGTCACTGCGATCGGCTCTTTGTATTTCAGCTTCGTTGCAGACTTAAGGGATTCAAATTTGTATCACTGTTTGGACAGCAGATTTCAACGCTATTTATTCTAGACGCTATAGCAATGGGGAAATTATTAATGTCATGTAAATAACGACTATTTCTATATTGACATTTGTAACGATAACGTTCAGAATCATACCATATGCATATAACGTCTAGAAAAAATAGTATAGACACCGGCTATTCCGGTAGTGCTCAAAAGATTAAGACTGAATAACCTATCGATAAACTTCGTTCGCAGCGACATCTGTTAGGTGAAAGTTGAATTAAAAATGGAAATGGATCTTTTTCTTTATATATACTAGGGGAGCGTACCCTGGCTTCTCGGGTTAAAGAATATAAGCGAAAACATTTTTTTTCTTTTTTTTTTTTATTGAAAACTAATAATTTTTTTATATGCTATAATTTTTTTAGATTGCCCACTTACATTGAAAAAGCATTTTTCATATGGAAAATACGAATTATACAATTAGATAATTTTTTGAAATTTATCTAAAGCGATATTTTCTTATTATCCGCACTATAAGAGTTATTTGACCAAGATTTTGCTACTTATGGCATCCTTTTATATTCTGATAATTTCAGAGAGCTTATACATGTCTGTTAAATTTGTGTTTTATTTATATTATTTTACATATATATTCATAGGGAAGTTTTTTTTAAATGAACATTAGCCGTAAGAAAATGATTAACTCTTTATTTTGTTTTAAGGGCAAACGGTGATCTTTCGTAATCGAGCTCCGCGCGATATAGATAAATTAAAAAATATTTCATGCTTTAAAATTGTTTTTAAAACCATAGACAACCAGTAAACTGAGATGAACTTTGCAAACAAATTCCATTTGAAAAAAAATCCTATTTGGTGATCTAAAAATTTTAATTGTACGATTACAAATATGTTAGATTTGTGGTTTTACAATATTATTCTTTTATTTGTTTATAAAAGAAGTACTAATTTCGTTAACTTGTGTTTTACAAATATGTTAGATTGCTGGTTCTTTTAATATTATGTTTTTTTATTTGTTTATAAAGGAAGTATTAATTTCGTTATGCAAAAATAGTCAGATACAAATGCTGAAAAATGTTTGTTGCTTTATGTGCAAAATATTTATTATTATTATGTATTGAAACCAGTACGCGATAAGATAAACTTAAAAAAAATCATGCTCAAAAATTATTTTAGAAAATATAATACATCAGTCAATTAAGATACAGTTTTAAAACAAATTGCATTTGAAAGTCAATTTTTTCCCTATGCGACGAAAACTGAAAGTGTGCGATGGTCAGAAGATTAAAAAATTGCAGTAGCTAAAATTTCAAGACCGAAATTTGATCGTGAAGTATTGCCATTCGCAAAATGACGTCAACGCTACGCACAGATAGGTTTGTTCTTTATAATATAGATACTTAATCAGTAAAATATAATAAACATCAGTTATTAGGATGTGGTTATCAATTGAGGCTCTTATGCTTGGTATTCCGGAATGAAAAACAGCAATTTTCACCTTCTCAAAATTTGCATATGCACTTCTGATATCCATATTCATCATTTAAAAAAAATGCAATTTCGTTTGATCATTTAAAAACCATTTTAACTTAAAACTTGAAGTCACGATTGTCAGCAACATCTTTTATGTAAACAGATGCACCCTTTACTTGAGATTCTAATCTCAATTCCGGAGAGTACAAATTTCCATAAGTTGTTTTTTAGTCGCATTTGTATTCAAATTTTAGTTTTATCTAAGAAAATGATCGTTTCTTTTAAATATGACTTCATTTTCACTTAAATAAGCATTTCTCCTAGTGTCTGAAACTTAGTACACATGCAGAAGGAAAAACAATATAGAAAATTTATGAGGAAAAATGCGTGTTTTCAAAAGCAGTATGTCATTTTCCGTTATTATGCCCCTAATAATATATTCTGCTTAATGGAATTTTGCGACACTAAACACTATACACCAATTTTTATCATCAATTTTGAATTTTTATCAGAAAATAGCATGAATAAAGATAAAAATACCTCATTATTTCTCTCTTGTCTGCAATAATAAAAGCTATCTAATTTTCACCATTTGAAGAAATTTCATAAAATGCTTTTAAAATTAAAATATAAAAGTAGGGATATTTAAAAAAAAAAAAAAAGTAGCGCGATCACATCTACAAATGAAGAGCTTTCAGCTTAAAGTTTTAGTAAAATTGGTTCAGCAGAAAGATCAGGGCAGATGACTAAAAAACACACTTGTGTTTTAAATATATAGATTATATAAAATTAGGAAAAATTATATTAAACAAATTATTTTATTTTGATAAAATTATAGTAGAATGTCCTAAAGAATAGCATTAAAATTTTATTATTCTAGAGAATTTTGAACAAAAACTTCAGGAACATGGTATTATTTTAAACCACGAATTATTTGTTTGTTTGTCTAACTCGGCGGAGCAAATCCATCTAGGCGAGAATCATCAATTTCTGTAATCTAAATCGCTATTATTTGCATGTCACCTCTCTTCTATAAAGACACTCTAAATTTTTGTAAAGCATTGCGTTTTATCAGTGTGTGATTTCGATTACATTATTTTCAAAAGTGAAACATTTTCACCTGTGAAGAATTTCAAAGCAGCTGGGCTGTGAAAATGACACATTTCTACAAAACATAAATTAGGTTTAAGAATTAAAATACACGCTTGTTTATAAAATGACGTCATTTGCACCCTCTAAAAAAATCCACTTTTACAATCCACTCTTAAACTTCATCTATGGAAAAGTATGCATATGACGTCATTATCACAGAATAACAGACAATATTCTTGACATTGCACCTATTTTAATTTCAACGTTTTTTTCAGGTCTTATGAGATAATGGCAACAAAAAGATACAGTATCTCTCTCTTTCGACTATTTTCCGTTTACTTTCAATGATTTTCTATAGAAATGGGGTACTATTGTTGCCACGATAAGAAAAATGGTATTAAAAACTACAAAAAAATTAATATCTCAAAAATAAATTAAGATACAGCTTTCAAACAAATTGTATTTAAAAGAGGAATTTTTTCCTTATACGACGGTGTAAAAATTTTAAATGTGCGATGTTTAAAAGTTTAAAAATTTGCAGTAGAGAAAATTGCAAAACCAAAATTTTATTTCAAATTTCAAAGTGTTGACATTCGCAAAATGACGTATGCGTTACGCACAGATATGTTTGTCCTTTATAATATAGATATACATGTGTAAAAATTATAACGGTTTCTTCGATATCGGAATGTATTCCGACAGTACAGCGTCTAGAATATATAGTGAGGAAATCTGCTATCCAAACAGTGCTAAAAATTTGTATCCCTTAAATGTGCAATGATGCTGAAATCCAGGGAGCCAATCGCAGCAACATCTGCGATATATTTTCAAATTTAAAGTAGACATCGTATTATTACAGGTGTCTAGACCAAACCGTTTTGGAGTTTTAGAAAAAATCCTGCAGATGTCGCTGTGATCGACTCATTGGATTTCAGCATCGTTTGACATTTAAGGGATCCAATATTTTAGCACTTTTTTAAATATTACTGGGATAGCCGATTTCTACACTGTATATTCTAGACGCTGTACCGATAGCGTTCAGAATCGGACTCTAAAGGACTGATTCTCAGAAATCTCGGAAGTCTAAAATTTTCATCTTGTTATGCTTTCAATATTTTAAGTGACAGAAAAAGCGTAACGAAACTACAGTGCCTAGAAGATGTATAATGGCAACAGACCAACCCATAAATGTTGAACGGTGCTGAACATGGAGCTATGAAAAGAAAGGAGCAGACATAACAATCTTCTTCTGTGGAAAGCGTTGATTCCGAAAAATGAGTTCTTCCCCCTCTTATGCGTCCTCTTCATATTAAAGTTTGACGATAACAGTCCAATCAGCATTCACCCAGTGCAAGACTCGACTATATATGGCGGACGCGTGAGGAGGTGAGAAACGGTATCAAGTGACGTCATTTATAACTTCTCCAACTATTGGATACTCCTTGATACTTAACAATAAATGGCGATCGCAGCGACATCTGGTAGTTCAAACGTAAACATTGTAAAAGGATTCAACTCAAAAAGCTTTCGGTGGCAAAGAGCTAGCAGATGTCGCTGCTATCGACATTTGTTGTTCAGCATTTTCAACATCTATGGGATTCGATTGTTAGCACTTTTTAAGGGGTCCCTTTAAACTGCCCCAAAATCGATTTTTTTTAAAAAATAGCTTATAATTAAATATGATTCTTTTGGAACATGTTAAACAAACCTCATTAAAAATTCGCATTTGAATAGAAGTTATGTCGAAAACACTTCGAGCTTCTTGTATATAGTCAAGAGGTGATTTAATCTTTAAAGTCAATTTTCTTAAAACGGCGATTTTTATCATTGCGCGGCCGACATCTGAAAAATGGTTGCCCAGAATTTCATATAATTTTCCCTGAACGTATACAGGCACAAAATGACCTCAAGTAAGAAGTTTAGAATCCACGACTACTTTCGTATGACGTAATTTTCGTACCACGTAACTTTGATATTTCGAGTATCCTGTTTTTAAAAAAAAAACTTTCTCGGGATCTACAAGTTTTTTTTTTTCGTTGTAGATCATTTTGAAAATACATTGTATCTGTATTCTTAAAAATCTTGGTTTATTTTAGTCATTCAAATGTGAAAAATCATGCGCGCAATGCATGCAAGAATAATTCTTTCGTAAAAATTATATTATCCATAAAAATAAATTAAAAAACTTTATATATGTGTATACTTTTTTGAGAGCTTTAATTAATAAAATCAATCTTTCTTACCATGTGCCTTAAATTTTTTAATCAAAAGTCAAATAGTTATAGAGTGACTGCGATTTTTATAGTGCTAACTTTTTCATATATTCTGTTAGTTCAAAGAGTACCTGGCCCCTAACTCTCGTAATCACTATCTACCTCAATGTAGAAAACCTGAGGCTAACGAGAAAGACAGGCTACCACGGTGCATTCCACGTACCTTTTTTTACAGACCGCTGGAGTCACGTGATGCTCGAATGGACCAATGAAAGTGTGCGAAAAGAGCATCACGCCACTCTAGCGGTCTGTAAAAAAAGACATGTGGGCTGCACCGCGGTAGTCTGTGTTTTTCGTTAGCCTCGTTCGATGTAAGAGTGACGACACACCGGGTATACAATTTGATTGGTTGAGACGATTTTGGACAAAACCGAATCTCCAAGAATCTTGGCGAGCCTGCCATTATCACTAAGATAGTGCTTACTAACTTGTTACGCTCATTTAACAGAACTTGCCTTGACAAATATCTACAAATTCTGGAATAGAAAATGCTTGCCACAGTTCGGACAAATGAGTCAGTCTAAAAAAAGTCTGAGCATGCTATGTTGCCACTGTTATATAGAGGCATCCTGTTTAGGGTGCCTCTATATGAGAGCGGCAAGATACGGGTTATAGCATTTGATTGGTTGAGACGATTTTGAAAAAATTCGAATCGCCAAACGTCTTAGTGAGCTTGCCCTTATCGGCAAGCTAAAGCTTGTCAATCGCACTCGTTTAATCTTAATCGTCCAGGCAAATATATTCAAGGTCTGGAATATAGGTTGTGCCATTTTTGGGGCAAAAACGTCAATCTGAGCACGTGCTCTGTGTTTATGTCACTACTGTCATATAGAGGCACCCTAGTCTTACTTGTCTAATGGAGGATATTCCAAATATGGGTTTGAGGCTGGAAAAAGTCACGTGATAACGGTAATTTGCCCAAGGAACTTCTAACTGATAAGAAGCGAAGATATTAGTAATTTGCCTCATGAACTGTTTCATTGGCTAACGGGGATTTACATTACACGTCCACGGAGCCTTCCCTTCTTTACGCTAGAAGTTTTTACCTTGACCACGTTATCAAAATGTAGATGGAATATCCTCCATTGATCTTACGCAGGCGAGTATCGACAAATTCTGGAATGTAGTTTGCACAAAATGAGAATAGTATGAGCATGCTCGATTTGTGTAACTTACCACTCTTATATTGAGAAACTCCATAAAAATCCGTTTTCTGATAGTTTCGTTATACGTCATGTAAACGTCACATACGATATCACAAGTTCGACTAAAAATAAGACTATCTGCCGCATCTTCATTCGCATTTTGTTCTAGGCATTCATTCGCATTCTGTGTCACGAAAAGAACATTAGAGACTCAAAGGGTCTCAAGGTAGACAAACACGTGACGAATGTTCAGTAGTATGTCTTTTTCATCTGACTTGCGACAGCGACTATAAAACTGAGATGCAACTGAGTGCGACTTAGATGCCAAATATTGATGTTGGTGTCGGCAACAATAACTGGACAAATTTTGATGCCATTGAAACTAACGACTTTTCACGATATCGAAATGTAACGACAGGGTTCAGAGTCGGACTCCGTATTGTCTGTACGATGCAGTATCGATGTAATATTGGTTAGCGTGCCTCAATATGAGAGTGGAGACAAACGGGGTCTAACATTTGATTGCCTGAAACAATTCTGGATTAAGCTAATCGTCAAGCCTTTCCTCTAGCATGCCTTTATAGCCAAGTTCTTGCTTTTTAATTCGTCTCACTCGCCATAATCGAACTCGTTCAAACGAGTATAGCCAACGCCACCTAGAGACAATTCCGACGAGCTCAATTTCGATGTCACGGCAGAATCGGCTTTCAGCGGATCATTCCTTGTACCCAAAGTAACAAAAAACGTGATCCAATGAATGATATGCCGTGATGTTGAAATCAAGCTCGTCGGTATTGTCTCTAGGTGGTGTTGGTACAGCCTGTTAAAAATCTGTAACTTTTGCTGCATAGTCACTCCACCTCTTTTATAGAAAACAATTACTTGACTATAATTTGAAGCATTCTCATTGGTCAGAATAATGACATTATATAAAAGCAGTGGAGTGCGTATGCAGCAAAAGATGCAGATTTTTAACAGTATAGAGTAAAAAATACCTAGGTTTACCATAGTTTGGACAAATGCGTCTGTCTAAGCATAGTCTGAAAATCGCATGTTGCCATTCTCATATAGAGGTACGCTAGTACTGGTATTGTAGACAAGAATAAAGAAATATGCTGTTTTTATAGTAACTAAGCGTCTTTTTTCGATAACTTAATGTAGAGTGCCTCTATATGAGAGTTGAGATACTGGACATAAAATGTAATTACTTGAGATCTTTTTGGGCAAAAATAAATCGCCAAACATCTTGCCGAACCTGCAACTATCATCAAGCTAATGTTTGTTAGCCTGTAACACTAGCGTGCCTAGATATGGGAGTGGCGACATACGGGACATAAAATTTGATTGGTTGAGATGATTTTGGACAAAATCGTATTGCCAAGAACCTTTGGCAAGTCTGTCATTGATATAGAGATGCCTCAATAGTGATTATAAGAAGCGTGCCAAAAACGCCAAGTTAATATTTGTTTACATCATGTTTTATTTCATTGAACTGCATGCAGCGTAACCGGCCAGCAGTGTGGTTGGTATTGGAGGTGGCTGCCCCACAGAGGGTCCGGGTTTGAATCCTGGATAAGGCATGGATGTAATTGTATTTGTTGTATGGATTACTTATATCTCGGTTGTTCCTTTATATGCAGTAGAAGGTATATGTAAAATGGAACAAATAAATTGTTACGTCCTGTATGTCATATATGTTTCTGTGTATAAAAAATATGGATGATTTGGGGCAACAGTCATTATTGCTATAGGTCTAAAAGCATTCTTCATTGAGGTGCAGGTCAAATGTCATTCAGCAGTCTTGTTAGTTCAGCAATCATTCACTGTATTAGTGATCATTTATAGTCTTTATTCGTTTATATATCAAAATAAATCTTGTAGGTATATCGCCACTCTTATATAAAGGAACCCTGGTCTTTTGAGAACTTTCGATTCCGAAAAATTGGCTACGCTAGGGTCCAATCCTTTATCGTAACATATTGGTGTGGTTATTAGCTATTCTCGTAGTGTTTTAAAATATGCCGATACCAACAGCAAAAATGAACACTTCAGTTAAAAATCTGCAGCTTTTGTTACACAATCACTCCGCTTCTTTTATAGAAAATGGTTATTTGATTATATTATGGAGCATTCTCATTGATCAGAATAGAGATATTATATAAAAGCGGTGGAGTGACAATGCAGCAAAAGCTGCAAATTTTTAACAATGTTGTCATAAATAAAGTACGGTGCCTGTATTTGAGAGTTGCAACATACGGCTACAGCGCCTAGAAGATACAGTGTGGAAAACGGCTACAAAATAGTGCTAAAAAATTGAATCCCATAAATGTACAACGATGTTGAATAACAAGATGTCGATCGTAGCGCCATCGTAGTGATTTAAAAACGATAGTCATTCTAAAAAAGACTAACTTATTTCACGTCATTCCTTAATTAAATTAGCTTATAACAGACTAAAATATCTTATAGTTTCCGATATTTAACATTCTATAATTTTTGAAAACACAAGGTTTATATTGAAAAGAGTTACGAAATGGCGCTCGTATCAGCATATTGCCGCTGAGCATTGTTGGAGATTTATGGGATACAAGTTTTTAGCACTTTTTAAAGCATTATAGGAATAGCCGTTTTCCACACTGTATCTTCTAGGCGCTGTAGTTAAAATCTGCAGCTTCAGCTGCATAGTCACTCCACCTCTTTTATAGAACATCTCTATTCTGACCAATGAGAATGCTCCATAATATAGTCAAGTAATCGTTTTATATAAAAGCGGTGGAGTGACTATGCAGCAAAAGCTACAGATTTTTAACAGTGCAAATCAACTTCAACTAACTCTCATATTCATCGTTAAATTAGTATGGCTGTTTTACAAGTATATTCATTTAGGCGAATAAAGCCAATTTTCTCCTACCCTACAAAATATTAAGTTGCTAACGTTTTAATATTCGCCACTCATCGGTGGGTATTGCCTCGACCAACGATATACGAGGCCAGTTCCTGACTTTTAAAACGTCACACGGAATGGATCATCTTTACACAGCTATTGGCACAAAACGATGGGCGCACCACTTTGGTCGCACTGTGTAAAGATGATCCACTCCGTGTGACGTTTTAAACGTCATGAACTTGCTTTTTATGTCGTTGGTCGCGGTATTGCCAAGTTCTGGGCTGCCATAATTTGGACAAACGCACTTGTCGAAGCACAGTCTGAGCATCGCATTTAGCCATTCTAATATCTGTGCACCCTAGTGACACTAGGTAACAATATTCGCTTGGCGATAATGGCAGACTCGCCAAGATACTTGGCGATTCATTTTAGTCCAAAATTATAGCATCTAGAATATATAGTGTGGAAATCGGCTATCCTACGTGTACTTTAAAAAGTGCTAAAATATTGTATCCCTTAAACGTCAAACAATGCTGAAATGCAAAGAGTCGATCGCAGCGAAATCTGCAGGATATTTTCTAAAACTCCAAGACGATTTGATCTAGGCGCTGTTATAATACAATGTTTACATTGAAATTTGAAAATATAACGCAGATGTCGCTGCGATCGGGTAATTGGATCTCAGCATCATTGTACATTTAAGGGATACATTTTTTTTAGCGCTGCTTGGATAGCAGATTTCCGCACTATTTATTATAGACGCTGTACCAGAATGGAGGATGTTCATCTACGTTTTGATCACGTGGTCAAAGTAAAAAATTCTAGCGTAAAGAAGGGAAGGCTCCGTAGACTTGTAATATAAATCCCCGCTAGCCAATGAAACAGTTCATGAGGCAAAGCAGTAGTATCTTCCCTTCTTATCATTAGAAATGGAGGATATTCCAAATATGGGTTCCAGGCTGAAAAAAGTCACGTGGTACCACTAATTTACCCGAGGATCTTCTAACTGATAAGAAGGGAAGATACTACTGCTTTGCTTCATGAACGGTTTCATTGGCTAGCGGGGATTTACATTACACGTCTACGGAGCTTTCCCTTTTTACGCTAGAAGTTTTTTACCTTGACAACGTGATCAAAACGCAGATGGAATGGAGGATATTCCATCTAAATTTTGATCACGTGATCAAGGTAAAAACTTCTATCGTAAAGAAGGGAAGGTTCCGTAGACGTGTAATGTAAATCCCGCTAGCCAATGAAACGGTTCATGAGGCAAAGTAGTAGTATCTTCCCTTCTTATCAGTTAGAAGTTCCTCGGGTAAATTACCGGTATCACGTGATTTTTTTCAGCCTCGAACCCATATTTGGAATATCCTCCATAGCCTCCATTGCTTGGGTAAATTACCGGTATCACGTGACTTTTTTTAGCCTCGAACTCAGATTTGGAATATCCTCCATTGTCTCACTCAACCAATAAAAATTTATAACCGTATATCGCAACTCTCATATCAATGCACCCTACACCAGAGTGATGACATACGGGTAATAAAACTTGATTGTTCGAAGCGATTCTGGCCAAACACGAATTGCAAACATCTTGGGGAGGCTGACATTACCGTCTGGCTAATGCTTGTTGGATTTTTTCTCCCGTAGAATGAAATTCATATTTAACCAAGCGAGTATTACCAAATTCTGGAATCTTGATTGACATCGATTGGACAGACCGCTTCAGATTAGTTATGTAACAATTTCTGCCACACCAGTTAAAGTTTAAGAAACGTTAGCTTTATAATAATGGCTGGTTTGCTATGCTCGTATTTACCATTTACCTCAACCTAGGAAACCTAGGTCGATCGTTAGAACATCACGATTAACTTGATTGGACGTGATCGTAACCGAAGACCAACCAGATTAATGATGAATACCATTTAAGCGTTCGACCGAGGTTTTCTAGATTGAGGTAGATGGTGAATACGAACATTTGTCCAAGTTTTTGTCGAAAAACCTCTCGAGATCTTTCAGAGAGGCATTCTAATAATACCTATTACGTCTCCGATGTGGAAGCTAAGTTCCACGCAGTATTCAATACCATGCCCTTTAATATTAAAACACACGTGTTAACCACGTGTATCTCTACCCTTAACATTGAAAGCATTATATACGTAAAGTTATACTGAAAAAAAAAACAACAACAACAACAACAAAAAAATTATAACGGACATTCCCGAATAATAGACACACCTATTTATCAAGTAATTTCGCAATCTACATAATTTATTTTTATGCATGCTTTTACCTCCGAAAGCGAACAAATTCTGTCGTTCAAAGGTGTCTAATATTTAGCGGTTTTACTAACAACGTATATAAATAAATAGATATTGTGGGCTGAAAAAGTGCTTGCTGAATAGAAGTGTACGTTATTCGGGAAAGGCGGTCTTCCTGAGGGGGAGGAGGGGGATACGGGTTTAAAAGAAAATACATTTTATAGATTCAGCTCGCTATATAGACAGCTGCTTTTATATATATATATATATAAACTTTTACCTTGTTGGTTGGAGGCAAGAAATTGAGGGACCAGAGTTAAGAAGTAACAGAAAAATATGAGATAAAATTCTGAGATTTGGCGCAAAAATTCCTATTTTTATATTCTGCAGAGGAAAGTTTTTAATTATTTATTTCAAGAGCTTTCTGTAGGGGAGAGGGAGGAGGGATGCTCACGCGGTTGAAAAAAATAAATCTATTGCTTGTATTCAACTCGTTGTATAGAAACCTTACGTATAGGGGGAAGGGGACACATGTGAACTTGAGGCAAATGCGAACATCACAATTTTTCAATAGTCATTATAGTTTTTTTTATTTGAAAAAACAAAACATTGCCAAAAATGGCAGCACTTGTAGGCATATGGTAAAAAGTTTTGGAAGCTCTTTAACATTTTGTCTGTCTTCAGTAGCCAAAACACTGTTACACTCAAAAGTAAAATCTCACAATCAGTTTCAAATTGATAAGCGAATAACTTTATATTTATTTATTCCTTTATTTGAATTTTAATGTTTTAACGTATACTACGAATGCTAATAAATATTTTTGATAAAGTTTTTTTTCTTCTAAAATTGACAAATGTTAATGATTTCTCAAGTTAACTCTAGCAGCCATGTGGGGCACTTGTGAACAGAGTTGTTGGGGCAGATATGAACAGTTCATAAGTGCCCCAATAATCATTCTATGATTCTGTTCCTTTAAATTAACTTCATAAGAAATAACGTCAACTCCCATATATATCATTTTCCTGAAATAGAAGAGATTTCCGTCATACAAAGTTTGTATTGAAATTTCTACAAACATATCTGTCAGCAAGTACATAAAGAGCAACAAGCTCGTTTACGTTCAGTTGTAATTTAAATAAATTTAATGTTTTCTAAAATGCAATAAATGCTATGTATTATTTTACTAAACGGTTTATAAGAATAGTTTTTATGCATTGTTAATACAAAATGCATTACGTTACACAAAATTTTACAAATTTTTCTGTTTCATTTGTTCCTAACTTGCAATGAAGGATTACCTCCATCTCTAAAACACAAGGCCGAAAGTAACCTTATTTGCGCCCGGGGCAAACATGGATTTTGGCTCCGTCTTCCTTCGCGCACAATAAAATTTATCGACCGCAGGTACCATATGCAAAGAAAAAAAAAACCTTAAAAAAACCATTTAATAATAATTAAAATGCTAGCAAGAAATATGTATACAACGCTCTTATAGTATTAACATTAGCTTGAGCATTAAGAGCCTACGCTAGTCACGCGAAGAAACTGGACCGTTAATGTTAAACCTATGGAAGCGTTCTTTTTATGATTTCTCATTTGCATATTAATAGTTTTAAATGATATTTTTTCTTGCTTAGAATAGCTGAGATTGAATTCTAACCGGATTAGTGTTTACTTTTTTGCTTCAAAACTGCCAAGGAAAAAAACCCCCAGAAATTTTTGCTGATGTATACAAAAAATGAGTTAACACACAATGCCATTGCAATAATTACAATTTAGGGCACATTTTTACATTTTTACACACATATTAAAAAACATGCACGTTAAAAAACTACTTTAAAGCTTTGTAACGGCGCCCCATTCTAAAAACTGTAAAATATTTCTCATTTAAAAATATGCCACTCAAAGCCATCTAAACAATTGAAGAAAGTTTTAACTTTAATGAAACAAGAACACAATTGACCCATTCTTGTTTGATTTGGACAAAGTTGTTGTTTAAAAAAAAAAACTTGTTTGAAAAAATATTTCTATCATGAAGGATTTTGAAAATGTCGCCGTTTGTACAATGACATGAGCGTCAATCTAAATAAAAGTATTGTATCACTTTTATAGCATTTTTTAGCTTTGTTTAATTATAAGTGATTAGCATACATATTTTTAATAAGACAAAAATATCACTGTGAAGCTAATTACCTTCACATATTCATTTTTATTTCTATTTTCTCTTTCACCTGCAACCCCCCTTTTTAAAATTATGTCTTTAAGAGAAATATGGAAAACTGTAAACCACAAGACTACAATTTTACAAGGGGTTGCCAAAAATCACATGGGACAGAAAATGAACTCTAATAAAAAAAAAATAAGAAGTTGGAGACAAAGTACAGTACAACCTCTTTTATCCGAAACTCTCGGTTAACCGAAATCAATTTTTAAAGCTTTTTTTTTTCTACGATGTGTGACAACGATGTGTGCCAACGATGTACGACAACAATGATAATTCTGAAGCTTTTGAATGCTTTGCACAAGGTTTGGCATGCCTAGAGCAGCAGAAGGACTGTGATACTTGTGAACTACTGGTATTAAAAAACTTCGTGATATAGCTGCAAAGCAATCGAAACTGCGACAGACAAAACTTTGTTTCAAACCCTTGTGTTAATATGTAAAATGTACTTAATTTCAAAATTAAAATTCAGGTAATTTATTATTGTTTCTATTTTGCTTTATTTTTATTAAACACTTGTTACCATAATAAGAAATAGCGCATATATTTGTTTTTATTCTTAAAGTTGAAGCTTTCTCGATTATCCGAAAATTTCGATTTTCCGAAAGATGGTCGGTCCCAATTACTTCGGATAATCGAGGTCCTACTGTACTAAAAATGAAATAAATTTACATGTTGTGGAAAATATAGGCAGCTTTAGATGTAAAATGTCTGGAAAAACATTGCGTAGCAACGAAATTAAGCATGCGGAGGAAATAACAAAATAATCTAATGCGGGTAAAAGATATTTTTTCTTTTATTTTAATAAAGTGCACTGCAGTTAGAGAATTAAGGGAGAAAATTAATATCGACTGCTTAATTTCATAAAAGGAAAAGACCGTTACAAAATAAAGTTCAGTTAGATAAAGACTGACAATTAAAGTTAAGAGTTTAGCAAAAAGACACAATTTTAAAGGAGGCGCAGGTAAAAAGGGAAATACAATTAAAAATGATTATGTGAAGGTAACTACTTTCACAATCACCACAATTTTTTCTAACAAAAACCAACTAAATAGAAAATTCCCCCCTATTAGTGTCATGTTAAAGAAAAATCTGCTCAAAGTATCCCTTGTATGAATGAAAAAAAAAATCAAAAAATTTGAAGGGGATTTAATAAGCAAATTATATAAGTATTTTTTTAACCCTTTGTATCACCATGCTGCCTATCTGCAACATACCCAAAAGTCAATGTTATTTTGACAGCGGGCTGTAAAAGATTTTTGATTGTTGCTATCTCCCAACACAGCAGTTAATATTAATTCATAGAATTTTCAACAGACTGGGATACTGAGTTTATTTTTCATGTCAAAGTTTTATTGATCATTGCAGAAGTTTTGCACTGTTATTGCTCAAATGAACGTATATTTTGTACAATTAAAGAGGTTGGAGATGTGCGAAAATATATATATATTTTTTTACAAAGTTAAGTTTGTATACTTTATAATTTTGTATTGGGAAATTTGAGGTACTTTTAAGGTATTATTTTCCGTTTATTGCAGATATGAAAAAAGTATATTTTAGTCAATATTTTTATTTTTATGTTCTAGATATTTTTTATTATTTTTTTACATGCTTAAATGATTTATTCTGAGTAAATATTTTTCAAATAGGAGTTGCTGACTCGCAAAGGGTTAACGAAGCTGCACTAATAAGATATTGTGAATTCATCGACAGGTCAAACAAGAGAAGTATACGAGATGTCCCCAAATTCATGGTCCAAATTGTAAGGGAAGGCAAAGAAGCAATTTTGGTGTAGCAATGTGGGGTCGGAATTAAAAAGTTTTGGCGAAAAACAAGAAATACGGAGGAAATTAAAACGAGCGTTTTACTGACATGACAATGACAGTAAGTGCTTAAATGTGCCACCATTCACATCGATACATACTTGGCAGTGACTAGCAAGTGACTAGCATATCCTTTCGAAGGTTCTAGATGTCTCATCTATGAGACACCTGTAATCTCCTAACCGGAACGCCAACCATTCGGTTTATGGATTAATGCTCCGGTGGTAAGATTTTCATCATCATCTAGCAAAACCCAGCCGCAGAAACGAACCCGAAAAACGAGCATTAATTAAAAGTAAAAAAGTATTACAAAAGCAAAGCAACACGCCCTTCATGTTTCGCAGAGTATGATAAAATAAACAATTTTTTCTCGCCGATGGCGGCAGAAATAAGGAAAATGTAAAATGAGACAAAATTAAAAATACAAGAAAAACAGCTTAAAAACAATTTAACATAAGATAGAATAAGCGCGAATTCTTAAGTAAGGGGATAAAAGGAGTATATACTATTTAGTATTTTATTTTTTGTGTGTCTGCGATTTTATTTTTCGTGTATCTATGAGACACCAATTGACTCTGATGAGCACCTCATTCCAAGACTTTCAATCTTGCTGCAAATGTTTGTGAAACACTTGGAATATGCGAAAACGTACACTAATCCCTTGCTAGACACTTCCAGTATCACATCTGAGCACTTACTGTAACTGTTATGTAAATAAAACGTTTGTTTTCATTTCCTGCGCATTTCTTGTTTTTCGCCAAAACTTCATTTCCGACACCACATTGTTATACCAAAACTGCTTCTTTACGTGTACTTTACCTTCCCTTACAATTCGGGGACTCCCTGTATAGGAAACTTTCATGCCAGTTATCTTCAATTATCCTCTAAAAAAACAAAAGTAGAGTTTTGCCCTACCCATAAAAAAAAAAAGGTTTTCAAATATGATAAGAAAACCGGTGAAAAAAATACTAATTTGAGGTAGTTCCTGAAATATTTTGTGATGACAAAGAATTACAACTCTTGAAAAAATTAAATATTGTGTTCCGTAATTCTGTTTTTTTTTTTTTTTTTTTTTTTTTTTTTTTTTTTTTTTTCTCTCTAAGGCAAGATTTACAGATGCAGTGTCGAATGAATGGCAAGAGAATAAATATTCAAAACAAAAATCTTAAAAGCTACTCAAAAGAAACTACCTGGGTATTTTGACTCAAATTATGATCATGCTCAATTGCAAATAGTCTGAAAAGGTGAAAATAATTTATGAAAAGTTGTTATATACAAGGTATCTGCACAAGTAGGTAGCTGCATTTTGAACTTTAGGGGACCCTCAACAAACTGAAAAAGAACAAATAGCTTTTGGATAACCCTGTAAAAAATAATGTAGCAAAAGCGTTCAAACTCGAGATTATTAATAAGTGGCTTATTGGAATATACTGTGTTCATTTTTATGAGGACAGCATGTATACTCGTAGAGAAATGAAGGTGTTTATAAAAACAGTCCCCAATTTTGCCAAGTTTTTTGGTTATAATTTTCAGAGTTCTTATTATAAAAAAAAGTTCTTTTCAGAAAATATGAAGAACAACGTTGTACACAAAACTCTGCAATCAGAATTTAAAAAAAATAATAAAAATTGGATGAAAAATGAGAATGTTTACAAAAAAATGTTTCACTGCGCATGCGCGAATGCAATCAAAATATAATGTGCATACTTTGTTAGATAAATGTATAGAGCAACTTTTGTAAAATTCTCAAAAACATAGTTTGAAAAGTCTCAAAATAATCGTTTATAAAATAAGCTCAAAATCCGTTGTTCCCAAAATGAAGCAAAAAGATGGGGGGTTGTATCCATATATCCATTGATTAGTGCTAATATAGCATGCACAATATTGCACGTACTACTGTATTTGGATATAGTCCCTCATCTTTTTGCTTCCTTTTGGGAATAACGGATTTTGAGCTTATTCTATAAACAATTATTATCACGCTTTTCAAACTATATTTTTGAGACTTTCACAAAAGTTGCTCTATACATTTAGCTAACACATTATGAAATTTATATTTTGATTACGTTCGAGCATGCGCAGTGAGTCATTATTTAGTAAACCTGCTCATTTTTCATACAATTTTTATTATTTTTTTCATTCTGATTGCAGTGTATTGTGTACAATGTTGTTTGTCATATTTTCTGAAAGGAACTTTTTTTTATATTAAGAACTCTGCAAATGATAAGCAAAAGACTTGGCGAAATTCGGGACTGTTTATATAAAAACCTTAATTTCTGTACGAGTATACATGCAATCCTCATAAAAATGAACACAGTATATTATAATAAGCCACTTATTAATAATCTCGAGTTTGAACGCTTTTGCTATGTTAGTTTTTACAGGGTTATCCAAAAGATATTCGTTCTTTTTAACACTTTCCAACAAAGTTGAAAAGTGTTTATGACTTCGGTTTGTCTGTCAGTCTGCGCGTCTGTCCACGCTCTAGCTCTCGTAAATATGCTTGGATCTTTCTGAAAATTTTGGATGTAGTGACATCTACCATAGCACTTTCCCTATTTCAAATGAAGTTTGTAGCATGTTTAGTTCATTTACAGGGACAGTCAAAAGTTTTCCGTTACATTACGGCCAATGGGAAAAAATCGTTTCAAAAGTATTTTAATGGTGTTACACTCTTTCAAACATAGTAAAATTGATATTAATTTATGAAGTCCACTAAAATATACATTCTGTTGAATATGCGGTGCAAAGAATAGTTATTGTTCATTTACAGGACCACACAAAATAATTCCGTTCATAATGGTATAGGGGGAATTGTTTGCGGTGTATTTGATTTCAGATACTACATTGTATCCGAATTACTGTATCTATATTATAAAGGACAAACATATCTGTGCGTAACGCATACGTCATTTTGCGAATGGCAACACTTTGAAATTTGAAATAAAATTTAAGTTTTGCAATTTTCGCTACTGCAATTTTTTAAACTTCTAAACGTAGCATATTTTAAACTTTCACACTGTCGTATGAGGAAAAAATGCTCTTTTAAATGCAATTTGTTTAAAAGCTGTATCTAAATTTATTTTTGAGATATTAATTTTTTTGTAGTTTTTAGTACCATTTTTCTTATCGTGGCAACAAAAGTACCCCATTTCTATTGAAAGTGAACGGAAAATAGTAGAAAATAGGAGATACTGTTTCTTTTTATTGCCGTTTTCTCATAAAACCTGAAAAAAAATTTGAAATTAAAATACGGGCTATGTCAAGGATATTGTCTGTTATTCCGTGATAATGACGTCATATGCACACTTTTCTATAGAAGAAACTTGAGACTGGATTGTAAAAGTTGATTGCTTCAGCGGATGCAAATGACGTCATTTTATAAAAAAGCGTGTATTTTAATTCTTAAACCTGAATTATGTTTTGTAGAAGTGCGTCTTTTTCACAGCCCAGCTGCTTTTAAATTCTTCACATGTGAAAATGATACTGAATGGTAAAATGACACTGACAAAACGCAATGTTTTACAAAAATTTAGAGTGTCTTTATAGAAGAGAGGTGACATGCAAATAATAGCGATATAGATTACAGAAATTGATGATTCTCGCCTGGATGGATTTGCTTCGCCGAGTTAGACAAGCAAACAAATAATTCGTGGTTTAAAATAATATCGCGTTCCTGAAGTTTTTGTCGAAAATTCTCTCGAATAATAAAATTTTAATACTATTCTTCCGGACATTCTACTATAATTTTTATCAAAATAACATAATTTGCTTAATTTAATTTTTCCTAATTTTATATAATCTATATATTTAAAACACAAGTGTATTTTTTAGTCATTTGCGCTGATCTTTCTGCTGAACCAATTTTATTAATATTTTTTTTTAAACTGAATTTTTCATTCGTTGTGCTGAATTTCTTCATTTGTAGATGTGATCGCAATGTCTGTTTTCTTTTATATATCCCCACTTTTATATTTTAATTTTATAAGCATTTTATGAAATTTCTTCAAAATGGTGAAAATTAGATAGCTTTCATTATTGCAGACAAGAGAGAAATAATGAGGTACTTTTAACTTTATTCATGCTATTTTCTGATAAAAATTAAAAATTGCTGATAAAAATTGTTGCATAGGGTTAAGTGGCGCAAAATCCCATTAGAAGCAAAATATTATATTAGGGGCATAATAACGGAAAATGACATACTGCTTTTGAAAACACGCATTTTTCCTCATAAATTTTCTATATTGTTTTTCCTTCTGTATGTGTACTGATACTAAGTTTCAGACACTAGGCGAAATGCTCATTTAAGTGAAAATGAAGTCATATTTAAAAGAAAACGATCATTTTCTTAGATAAAACTAAATATTTTAACAAAAATGCGTCTAAAAAACATAAATTATGCAAATTGTTACTCTCTGAAATTGAGATTAGAATCTCAAGTAAAAAGTGCGTCTGCTCCCATAAAAGATGTTGCTGACAATTGCGACTTCAAATTTTGAGTTATAATGATTTTTAAATGATCAAACGAAATACAATTTAAAAAAAATGATGAATAATGGATATGAGAAGTGCGTATGCAAATTTTGAGAAGGTGAAAATTGCTGTTTTCATTCCGGAAATCCAAGCATAAGAGCCCCAATTGATAACCACATCCTAATGACTGATCTTTATATATATCACTGATTAAGTATCTATATTATAAAGAACAAACCTATCTGTGCGTAGCGTTGACGTCATTTTGCGAATGGCAACACTTCACGATCAAATTTCAGTCTTGAAATTTTCGCTACTGCATTTTTTTAATCTTTTGACCATCGTACATTTTCAATTTTCGTCGCATAGGGAAAAAAAATTTACTTTCAAATGCAATTTGTTTAAAAACTGTATTCATTGACTGATGTATTATATTTTCAAAAATAATTTTTAAGTATGATTTTTTTAAGTTTATCTTATCACGGGCCGGTTTTAATAAATAATAATAATAAACATTTTGCACATAAAACAACAAACAATTTTTCAGCATTTGTTTCTGAATATTTTTGCATAACGAAATTAATACTTCCTTTATAAACAATTAAAATAATAATATTAAAAAAACCACCAATCTAACATATTTGTGAAAGACAAATTAACGAAATTAATACTTCTTTTATAAACAAATAAAAGAATAATATTGGAAAAACACAAATCTAACATATTTGTAATCGTACAATTTAAATTTTTAGACCACCAAATAGGATTTTTTTTTAAATGGAATTTGTTAGCTAAGTTCATCTCAGTTTACTGATTGTCTATTGTTTTAAAAACAATTTTAAAGCATGAAATATTTTTTTTTAATTTATCTATAACGCGTGGAGCTCGATTACGAAAGATTAATCCGCTTGCCCTTAAAGCAAAATAAAGAGTTCATCATTTTCTGACGGCTAACATCCATTAAAATAACTTCCATAGGAATAACTAAATAAAATATTACAAATAAAACTTAAATTTACCAGACATTTATAAGATCTCAAATTATCAGAATATAAAAGGATACCATAAGTAGCAAAATCTTGGCAAATAACTCTTAGCATGCGGCTAATAAGAAAATATCGCTTTTGATAAATTTCAAAAATTTATTTGATTGTATAATTCGTATTTTCCATATTAAAAATGCTTTTTTAATGTAAGTGGTCAATCTAAAAAATTCATTGCATATAAAAAAATTATTACTTTTCAATTAAAAAAAGTTTTCACCTATATTCTTTAACCCGGAAAGCCCGGGTTCGATCCCCTAGTATTAGTAATGATTGCTCGAAATGCATTTTTAACACTTTCTAACAAAGTTGAAAAGTGTTTATGACTTCTTTTTGTCTGGCCGTCTGTACGCGCTCTAACTCCCGTAAATATACTCCGATCATTCTGAAATTTTTGGATGTTAGTGACCTCTACCATAGCACGAACCCTATTTCAAATGAAGTTTGTAGCATGTTTAGTTCATTTACAGGGGCAGTTAAAAGTTTTTCATTATATTACGGCCTATGGGAAAAAATCGTTTAAAATGATTTTTAATGATGTTACATGCTTTCAAACATAATAAAATTGATATGCATTTATCAAGTGCACTAAAATATGCATTCTGTAGAATATGCGGAGCAAAGAATAGTTATTATTCATTTACACGGTCACACAAAAGAATTCTGTTACATAATAATATAGGGCTGGAAGGAATTTTTTCCGGCATATTTTAATTATGTTAAATTATTTCATGTATAATGAAATTGATATACGTCGCTGAGTTTTACTATAACTTATTTCATGCATAATACGAAGTGCAGTTTACAGGGACACACAAATGATTTCAGATACTATATTGTATGCGAAGTACTGTACAGTGGCGATTATTGCTGGAAATGCATTTTTAATTATGTTATGTGCTTTTATGTTTCACTACATTTATGCATTGAATATGGTGTGTATAAATGCTGTAATTGATATACAGGGCTACACAAAAGAATTCGTAATGGTTACTGGGTATGATTGTAAATTGCTTAAAGGTGGTTTTTAAATGAGTTGTGAATTTTTACGCTGAACTGCATTTAGTTTACTAAGAAATGTTTGTAGAAAACATATATAAAATGATATACAGGGTCACGCAAAGAATTGGATGCATATCTGTCTATAAATGATAATTTCTGGAAATGTGATTCCAGTAGTTTTAAGACTGTTTTACTTTGAATTAAATTTTAGCTAATTAGTGGCGTGTAATAAAGGTACTAGGCTAACTACAGGGTTGTACAAAAGTATACAAGTATGTTTCCATCTATTAGTATAAATTACTGAAAGAGAAATTTCAACCTATTATGTGTTTTCTTGCTAAACTAAATTTCCCCATTATATAGTATATATATCAAACTACAGATCAAATACAGGGCTATTCAAAAGAATTGGAATACATATTTGCTATGGACGGTAACTGCTGAAATCAGTTTTTCGAATGTTTTATGCGTTTTCTAAAACGTTTACTTAGTTATCTTATATACCTTATTTCCCTAAATAACGAAGTTTTGTTAAAGCATTCAGGAAGTGTTGGAAAGTGTTTCATAATCTATGCTTAAAGCATGATTTTTCTTACTTGTTCAATTTGATGACGATCCCCTATGGGGTTTCAGGTTAAAAATCTTCGCTGAAGTACATGACTTATACTACACTGTTTACACACCTGCAGTTTCAGGTTAATTCCTCATGTATTTTTCTAGATATTTAACAAAACGTCTAAAATTGCAAGTGACCAGTCACCTTTGGCCATATAGTGTATATTCATCTGCTGATGTCCATTATATTTCCAATATGACGTAATATTCACTTTTTTTTTAATTCGCCGAACTATATATTTCTTTTCACATTTCACGTAGAAATCTTGCAAAAGAAAAGTAATTGTTGAGGTAAGAGCTTATTGTGAATTTTTAATTGTTGGCAACTGCTGCAAATAAAAATGTTTAAATTTGATAGGATATTGCTGTTAAATGGATGGTTTTCTATTTATTAAAAATGAACTATAAATTGTTTAGATTCTAGATTATTCTAGTTGTCTCGGCCTTGTTTTAATACGCATGTAACTAACAATTCACAATTCTGGCTTCCAAACTGCGAATTTGTATACAATTACAGACAGATAGACAAATTTTGATTTTACTATATTACTTCCCCCAGAATATCGGTTTTTAAGATCCTATCGATTCTCAAATAAACGTTTTTGAATTCAACAAATATGTTTTACAGATTAAGATGATAAAACAACAGCGTCATGAGACGACAATTGCTTTATAACCCAAGATGTAACACATTAAATTTCGAATCTAAAGCAATATTATCCTTTTTACGGGAAAAAAATCTCCTTCTCTTAATAACAGCATCAGAACAAAATAAATTACAAACAAACAAACAAACAAACAAAAAAGCAATTTAACAAATTACAACGACCATTTGGAAAATGATTTTTTCAGACTAAAATTTAAGACATAAAAAATCGCACGGAGTTGATCCTACATTTCGTACGCCATGGATTAAACATTAACATTCCTGGACCCATCATGAACAAATTTTAAAAGAAATTTCAGTTTTACAATTTTCGGTACTGTAAATTTTTAAACTTTTATGGAGCTGGTCATACATTACGTACGCCATGGATTAATATTCCTGGACCCATTTTAAATGAAATTTCATTTTGAAACTTCTAAACATCCCACAATATTACTTTTTATATCGTCGTATAGAGAAAAAATACACTTTTAATTGCAATTTGTTTGAAAGCTGTATCTCAATTTGTTTCTGAGTTATTCAATTTTTTTGTAGTTTTTATTACTTTTTTGTCAACAGAAAACAGTGGCAACAGAAGTATCCATCTCTGTTGAAAGTAAAGGGAAAATACAGATTACTGTATAGAACCATCAGAAAACGAATAAAATGTGGGATTCAACTAATAAAACGCTTCAGAAATCTTTTTGATTTCCTACCCTGACCGAGGACAACAACCATTTTTCCAAATGGTTAATAAATAAAAAGAAACGTCAGTAAGACATCTGGACATTTGTAATTAAAATTTAGACAGGCTGAATATGAACCAAGTGCAAAATACAGTATGGAAAAAATTACTTTTTAACGCTTTCCAACATAGTTGGAAAGTGTTTATGAATTCAGTTTGTCTGTCCGTGCTCTAACTCGCGCAAACATAGACCGATTGCCAGGAAATGGATATATGCTACTGAGGTTTACTATGTCATGTTCGGTATTCAAAATAAAGGGTGTAGCATTTTATGTTCATTTAAAAAGCCACTCAAAAGAATTCCGTTACATTACGATCTATGGGAAAAAATCGTTTGCGTGCATTTTAATGATATTGCAGCATTTTAAACATATTGAAATTGATATAAATCTCTAAAGTGTACTACAAGGTTCTTACTATAGAGCATGGTGAGCATAGAACTTATCGTTCATTTACAGGGCCACCCAAAAGAATGTAGCTATAGAAGAGAATGAACAATCATTGAACTATGGAAACGTACGAACCATCATGGCTGGAAGTGCGTTTTCAATTGTGGTTTGCGTTTTTAAATTTAACTATTTTTTAAATATTACTTCGTGTGTATAAATTCTCTATCATATACAAGGTCTATAAAAGTTCTCAACAACATTCGTTTATTGGTTGAAATGGTTGAGCGGAAATTTAAAAATGTTTTATGCGCTTAACTGAACTAACCTTTAGCATACTATGTAGTATACATACATATCCATAGAGCCTATACAGGGCTGTACAAAAATATTGTATATTTTCCCGACTATTCATGATAATGGCAGAAACTGGGTTTTCGAATGCATTATACCTTTTCCAATTTGTTCATCGAGACATTTTTATTGTTCATTGTTGATTGTTGAATTTTCATTGTCATTATCATTGTTCATTGGCATTGTCACTTTCATCGACATTGTCACTGTCATCGACATAACCATTATTCATTGTCATTGTCATTTTTCATTGATCATTTTCATTGTTCCAAATTGTTCATTTAGATATTTTCATTGTTCATTATCATTGTTGAAGTTTCATTGTCATTGTCCATTATCATTGTCATTGTTCATTGACATCGTCATTGTCATTTTTCATTGTTCATTTTCATTGTTGTATGTCCATTTTTATTATTGAATGTTCATTGTCATTGTCATTGTTCATTGACATTGTTAATGACATTGTTAATAACGGTGACAATGTCATTAACATTGTTACTGGCATCGTTCCTTGTCATTGTTATTTTTCATTGTTTAATTTCATTGTTCCAAATTGTTCATTGTTGAATGTTCATTGTCATTATCATTGTCCATTGTCATTGTCATTTTTCATTGATCATTTTCATTGTTCCAAATTGTTTATTTAGATATTTTCATTGTTCATTTTCATTGTTGAATGTTCATTGTCATTGCCATTGTTCATTATCGGATTTATAGGGATTTTGTGCAATATTTATAACCCCACTCAAATCTTTTATTTCAAATTTTTGCTTAGTAATTTGTAGAATGCACAAATATAAAGTTCTTACAATAAAAATATAGAAATATTTCCGAATTGAAAAGTCCCCCCCCCCCCCCCAACGCCAAGCAATCTGAAAAGCTGCAAAGGCAAAAGCAATCATCCTTTTAAAAGTATTTTTGTTTTGTATAACCGATAATGCTTTTGGAACAAGATAAAGTAATGTATCTATAGCTCATTCTAAACTGTATTACAAGTAATCGATGTATTAAATGAATTTTAGAACACGTTATTTTAATGATACTTATAAGTACCGTCGGTAAATAAAGGGTTAAACGGTGAAGTAAAGTGTTACATAATCTACACTAGATGCATGATTTTTCTTTCCTATTATTTTTTCTACACGATATTCAGATTTTTAGTTCCTTAATCATATGTCTGTAAAATTAGAAAGATGTATTTTAGAGATATTAAAAACGCACATTTAAAAATGCAGTAAAATCTCCTTAAAGCGACCGCGCTCCGTTCCAATAAAAAATGGTCGCTTCGAGAGGTGGTCTCTTAATAGAGGTCATGTTTCAATCTAAACTTTAATTGTTTAAAAAAGGTAGCAGTTAATGTTACTAAAATTTATTTTTTACATTGGGAAAAAATATAAAAATTTAAGTATCAAAACAAAATTAATTACATAAGTTAATTTCTGCAGAGTTTAAAAAATGAATATATTGACGTTTGCTTTGATTTTACGGTTTTATCTTTCATAACTTTTTTTTCCAAGTCCTTTCAAAATTCAGTAAATAAATGCAAGTTTTTTTGTTGTTGTTGTTGTTGTTTTTGGACGGAAACAAATAATGACGATTTCATTGATTTATCTATTTCTTTGAGAGTTTCCTAACAGAATAGGGTAGGGGATTTTATTGATCACCATTCTTAATTTGTCACCAGAGTTAAATTCATTGCTCAAAAAGTCACAAGGGGTTTAAACACTTAAAATTTACCGGAATAAAAAATTCTAAACTTAGTTTAGAAGTTTGATTAATAATACGCTCTCTGGAATTATATTTCTGATGAAACCTTCTTCAAGGGACCAGGAAAAAACGGAATTTGTTTCATTTTCTTCAAAGAAATGGGTGGCTTATGGTGGGAATTCAACTGGGATGGTCTATGAAGGGAGGTAAAATTAGTATTGAGCCTATGGGAATAAATTTCGTTCCATGAAAAAAATGATCGTTCAGGCAGGTGGTCGCACAGGGAGGTTTCACTGTAAATGACTTTAAGGCTGTTATACAAATCCAAAAGGGCTACTTTCTGTCACATTTTTAACCCTTAAATGGCGGGTGTTGCTATTCGGCAACATACCCATAATTTAGGCTTCTAAAATACTATTAGAATAATATTGAAGCTATAATGCCTAATGTTGCCAATAAAATACATTCTGAAAACATTATTAATTCGATTTTCTACATGTAGATGGCAACACCTTTGTTGCTTAAGAATAAAGACGGATTTATTTATTCAATTGTTGCTACATGTTCTTTTTGTTCTGTTTGGAAGCTTGCGAAATACCCTATTTTGTTCTGCAGTGAGCAAGTAAAATTTATTTATTTTTACAGTTCCTAAAATTCTTGTGTGTTTAACATTATAGAATTTTATCAAGGAAAATTATTTTTTCAATTAAGGACCAGTATTGGCGATTAGTAACAAACTGTTTTTTAGCCGTAAATCATACTTAAAACAAAATTTGATTTTTTTTTTCAAGTGTTTTTCCCATGATTTATTTGAAAATGAAAGGCGAAAAACATTATTACAATGATTTTTCAAAAGTCAGGAATTTAAGGGTTAAATTCATTTTATTTTTGGGAAACGCATGAAACTGGCAAGTGATGTTATTCAGAAACGATGTCATCGAAAGGCGTTTTCTATCTTTCGGTCAACGCAAAAGATCCTTCAGCAAATACTGTCACAGTGGGCGTTTTTAACCGTATTTTCAACACGACACCGCTAAAAAGGAGAACAAGAAAGAAAAATCATGCGTCATGCATAGATTATGAAACACTTTCCAACACATTCATAATACAAAATAATGTAATAAACCTGCACCTGTTGAAAAATTAAAATATCACGTCTAATTTAACCCTATGGAAACGCATAACACATTTCATGAACCAATTTCAGATCTTCATATCTCCAATCCGAAAATTACCTGATTTTTTTTTCAGCAGTCCTGTATATGATATATAGGTTCGTATCTATTAGCTACAAGCATGCCAAAGTTTATTTCACTTAAGAAATACATAGACTTCAGTTGGAAATTCCCCTCCAGCAATTTCCTCCAATATGGAGAAGGGTACTTGAATACTTTTCTACAGCCCTGTATATGAGTATAGAAATTATATATAAAGAGTAACATGCAAAATATTAATTACATTTAAAAGCGCCTACCGAATTTTAAAATGTACACTCCAGCCATTATAACGCAAAAACAGTACTGTAACCGATTTCTTTTGTGTGTTCCTGCCAATGAATAAAATATCCTATGAATGCCCTTTTCTAACGGGATCGTAATGAAATTCGGTGATTTATATCAGTTTCAATACATTTGAAATAGCGTAATGTCATTAAAATACTCTGCAAACGATTTTCCACCTTATACCATCATATAATGGAATACTTTTGAGTGTCCCTATAAATGAACTGTTCATCCTACACACTTCCTATACAATACCAGACATGCTTTGGTGACCCTAAATATGGTTTATCCATTGCATGAAAATCCGAGTCTATTTACGGGAATTAGAGCGTGGGCAGGCGGACAGACAAACCGAATGCATAGACACTTTACAACTTTGTTGGAAAGTGTTAAAAACGGGTCGTCACGTGACTACAATGTTTCTTAACTCGATAAGTAATCTACTGATCAAAAATTGGAAAACTCATTTCGATTCCAAATCGCTTCCATAGTCAACCCTGACCATTTTGTGCCTTTAGGTTTAAAAATGAGTTAGAAAGTTTCTCGTCTTTTGAGCGGGGGATTTGAGAATAACGTAATTGAAGGGAAAATAAGGAATTTTTCAAAATATAAAAAGGTGGTATTACTCCCCAACCCCATATGGACAAACATTAAGAGGTCTCAGGACTCTTAGCCCTTAAGTGCGCAGCTTTGCATATATGCAAACAACAGTGTTTTAAATTTAAAAGATTTTTTTATTCGTATATTCCTAATTCACACCAGAAAATTCAAATGGCAATATTTGCTTTAAATAATAACAGACTTTCCATATTTAAATAAAGCGAAATGAACCATTGAAACTTTCTGGTGTAAAATCAGATTCTCTGCACTACGTCATTTCTAGAACGTATTCTATCATGGGAATTAAAGGGTTAAAGGTTAAGCTTTATAAAATAAATAATTATATAAACTAAGGTATTTGGAGGCATACTTATTAAAATATTGACTAATATTTAATATTTTAGCGTAAAACAGCCACACGACATTAGTTTTTACTTATATTGGCATATTATGTGAAAAATGAATCTCGGATTTTTTTCATTACTAGGGGGCGCTGCCCCCTACGAGCTACGCTCGTCAACCCCCGTTCAGACACCGCAGACTCTAAAACCACGCTAATTTGATCGGCTTAAAAAATATTTCGGAAGATTGAATTATAAGTTTAAAAACAGTGGCGATCTCTCTATAAACGGGTTTCTATTCATTTCTCTTTGATTGGGGAATTTTAAAGCCAAATCAGCGGCTGTTAAATGATACAATGGCTGTTTCCGTCTTTGATTAAATAAAATCATTTGACATTTCAAAATAAGCTAATATAAAATGAATTAAATAAACAGCGTCTTTGCCTCCCGGTATTTTTTAGCAAAGCGAAAAGAAAGTTTTTTTAAATGACATTTTAAATGTATCGTTTTTAATCTGACGTAATTTTCACTAAACTTTTCTTTCTCCTTTTACTATTCACGTGACAATAATTTTGTTAGAAATGAAATATTATTTGCGCTATCCTAATAAAAATAGTTGAAAATATCATCTTAAAATATTACATAAATGTCTCGCGCAATTTTTAAATTTAAACTGTTTTGCAATATTATTTTTTGTTCATTTTACGTAATGTGTAATGTGACGTAATTTCTCCTATTTAAGACTTCGAACGCATGTTAATGAATTTATTATTTTACAACATTCTTTCACTTTTAAAATTCACGTGTAATATGGTTTTTATGATAATTTTCAATGAGTTCCTGCTTTTTATATTTTCTTGTTTATAATAGTCACGTGTAAAATAAATTTTTTATTTGAAGCAAATATGCGCTGTTTATACAGTTGGCAACAGTTTAAATTAATACCAATTTCTAAAATGTGTAAAAAAATATATCTCGAAATGCTGAAAATTTGAATTTAAAATTGAAATAAAACCTCAAAAATGAGTCAAATTAATAAACTGAGTGAAGTCTGCACACCGGGAAATTCTGACGCATAAAATGATCTAAGAATGATTAAATTCCGATGTACAGTTTTTGCTCCTATAAAACTTTTTTAATGGAACGATTTTGTCCAACTTTAGCATTAAATATCTCTTTAAATATTTCTTCGATTTGAAAACTGTATGCATCAGCGTGTTTATCAAACATTTCTCTATAATTCCACCGATTTTCATATTTTTGTATGCAATATTTTGCTTAATATTAACGAAGAAAGACCTCTGGTCACAAAAAATTCAAAACCGGCGGCGGCGGTGACAGCGGTAGTTACTTTTCTTTAGAATAGAGAGATTTTTCCTGTTTATGATTTAACCTTTCGGAGAATCATACATAATTTTTTCGAAACAAAATAAAAAATCGCGCATTTAAGGGTTAAAATTGAAAACAATGAAAAAAAGAGACCATTTTCAACATTTAATATCCTAAAATGTATATGATTTTAAAAAATTTTTTTATTGGGCTAAAAGATATAAGTACGTGCTTTCATTTTAGGTATTTAAAAATTGAAAGATGCAGAATTAGCATTTACAGGAGGCTACAAAATGTCAGACATTTGACGTGCAGAAAATGGGTATAACAGCTTATGCGCAGGATTACAAAATAAATTTTGCAACTAGAATGAAAATTTTAGTGCCTGCTTATGCTTCAGATTATAATAATGACTCTGAACAGTGGCATAGCTATGGGGCGGAGGGGGCGGTCTGCCCCGGGTGTCACCCTCTGAAGGGTGACACCCAATCTTTATTTGCAATATATATATATAACGTTATAAGATTTTGGAAAATAATTCTGAAATAAAATGAAATTTCTAGTTCACCACGAAACAAATTTAATTTTCTTTTCTTGGAGAATCTGAAATTTTATACAGAATGTGGTGCCTAAATATTGTGCACACTAGTGAACAAAAACTTACCTATCTAACGCGTGGGTAGCAACAGCAAACTTTAAAACAAAGAATCTTCTTCGACATGTAGGCACAGTTTTGACTTACGCAACCTATGGGAGGAGTTATGAGTCGCCCTATAGCACAAAATTAGCACTCGCCACTCGCCAATCGTCGAGTAACACTTCAAACGTGGCAATCAACTTTATTGTGCTCATTCACATAACTTAATATTCATCAATGGCCAAAAACGATACCTGAAAGTTGTATCCAGGGAGGAAAGTGGTGAAATTCGTTCGGAATTTACGGCGTGCAGATCGGCGATTCTCTTGAACGTAAGGAAAGAAAGTAGCAGGGGTGATTCTATTTCGAATTTTCCAAAAATTTAACGCATTTGGTTCCGAAAATTAAAAAGAAATCGGTCATATCGGGCATAAAAAATATCGCTAATTTCGACATGGTCGCCGAAATAAATCAATTTCGCCATTGGTCGCAGAAAAAAAATCACAAATTTCGTCAAAGAATCGTGGGGAAAAACGCAAATTTCATCCAAGGATCACGAAAAAAATATAAAAATCTTCAAAGGATCGCGAAAAAAAAAAACGGGCATTTCGTCAAAAAGATCGCTGGAAAGATGCCTATTTCGTCAAAAGATTGCGGATAAAATGCAAATTTTGTCAAAAGATCGCGGAAAAGACGCAAATTTCCTCAAAAGATGGCAGGAAAAACGCAAATTTCGCCAAAAGATCGGCGAAAAACGCAAATTTTGTCAAAAAAATTCTAAAGAAACGCAAATTTCTTCAAAGAATGGCGACCCCCTCCCTCCCCCCCACACACAAATTTCGTCAAATGATCGAGAAACAAACGCAGATTTCGTGAAAAGATCATACGAAAAACACAAATTTCGTTAAAAGATCGCGGAAAAAATGCGAATTTCGTCGAAAGGCAGCAGAAAAAAATGCATACTTTACTGCTGGGAAGGCATTCCCCCTTCACCCCTCTTCTGTAACCTTTCAGAAAATTTTTCTGTAAAAATTTCAGACTTTTTTAAAACTCAGAATCACCCCGGAAAAGTATATAACCAATTCTTATTGGTTCAAAGATTATGAACCTCTCACTCCTGAAAGTGTGTGTATGTGTGTGTGTGGGGGGGGGGGGGGGAGAAATTGCACTTTCGGATTAATTTTTATTTGTTTAAATTTTATTCTGACTGCGGTAATTTCTTGGTTATATTTTTCTGTTAGATGTAATGCCAGTTTTTTTTTCAGTACAGTGTAATACTATCGAATGGTAAGTAAAATATATTAGTAAATTACAATGTTGATAGTTAGCAAAAATACAATTTTGTAAGAGCTGTTCATAACTTTGTTACTGGCCAGTGAAAAAAATCAACATACTGGAGAGTGGACATTGGGTAAATTTAATTTTGACCTATAAGTCATCCCGTGGTTTCTTATGGAGGTAGGACAAAAGGTAAATAAGGAATGGTATGGTCATTTCCTGTGTTATTGTTGCCTTGGATTCTTTTACCCTTTTTACTTTCTTCTCGAAATTTTTTCGACGGATTTATACGTTTTAGGGGTCACCCAAAAACATGTTTATACAAAATGTCTGTCCGTCCGTGTGTCGCCATTGTACCATCGAAAAGTGTATGAAGTTATGCATAGAATTGAACCAAATTGTTTGTGTATGTTTTTGGCTATGGCCAGGAAGTCCTCCTTCAATTTGGAAATATTCCGACAGACGAGGACGCTGTAATAGCAATTTCTGTCCCATTTCCATTATTGTACTATTGAAAAGTGCATGAAATATGCATAGAAATGAACCAAATGTTTTGCGTATGTTTTTAGTTATGGCTAGTAGATATTCCTTGAATTTGGAAATATTCCACCGGAAGAGGGTGCTGTAATAGTGATTTTTGTACCATTTTCATTGTTATACCATCGAAAAATGTATGAGTTATGCAAAGAATTGAAACAAATTTCAGATTTATGTTTTCGACTATGGCAATGAGATCTTCCTTGAATTTCGAAATATTCTGCCAGCGCTGTAATAATGCTGAAGGGGGCGCCGTAATAGCGATTTTTGTATAATTTTCTCGATTTTTCGAAGTTCTATTGTACATCGGCGGCTCATGCAGCTACGGGAACTTCGTATCCTGCTATGCCGGCTATTTGCAAACAGCTGATGCACAACAAAATAACGAAAAACTATTAATTATAATAATTTTCATTACGAAGAAAGTTTTGGGATTGACACATCCAATTATTTTCGAAAGAGAACACACACATTATAATCTCTACTAGTCTGTGATTGTAACCTTGACTTCCAGGAAAGCATATACTTTAGGATGTAAACTGGTAGACCTCATGCTCAGAATCAGTGTGATACATTCAATCATCAGGAGAAGATGTCTGTGATAAATGAGTCACGAGTGGTCAGATAAGTTTATTGCAGTAATTTAACGAACAGATGAATGGGAAGAGAACTTTTCGACAAAGCGCTTTGATTTTGGATTATCTTATTTCGCTAGCAGTTGTCGCCTTCTGATGTAGAATGAAAATAAAATTATTTTCAGTTATGCTTACAAGATTTCGATTGAGGAAAAATATAAATATGTATTTTAAACATGTTAGCGATAACATTTAACTTTAAAATATTTTTATTTTGTTGGCATAAGAAAAGAAATTGCTTTGAGAAAGGAAAAACTCAGTATAAAAAAATATGGACTAAATATTCTCAGACGCCTATTGATTTTATAATAAAAAACATTTATTAATTAATCGGAGGTGCCAATCCTAAAACTTTCTTCTAACTCATACACGTTAATACTTCAAAATTCGCTAGCACAGTGTCAAAATTAAACGTCAATCTATGCCCATCATGAGGATTCTAAAGATATGAAATTCCTTGCATTAGTTCTTGAGATAGGACTATAGCTAAAATCGTGCAAATCGCGCAAAATGCAGCACATTGGCGCCACCTGTTGATGGTTTACACTAAAACCTAATCAGCAACAACTTATGCCAACGTCTAACTGAATCCGAAGTTTGATGAAAATCCTTGCGTTAGTTTTTGAGATAGAGCTATTGCAAATATCGCGAAAAATCCAGCTTAGCAACGCCACTTATTGGGCGATTGACACGAAAACCTAATCAACAACAACTTGTGTCAACGACTAACAAAATCTGAAGTTAGATGAAAATTCGTGCATTAGTACTTGAATAGAGCTATTGCGGAAATCGTGAAAAATGCAGCATAGCAGCGACACCGATTGGATGAGTTACATCAAAAGGTAATCAGCACCAATTCGTATCAAGGGCTAACTGAATCTGAAGTTTTATGAAAATACGTGTATTACTTCTTGAGATATAGCTATTTCTAAAATCGTCTAAAATGCTGCATAGCAACGCTATCTTTTGTGTGGTATACACCGAAAACTAATCAGCATCAGTTTATATCAAGGTCTAACTGAATCTGAAGTTTTCTGAAATTCCGTAAATTAGTTCTTGAGATAGAGCGCCCACAAAAATTATTGTCACATACAGACAGACTCACAGAGTGGCGGGCAGACATTTTCTAAAAAACAAATCGTGTTCAGGACCTTCTAAAACGCATAAATCCATTGAAATTTCGAAGTCTAAATTTTTCACGAATCCAATACTCTCTTTTTGTAAAGATAGAAGACAGTAAAAATTAAATATAAAGTAAATAACATTTCATAAGTTGAATTTTCATGTGTTTTTAATTTCTTCTATCTTTTCAAGAAGAGAGTATTGGATTCGTGAAAAAAAAGTCGACTTCCGGTTTTCGACGGATTTATACATTTAAAAAAATCCTGAAGAAGATCTGACTGTTTTTAGGAAATGTCTGTCTGTATGTGACATAAATTTTGTGGGCGCTCTAATATCAAGAACTAATGCACGAAATTTAACAAAACTTCAAATTAAGTTATACCTCGATATAAATAGGTATGCTGGCTGATTAGTTTTTGGTATAAATAGCTCTACAGGTGGCGCTGCTATGCTGCATCTTTCACGATTTCTACAATAGCTCTACCCCAGGAATTGATGCACGGATTTTCATCGAGCTTCAGATTTAGTTATACCTTGATATAATTTGGTGCTGATTAGTTTTTGCTGTAAATCATACAACATGTGGCACTGCTATACTGCATTTTTTAAGATTTCCGCAATATCTGTACCTCAAGACCAAATGTACGGAATTTTATCAAACTTTAAATTTGGTTAGACGTTGACATACGTTGTTGCTGATTAGGTTTTCATGTAAATAACATGGCAGGGGCAGGTGTTTCTGCTATGCGGCATTTTTTACGATTTTCTCGATAGCTATGTCAAAAAACTAATGAACGGAATTTAATCAAACTTCATATTCTGCTGTAACACTTTCACATAAATAGTTGGGCGTATACTTCCCAACAGGTGTCGCTTTTATGCTTTTTGGGTTGTAAATTTTGGTCGCAGTCATCTAAGAGTGTGGGTGCCGAAATTCAATCACTTGTTTGAAAGATGCGATGCTTATATCTCCTCTTTAAATACACACAATTCAGCGAACATATACCTTTTAGAATCCTCATGTGGGCCTAGATTGTCACTTAATTTTGGCACTGTGACAGCGATTTTTGAAGTGTTAATATGTAGTTACATGCTAATGCAACACACAAAAGTATAGAGATAGAAGAAAGTTTTGGGATTGGCACATCCGACTAGTTTATTTTATTTAAATGTTTTGAACTTCAAATCGCATTTTATTCCATTACATTCTAATGCTAAAATATCTGCTTATACGATAAAAATAAATTCTTAATTTCATTTATACACTTTTTCAAAGGATACTTCCAAATAGATTTACTAAAGTATAGAACATCAAAAAATAATGTAAAATTTTTGTTTTCTTATTATAATAATAATTTTTTTTTAAAATATTATCCCTTTGTTAATATAAAGTTCATAAAAGTTCTCCAAAAAATGTTTACAGTTTATTTATAATAACGTAGAATTGTGATTGAAAAAATATGACCGGTGTGTGTGTGTGTGTGGGGGGGGGGTGACACCATTTGCATCCGCCCCGGGTGTCACCCATCCTAGCTACGCCACTGACTCTGAACCTAAATAAATTTGAATTTAAAGCATTTTTATACATTTAATAGAATCTTGTATTGAGCTCATGCAAAATTTTGGAAATTTCAACAGTATAATCACATAAAACAATATTTTTTTTTGAACAATAAAAATGAAATTTTTGATTCAGTTTATAGAGACTAACATGAAACTTATGTTTTGAAAATTACAGGAAAACATATTCAGAAGTTTTTGAGATATCGTGCGCATTATGCCCCAAAAATATCATTTAAAGAAAAATGACTTCAAAATTTCGGAAGCGCGTTTCAACTATTGAGCGGGTATCATTCTAAAAGCCATAACTTCTCTTCTAATGAAAATTTCAAGGTAACAATTATATCAAAATGTTCAGAAAGATAGGGGTTTAACATCTAAAAAAAATTAGTATTTCGAAAACTTTGAAGTTTTAAGAGTCCTGAGACCCCTTTTGTTCTCATATCCAAATCATTCTGTTTTCTGACGCATTCATGAAGTCACTTTTATTCTTAAATGCATTTAATTGGCAAGAAATTCTTTTTTAGAAGAAAAAGAATAGCGTCTACTGTTTTTTGACAGATGCAAAATATCTTTCAGTAAATTATGTCAAAGTTGAGTTTTTCGTGGCTCGGCAATCAGCGAGATATCGTCACGACACAACAGTCGCTTTATAACTCAATAATTAATACATTAAATTTTGAATGGTCTCATTTTTATAGAAACAAAAACTGATTTCTACTAATCACTGGGAACAGATCATTACAAAAACAAAACAAAACAATATACAAACAAACAAACACTCAAGTAAAAAATACTAGTATGTTGTGGCCATCACAAAGCTTTCTTCTATATAAATCACGTCTATTAAATCATTTAAATAGCACAAGAAATTACACCAATTTATCACCAATTCATATCAAAGTATATCTGAATTTCAAATTTGACGAAAATTCGTGCATTGGTTCTTGAGATAGAGCTATAGTGGAAATTCTGAAAAATGTAGCATAGCAGCAGCACCTGTTGAGCGATTTGCACCAAAACATAAACAGCACTAATTCATATTAAGGTATACCTGAATCTGAAGTTTGTTGAAAATCCAAGCATTAGTTCTTGAGATTGAGCTATTGAGGAAATCGCAAATAATGCAGCACAGCAGCGCCACCTGTCGAGCGATTTACATCAAAATGTACAAAACGTTAATTCATGTCAAGGACTAACTGAATCTGAAGTTTGATGAAAATCTGTGCATTATTTCTTGAGTTAGAGCTATTGTGAAAATCGTGTAAATCCTGCAAAATGCAGGATAGCAGCGCAATCTTTTGGGCGATTTACACCAAAATGTTACCAACATCAATTCATATCAAGGAATAACTGAATCTGAAGTTTGATAAAAATCCCTGCTTTAGTTCTTGAGATACAGCTATTGCGGAAATCGTGAAAAATGAAGCATAGCAGCGCCACATGTTAAGCGATTGACACCAAAACATAAACAGCACCAATTTATATTAGAAACTACTGGAATATAAATTTTTATTAAATTCCGTGCACTCGTTCTTGAGATAGAGCGCCCACAAAATTTGTGTCACAGACAGACAGACTCACAGAACCACAGACTCACAGACAGACATTTTGTAAAAACATGTTTTTCGGAATCTCTGACCCCTAAAACGTATAAATCCGTCGAAAACTGGGAGTGGAAATTTTTCATGAATCCAATACTTTCTTCTTGTAAAGATAGAAGAAAGTACACTGTCAAAAATAATTTACTTAAAAATGAGAACTTCCATGTACTCATATTTTTTAAGTACAATTGCTTCAAAAAGGAGCATTAATCTACTTAAAAATGAATTTCTTTTTTGTACTCGATTTTTTTTAAGTACGATTAATTCAGAAACGAGTACATGATATTTAGAAGTTGTGTATACTTATACTTGATTTATAAATGTATGCAGAATTGAATACATATATTTTGTATTTTAACTCTTAATATTCATGTTTAAATCCTATGTGCTCAAAAATATGAGTTTTCTGATAAACCCTTTTCTTATACCGAATTGACAGTAGAGATTTCCAAGCTTTTATTTAAAGATATGTCTATCTTTGTTATAATTTTTAATTTATAATACACACTTTTCAAATTTATTTACAATTTCATTAGAAATGTTAAAGAAGAAAATTTAGTTTAAAAATTGTTTTATTAGAAATTAAAATATTTAAGAAAGGGAAAATTCATCTCTGCTACGCAATCTTCCGTTGCTGATTCATAAAAGGTGTCATTTGGAAGCAACTGGTAACTGCTTTTAAAGCACAGTCAGTTCAATACTGATCTCCCACCTAGAGGTCTCGTGTTCAAATCACGGGGCGGCTCATACACAAAATTTCAAGAATTAAAATAGTAAATTTCGCTGTTCTTTACTCCAAAAATTGTAGTTCTTTGCAATTAAAAATGGTGATTTGTCGGTTCTCTGTAATTTCGCTTTTTTTTTCTTATAGTGTATGTGTGTTCTTATACATACTTATTTTCGAGTCTCTGTATGTACTCAAAAAAATGAGTACATTCGTTTCTCAAATTTAAGAGTTAAGTACTCGGAGCTATTATAAGATCAGAAAGTACTCAAAAATGAGTACATTTTACTTATTTTTAAGTATTCAGTTTTAACAGTGTAATCTATATAAAGAAAAATGTAAATGTTCGTTTGTTCCTAATCGCTAATCTCCGAAAGTTCTTCACCGATTGCTTTGAAATTCACGGGTTGAGTTGCATTCGAATCCGGAAGTGTTGTTATATAGTTATTATGAACCTCGCTCCCCCACCACCTCATTTGCCACCACCACCACCAGCGCTTTTTAAATTTTTTCCAAAACCCATCATGTAATATATCATTAGAAAGCTCTTGGAATACGGTTTCATATTACGCACCTCGCATCTCGCTCTCCTTACTTTCCCCATGTGGGTGCACATCTATATAAATAAAAATGTAAATGTTCGTTTGTTCCATATCATTAGAAAGCCCTTTGACCCTCTTTCATATTATGCACCTACCATCCCCCCTCATCCCACTTTCACCCCGTGGGGGCACATTTCTATATTAAAAAATGTAAATGTTCGTTTGTACGAAATCTTAAACCTCCGAAAGTTCTTCACCGATTTTTGAAATTCACCGATTGCGTTGCATTTGAATGCGCGCGTGTTTTTATATTACTATTATGAACCTTGCACCCCCCTCCCCCAATTTTATACCCCGGGGCACTTTTTTAATATTTTTCGACGTCCATTATGTGGTATATCATTAGAAAGCCCTTTGACCACTCTTTCATATTATGCATCTCCCCTCACTATGCCCTCCGGAGGGACACATTACTGAAATATTTCGTCAGTATTTTTTATGATATTTGTTTTCTCTTTGTTTTTTTAGTTCGTTTTTTTTTTTTTTAGCTCACAGGCTATTAAAGCCTGAGAGCTAATGTGCCCGCAGGTTCTGTATGTACGTATGTATGTAACGCGATAACTCTTGATAGAAATATCCGATTTGCTTCAAATTTTGTAAATAATTCCATTCTGATAAGGCGCTTCCCCGATTAGTTTTGGGAATTCATTGGTTAAGCAGAAAAGGGGCAACGGGGGGGGGGGGTAATCTCTCCTTAATTTAGATAAATGGGTTTTTCATGCAAAATTATCTGATTTGCTTCAAATTTTGTAAATAGGTTTATTCTGATAAAGTGCTTCCCTGATTAGTATTGGTGTTTTATTGGTTGTGCAAAGGGGAACGGGGAGCTAATTCCTTCCGTCCTTAATTTAGATAAGTTAGTTTTTCATGTAGAATTATTCGATTTGCTTTAAATTTTGTGAATAGGTTCTATCTGATAAGGCGTTTCCCTGATTAGATTTGGAGGTTTATTGGTTAAGTATAAAGCGGGGAAACGGAGGGGGTAATCCCCTTAATTTATTTTTCAATGTGCATTATTCTTTAAAATAAGAGTATAATATACAATTAGTGTGAATAGCCTGTGAGCTCAATGCCATTATTTTAACTGGGCACATATCTTTTTAATTCACTCGATGTACAAGACATGCCACCGCACGTGCTGCAATTGACAATCTGCCTGCCAATTCAGATGTTGCGAAATATTCACAAGCCAAATCCTTGCAACGGCATGCGGCTTGCAGTAAAAAAATAATGAGCAACTTTGTAGAAGCAACAATCTTGATAGGACCTTTAAAAGGTGAAGATGTCCTCATTCCTCGCATCCTTTGATTCCAATGGATGCACGATTTCAATTTAAGAGATTGCAATTACCTATTTGATTGGCGTTTGTAATCTCCATCAACAAAGCTTTGGGTCAAACTTTAAAATTCTTCGGTTTAGATCTAGACATGAATTGCTTCTTACACGGGCAATTATATTTTTCGTGTTCTAGAATCGGCAAATCAGATAATCTCTATATCTGCACAGACAAAGTAACAACAAAAATATTGTATACCCACAAGTATTGTGAAATTAAACATATTAGAAACGCGCACTTTCTCTTTTCTTTCTTTTCCATTTAGCCAGACTGGGCCACGGCAACGCGTGGCGGCGTACAGCTAGTAAGTAAATAAAAAACAAGCGTCAGTCAGTTAAACATTTGTAATTAAAGTTTATCCCGACTGAATATGATCATGGATTATCGCAGATGCATTCGCTGATATTTAACCATGGTCTTTTATGTAGGATAGCATACATTTCTAAGTCAAGCTCATAAAAGTACTTGCGCTTTTGGACCCATCCATGATAAGCGGACAAAATATCCCGCACGTGACGTTTACATAAACACCTATATCTATTAACTTATACGTTATTAAATTATAAACTGTCCGTTTAAAATACCAAAAAATCTATATTTTCATATTAACATAGTTGTTTTAATTTGAGGATACAGTAACATTGTTAAACCAGTTGGAAATTGCTCGTCAAACGTGGCAAATGAGGTGCGTTCGTACTACAACTAGTTTTATAAATATTTTTTGCACCACATATTGTACTGAATGTCTATTTTAGGGCACTTCAATAAGTGCCTATCCATTTCTTTCTGTTCAGGCTGTCACATTATTAAAATGTCTTGAAATAATTTTTTTCTCCATTGGCCGTCATGTAACGGAAAACTTGTCACTGTCCCTGTAAATAAACTACACATTTCCTAAAATTTGAAAGGACTTGACAAAATTTTGCAGCAATTGCATATTTAAAATTTCAGACATATTTAAAATTTAATATTTCCCTCTAAACTTCATCTACTTTGTATTCCCAAACTTTATTGTCATGCGAACCATCCTGAAGTTCGATCCACCTAAAAGTTACGTGTACAATATAAAACAAGAAAGAAAAATCATACGTCCCGTATAGATTATGAAACACTTTCCAACACATTCAGAACAATGTCACAAAAATGCACCGTTTAAAAAATTAAAAAATTACGTCTCATTCAACCCTATGGAAACGCATAACACATTTCAAAAGCCAATTTCAGCTGTTCCCATCTACAATCGTAAAACGATCCTAATTTTTTCAGCAGCCCTCTATGATATATAGATTCGTATCTATTAACTACATGACATGCATGCCAAAATTTAGCTCACTTAAGAAATATATATACTTCAAATGAAAATTGCCTTCAGAAATTTCCTCTAATAAGGAGACTGGTACGTGAATACTTTTGTACAGCCCTGTATAAGAGCTATAGAATTTATATACAACAAATAACATGCAAAAAATTAGTTAAATATAAAAGCGCATACCGAATTTTAAAACGTAAACTCCAGCCATTATCATCCAAACACAGTACTGTAACCGATTTCTTTTGTATGTTCCAGTAAATGAATAAAAAATGCTATGTCCTGTTCTAAAGTTAGCGTAGTGAAATTCAGTGATTTATATCCGTTTTAATACATTTGAAATAGCGTAATAATGTCATTAAAATACTCTGTAAACGACCTCCCCCCCCCCCCTCTATACAATAATGTAATGGAATTCTTAAATATTTAAATAAGGATTATCAGTTGCATGAAAAGCCGAGTCTATTTACGGGAGTTAGAGCGTGGACAGACGGACAGACAAACCGAATGCATAAACACTTTTCAACTTTGTTGGAAAGGGTTAAAAAAAGTAAATGTCTTTTAATCTTCGAAAAATAATGTTACCTTTAACAAAACTATACAATAATTAGTTCTGATATACTCACTAATCTGAAGAAAGTGTTTTATCTTTAGAAACCACAGAAACCAATATATTTCCGAGATTTAAAGAAGCATTCACAAAGAGAAAATTTCTTTTTCTGCCACTAGTTTTCGGAAATATTTCCGAGTTGCTTTTAAAATACATCAATCAGTTTCCTGAAATGCAGAATGTCTGTTTTTAAGATGCTATCGATTCTCAAGTAAATGTTTTGGAATTCTACAAATATGTTTTACGGATAAAGATGATAAAGTAACAGCGTCATGAGACGGCAATCGCTTTATAACTCAAGATGTAATGCATTAAATGTCGAATGTAAAACAAAATTCTTTTTTTTTTTTTTATGGGAAAATAAATCGCATTCTTTTAATAATAGCATACAGATCAGAATAGAATAAAACGCAAACAAACAAATAAATAAGTAAGTAAAAAGAAATGTTAGTCAGACATCTGAACATTTTTAATTAAAATTTAGACAAGCTGAATATGAGAACGGTGTGCATTATGGGAAAACATTCCTTTTTAACACTTTCCAACATAGTTGAAAAGTGTTTGGGAATTCGGTTCGTCTTTCCGCGCTCTAACTCGTTTAAATATAGTCCGATTGCCATGAAATAGATATATGTTATTCGGTATCACTATGGCATGTTCGGTATTTAAAATGAAGTGTGTAGCATTTATACTTCGTTTACACTCAAAAGAATTCCGTTACATGATGGTCTATGGGGAAAAAATCGTCTGTGTGTATTTTTATGATATTACAATATTTTAAATATATTTACATTGATATACATCTCCGAATGTTCTACAATGTTCTTTCAATAGAGCATGGTGAGCATAGAACTGATAATTCATTTACAGGGACACCCAAAAGAATGTAGCTACAGAAGAGAATGAACGATCATTGAACTAGTGAAGCCTACAAATCATAATGGCTGGAAGTGCGTTTTCAGCTGTGGTATGCGTTTATAAATGTAATAGTTTTTTAAATGTAACTTGGTTTGTACAAAAACTGTAGATCCTATACACGGCTGCACAAAAGCTTTTAACAACATCCGTTTATGGGCGGAAATGGCTGAGTGGAAATTTTCAACTGCGCTATGCGCTTAACTGAACTAACCTTTAGCATACTATGTAGTATACATACCTATCCATAGATCCTATACAGGGCTGTACAAAAATATTGTATATTTGCCCGACTATTCATGATAATAGCAGAAACAAGGTTTTCAAATGCATTATATCTTTTCCAATTTATTTATTGAGACATTTTCATTGTTGTTGATTTTTCATTGTCATTATCATTGGTCATTGACATTGTCACTGTCGTTGACATTGTCACTGTCGTTGACATTGTCACTGTCGTTGACATTGTCAGTGTCATCGACATCGTCATTTTTCATTGTTCATTTTCATTGTTCCAAATTGTTCATTTAGATATTTTCATTGTTCAATGTTCATTTTCATTGTTGAATGTTCATTATCATTGTCAATGCCATTGTTGATTGACACTGACATTGTAAATGTCATTGACATTGTCATTTTTCATTGTTCATTTTCATTATTCCAAATTGTTCATTGTGATTGTCAGTGTCACTGTCATTCTTTTTGTCATTGTCATATTTCATTGTTCATTTTCATTGTTCCAAATTGTTCATTGTTGAATGTCATTGTCACTGTCATTGTTTATTGTCATTGTCATTTTTCATTGTTCCAAATTGTTCATTTAGATATTTTCATTGTTCATTTTCATCGTTGAATGTTCATTGTTATTGTCCCAAATTGTTCATTTAGATATTTTCATTGTTCATTTTCATCGTTGAATGTTCATTGTCATTGTCCCAAATTGTTCATTGTTCATTAACATCGTAAATGTCTTTGACATTGTCACTGTTTATTGTCATTGACATTGTCATTGTTCATTTTCATTATTCCAAATTGTTCATTGTCAGTGTCACTATCATTGCTTATTGTCATTGTCATTTTTTATTGTTCATTTTCATTGTTCCAAATTGTTCATTGTTGAATGTTCATTGTCACTGTCAGTGTCACTATCATTGCTTATTGTCATTTTTTATTGTTCATTTTCATTGTTCCAAATTGCTCATTATTGAATGTTCATTGTGATTGTCATTTTTCATTTTTATTGTTCCAAATTGTTCATTGTTGAATGTTCATTGTCATTGTCACTGTCATTTTTCATTTCCATTGTTCCAAATTGTTCATTGTCATTGTCACTGTCATTGTTTATTGTCATTGTCATTTTCATTGTTCCAAATTGTTCATTTAGATACTTTCATTGTTCATTTTCATCTTTAAATGTTCATTGTCATTGTCATTGTTCCAAATTGTTCATTGTTCATTAACATCGCAAATGTCTTTGACATTGTCACTGTCATTGTTTATTGTCATTGTCACTGCCATTTTTTATTGTCATTATCATTTTTCATTGTCCATTTCCATTGTTCTAAATTGTTCATTTAGATATTTTCATTGTTCATTGTTGAATTTTCGTTGTCATTGTCATTGTTAATTGACATTGTCACTGTCATTGTTTATTGTCATTCTAATTTTTCATTTTCATTGTTTATTGTCATTGTCATTTTTAATTGTTCATTTCCATTGTTCTAAATTGTTCATTTAGATATTTTCATTGTTCATTGTTGAATTTTCATTGTCATTGTTAATTGACATTGTCATTGTTTATTGTCTTTCTAATTTTTCATTTTCATTGTTCATTTTCATTGTTCATTGTCATTGTTCATTGACATTTTTCTTGTTCCCAATTGTTCATTTAGATATTTTCATTGTACATTTAGACATTTTCATTGTTTATTGTTCATTTAGGCATTTAATTTGGGTGGGGCTAGTAGAGCTTTAGCCCTTGGGTAGGCCTCTTCAAATGATGTCTAAATGAACAAGGTTCATTTAGACATCATCTTTCACCTTAGTAAACTGGGAATTTTTATGATAATATTCTGAATGTGTTGGAAACTGCTTCATAATCTACGCCGTACGCATGATTTTTCGTTCTCGTTTTTTATAGCGCGATCTGTATTACAAACTCATAAACATAGTGAAACATTCTACTCCTCTTCAAATTTGTATTGCCTGTGGTGCTGCCATCTGTTGGCTGATACGTAAAAATAAACTGATATATTTTACATTTATTTTTGTTTTGTCAGAATGATTCAGGTTATTGTGTATTGCGTTAGGTGACAGATTCTTCGGAATTACTGAATTGAAGGAGGAGGGAAGCTAATACCTTATCTCCCTAACTTAATCGGTTCCCAAACTTTATTGCAGTGGCCAAGCCAGAATTCGCCTCTAGTGTGTGTGTGGGGGGGGGGGGGGGTTGAATTGTTGATAATGGTGTTCGCCGGTTAATAGAGTCACTGACTAATCAAATGTGTTTATTTAATGGATGTAATCGTAGCTTTTTTTCTCGGATATTAGAATCAGCATTTACGAAGGTTATGATTCATTTAAACAGTATTCACAAAATTAGAGTTACAAAACTCAAAATGCATCAATGAAATAACACAAAACTATGTTAGATTTATATAAAGTGTTTAAAAAAATCATAGACAAATTTTAAAAGTCCTTCCGGCCAGTGCCGGGAGGAAGAGGTAGCTTTCATAATCCTTATTTTAAAAAGGCCAACTTATATCATGCAAACACACGAAGCTCAATTTAGTGGAAACCGAATATAGGAGATTCAATACTAATTTTTATCAATATAATGAATGAGAATTTCGCGAAATTAGTCAGCTTTATCCAAGCTGCTTTTCTTTAAAGTAACTTATATTTGGCTGCCAAATTCGGCAATTTCTTAAAGTGCCTGTCATTTTAAGACAACATGGTGGATGAGGCTAAGCAGTGAACTTGGTCGAGACCTTAGTAATTGCTGTGCACACGCTCACTCACATCGGAATCGGTTAATATATAGAAGTGCTGTCGCATGCAAAAAATCAGATTTTTCAAAATGTCACCCACAATAGAAATTGAAACTGCTATATCTGAGCCATTTTTTAAGGTAAAGACAAACAAAAAATGCTCCTGAATCCTTATATCAAGATCAAATACTTAAGAAAGAAACCTTTTTCAATTTCTAATTTTTTTGCACCTCACTTTAAATATATATATATATTTTTTAATTTAATGGTCGCCATTTTGAAACAAGATGGCTGATGAATCTGGCCAGAGAATTTGGTCGAGGTGTTGATGTATACTATCCACATGCCTTCTTACATCGAAATAGGCGAATACGTGTGTTATCGCATGACAAATACAAGATCGTTTCAAAATGTTAGCAATGCTAGAAATTCAAAGTGCTATAAATCAACCATTTTTTAAGATATCAACAAAAGAACAAATTTTCAGAAACAAAAACTGCTCCGGAATCTTTGTATCAAGGCCAAACACATAAAAAAAAATCTTTTTCATTTTCCAATTTTTTAATACCTCATTTTGAATTTTAAATTTAATTTTTTTTTAAATGACAACCCTTTTGAAACAAGATGGCGAATGAAGCTGGCCAACGAACTCGGTCGAGACATTGGTATGTACTATGTACAGACCAAGTTACATGCAAATAGGTTCATAAATACGCCTGTTATCGCGTGACAAAAATCAGGTCGTTTTAAAATGTCAGCCACAAGAGAAATTCAAAATGCTATTACTCAGCCATTTTTTTTTTAGATATAGACGAAAGAAAAACAGTTCCGGAATCTTTGTATTAAGGTCAAACACATACAAAAAAAATCTTTTTCATTTTCCAATTTTTTGGTATCTCATTTAAATTTTTAATTTTTTTAAATGGCCGCCATTTTGAAACAAGATGGCGGATGAAGCTGGCCAACGAACTCGGTCGAGAGATTGGTATGTACTATGTACACACCGAATTACATCCAAATCGGTTCATAAATGCGCCTTTTATCGCGTGACAAAATTCAGGACGTTTCAAAATGTCAGCCACGCTAGAAATTCAAAATGCTATAGCTCAGCCATTTTTTAAGATATAGACGAAACAAAAACTGCTCCGAAATCTTTGTATAAAGGTCAAATACATAAGTAAAAAATATTTTTCCATTTTCAATTTTTTGGTACCACATTTCAAATTTAAATGTTTTTTAAAAATTTTAAATGGCCGCCATTTTGAAACAAAATGGCAGATGAAGCTGGCCAACGAACTCGGTCGAGAGATTGGTATGTACTATGTACACACCGAATTACATCGAAATCGGTTCATGAATACGAGAGTTACAGTGTGACATAAGTCAGATATATATATATATATATGGATATATATATATATATATATATATCAATTTTGAACGGAGGGTGGTTTCGGGGTCTGGGGGTCATGATCGATGAAAATATACCAAAATTTTTTGAAATCGCTTTCCTCCGAACGGCTGCAATAGGTAGCTTTTTCGTAAAGAAAGCTACCTAAAAGATGGAAGAGCACAGTACAACAAACATTTATTGTATAGAAAATCAGGGTTGCAATCCAATTTTTCAGGCAAAAATACATAGGGTTTCACTCCATGACAATCCCGAATTCTTGTTCCTAACTTTAATAATAAAGCAATTCCAGAAAAAATTTCAATTGACTTACCTTTGTGTCAATGTAACAATATCTCGAGAATTTGTAGAGTTTATAATTATCCACGTCCAAAGAGTGCTGATTTAGGTATTCTATATTTTGGAATGTAGTTAACATTAAACACGGGATAGTTAGCCGAATTACTGTGCCCTACTTTAAGTGTGCACACTTTAAGTGACATCGATTTTCGCGTTAACAGAAAGAAATCTACATTTATTAAACTTTCGTTTAACTACCTTCATTATCGTTATAGTTCTCAAAAAATATCTGGGTTCGACTTGAAGTCTTATCTGTACTAATATTATAAAGAAGCACCATTTGTTTGTTAGTTTGTGGAAGTTCCTAAACTTTATTGTTATCCGAGCCACCTTAAAGTTTAACCCACGTGCTAATAGATACAAATGCACCGTAAAAATCAAATTCAAGTTTTTTTTATGCCACTAAATTTTGGAAACGTTTCCGGTTTTCTCAAACCGGATTAAGGATGCAATCGATTCTCAAGTAAATGTTTTCATGTTCAACAAATATGTTTTAGAGACAAACATGATAAAACAACAGATAAGAACCAATATTTCGATTTCAGATAACCTATCAATTGATTATAAAAACTACTCAGAATGGTTTCCGAAAACCAGTGGTATCAAAAGAAACTTTCTTTCTATAAATTCTTCTTTTCAATCGCGAATATATATAACAGGATAAAGAATAAGGAAATTTTCAAAATATAAAGTGTGGCGTCATTCCCCACCCGCGTGTCTATATATACTCACACAGACGCTTTTCGAAATCGTGGACAACTCCAAACAGATTATTAAGGATTGATCCAAAGAACTGAAATAAAATGTGAAAAGCGGGTGTTACCATTTAAAAAATCAAAATACGGAGCAAAATTTTTATAGGTTGATGATGCTTTATAAGAAAATAAACCTCACACGATTATCGACAGCGTCATGCAAATTACAACGGCACTTTTCTTTTTTCATTTTAAACACTTCCCAACAAAGTTAAAAAGTGTTTATGAAATTCTTTCTTTCTTTGTTCCGTTTTGTCTGTCTGTCCTTCATCCAGTCTGCCGTCTATGCTCTAAATCGGTAAACAGAGCCCGATTGTCATTGGATTGATATTATTGGGTATCACTATAGCTTGTTCGTTATTATGGGGACCTTCTACATTAGGAGAAAAAAAAAGGCACTTTATGATTTTTTTTGTAAGAAAACTGGATGATGGATCCTTTTGAAATTTTAACAGTTTATTGTACATATCTTAAGGTATACACAAGAATTTTTTTTTATTAGATTTTGTTGATTCTACTCTAAGTTATAAACAAATAGGTTCAACTGCTTTGGAAATTTTCGTCTGGACGGTGTGCGTGATAGCGCCTTGTAGAATTATCTGAAACACAAAAATAATTTTTTTCTTCGTAAACTTCGTGAGTATAGCTTCTATTTAAATTAAAGGAACCCATAAATTCATTTTAAAAGAATCATGTAATGGCTGATTTAAAAAAAAAATAATTGTTAAAAAAATCGTTTTTATTTGTTAATAACATTTATTATTATTATTGTTTTAGTAAAAGCTTTAATTCATATCGAAGACAATTAAATAAGCTTTAATTTAAAAAAATATCAAGATGATCCATTGATTAGTTTTATTAAAATCTTGCTCACCGTGTCAAAAAGTGTGGTTGAACCTATTTGTTTATAACTTAGAGTAGAAGCAACAAAATTTAATAAAAAAATTCTTGTGTATACCTTAAAATATCAATCAACTGTTAAAATTTCAAAAGTATTCATCATGCAGTTTTCTTACAAAAAAATGCCTTTTTTTTTGTCTCCTAATGTAGAAGGTCCCCTTAACACGTTCACTGCCAAAACTATAAAGTCAGAATTTCCAAATTTCTTTTTGAAAGTCGTTTGCCACTACAAATCCAGAAAGGTAAACTTCGTTTTACTAATACAGCGAAATTTCTGCCAATAAAAAAAAGCAATTTTTTTATTTCTAAAATAGTGGTGATTATATGATTAATAAATTAAAGCCACGGGTATACTCGTGCTTGGCAGCGATTGGGTTAAAGATGAAGTATATAGCATTTAAGGTTCATTGACACTGTCACTCAAAAGAATTCCGTTACATTACAGTCTATGGGGAAAAATCGTTTGCAGTGTATTTTAATGATATTACACTATTTTAAACATACTGAAATTTATGTATATCATTGAGGTGCTTACTGTAGATTAGGGTGTGCACAGAATGTATCGTTCATTTACAGGGACAAACGAAAGAATTTGGCTTGAGAAGAAATTGAAGCCTATGAACAATAATTGCTGGAAGTGCGTTTTCAGTTGTGGTACGCGTTTTTAAATCGAACTATTTTTTAAATATTATTGGGTGTAGATAAATTCTATATACAGTGAAACCTCCCTGTGCGACCACCTCATTAAGCGAGCACTCCCTAAACGACCCTTTTTCCACGGAACGAAATTTATTTCCATAGGCTCAATACTAATTTTACCTCTATTCAGAGACAGTTGAACTCCCTCCATGAGCAACCCATTTCTTTGAAGAAATGAAAAAAAAATTCCGTTTTCTCTTGGATGCTTGAAGGAGGTTTTATTAGAATAATAATTATAGAGAACGCATTATTCATCAAACTTCTAAACTAACTTTAGAATTGTTATTTATTCGGTAACTTTTAAGTGTTTAAACCCCTTTGTGCCTTTTTAGGAAATGAATTTAACTCTGATGATACATTAAGGATGACGGTCCATAAACTCCCCTGTTCTAATCTGTCAGGAAACTCTCAAAGAAATAGATAAATTAATGAAATCGTCATTATTTGTTCCTTTCAAAAAAAAAAAAAAAAAAAAAAAAAAAATTGCATTTATTGACTGAACTTTGAAAGGACTTGGAAATAAAAGTTATAAAAGATAAAACCCTAAAATCAAAGCAAACGTCCATGTATTCATTTTTTAAACTCTGCAGTAATTAACTTTTGTTTTTATGCTTAAATTTGCATATATTTTCCTAATGTGAAAAATAAAATTTAGTAACAATAATGGTTACCTTTTTTCAACAACTGAAATCTAGATTTAAACATGACCTCCATTAAGAGACCACCTCTCGGAGAGACCCGTTTTTATTAGAACGGAACGTGGTCGCTTTTGGGAGGTTTTACTGTATTCTATACAGGGCTGTTCAAAAATTCAAGTACATTTTCGTCTATTCCCGCAAATTGCTGAATGGAAAATTTCAACTGTGCTATTCGTTACAATGAACCAATTTTTAGCATACTAATATAGTATACATACAGATCCATAGATCATACAAAAAGTTGGGGGAAAAAAAGGATATTTTTCCTACTATTGATTGAAATAACAGAAATTGCGTTTCAAATGCGTTATGAGTTTTCAAGTTGTTTAATTAGACATCCTATTTCACATTAGTAAACTGTAAAGTTTTGTTACAGTTTTCTGAACTGAACAGTGAACTGAACTTTCTTTCTGAACAGTTTTCTGATGTAATTAATCAATACCGGATGTATGATTTTTCGTTCTTGTTATTTTTTTCCACACGATATTAATTTTTTTAGTTTGTTATTAAGATGTCTGAAAATTAGAAAGTTGTAATTAAGAAATAAATAAAGAAAATTGCCCAGTTAAACTGATGACATTGAGCTCACAGGCTATTCACACTAATCGTATATTATACTCTTTTTTCAAAGAATAATGCCCCTCGAAAATTAAATTAAGGGGGTATTTCCCCCCTCCCGTCTCCCCTCTTTATACTTAACCAATCATCCTCTAAATGACATCAGGGAAATGCCTTATCGAAATAAACTGGTATACCAAATTTGAAGCAAATCGGATAGAAAAACCCATTTATCTAAATTAAGGGGGTTTTAGCCCCCCCCCCCCCCGTTTCTCCCTTTATATTTAATCAATGTACTTCCAAGTCTAATCAGGGAAGCGCCTTATCAGAATAAACCGGTATACCAAATTTGAAGCAAATCGGATAAGAAAACATATTTATCAAAATTAAGGGGGGTATTAGCCCCCCCCCCCCCATTTCCCACTTCAGACTTAAACAAGAAACCTTCAAATCTAATCATGGAAGCTCGTTATCAGAGAATGAACCGGTATACCAAAATTTGAAGAAAATCTAATAAATCTGCATGAGAAACCAATTTGTCTAAGTTGAGGGGGGATTATCCCACCCCCCTTTATACTTAACCCATGAACCCCTAAAAACTAATCAGGGAAGCGTCTTATCCATATGAACCTAGAAAAAAAATTTGAAGCAAATCGGATATTTCTATCAAGAGTTATAGCGTTACGTACATACGTACATATATACACACATACATACATGCAGAACCGGCGGACATATTAGCTCCCAGGCTTTGATAGCCCGTGAGCTAAAAACGCACATTGTGGAATAAATGACTTTAAGGTTGTTGCCCAAAGGGGTTACTTTCTGACACATTTTTAAATCCATTTTTGTTCGGAAACGCATGAAACTGACAGGTGATGTTAGTCAGAAACGATGTCATCGAAAGGCGTTTTGCATCTTTTGGTCAACGCAACAGAACCTTCAGCAAGTACTGTCACAGTGGGCGTTTTGAACTGTATTTCCAGCACAACACCGCTACAAAGGAGAAAAACGGGTCGTCACGTGACCACAATGGCTCTTAACTCGATAAGTAATCTATTGATCAAAAAGTGGAAAATGTAATTCAATTCTATATCACTTCCATAGTCAGCACTGCACATTTTGTGACTTTACGTTTAAAAAGAAGTCGTAAATTGCACGTCAAACGTGGCAAATGAGGTGCGTTCGTACTATAACTAGTTTTATAAATATTTTTGCACCACATAGTGTACTGAATCTATTTTTTAGTGCGCTTCATAAGTGCCTATCAATGTCATTCTGTTTGGAAAGCTGTAACATCATTAAAATGTACTTAAAAGCATTTTTTCCCATTGACCTTAACGTAACGGAAAACTTTTGACTGCCATTGTCATTAAACTCTACATGCAATTTTCATAAAATTTGAAACGACTGTAGGTGCTACGCATTTATATAATTACGAACGCACCTAAAAACAGGTTGTCACGTGACCCCAATGTTTCTTAACTCGATAAGTAATCTGTTGATCACAAAGTGGAAAACGTTTTTTCCCATTGACCTTAACGTAACGGAAAACTTTTGACTGCCATTGTCATTAAACTCTACATGCAATTTTCATAAAATTTGAAACGACTGTAGGTGCTACGCATTTATATAATTACGAACGCACCTAAAAACAGGTTGTCACGTGACCCCAATGTTTCTTAACTCGATAAGTAATCTGTTGATCACAAAGTGGAAAACGTTTTTTAATTCTATATCACTTCCATAGTCAGCACTGCCCATTTTGTGCCTTTAGGTTTTAAAACCGAGTCAGAAAATGTGTCAGAAAGTTTCTCGTCTTTTGAGCGGGGGATTTGAAAATAACGTAAGGGAAGGGAAAAAAAGGAATTTTTCAAAATATAAAAATGTGTTATTACTCCCCAACCCCATATGTAAAAACCTTAAGGGGTCTCAGGACTCTTAAAATTGGAAACAATGGAAAAAAAGAGACGATTTTCAACGTTTAATATCTTAAAATGTACATGATTTTAAAACACAATTTTAATTGAGATGAAATATATAAGTACGTTCTTTCATTTTAGGTATTTAAAAAATTGCAAGGTGCAGAATGCAGGCTACAAAATGTCAGACATTTGACGTGCAGAAAATTGGTATGACAGCTTATGCGCAGGATTACAAAATAAATTTTTCAACTAGAATGAAAATTTTGTTGCCTGCTTATGCTTCAGATTATAATAATGAGCCTGAACCTAAATAAATTTGTATTGAAAGCATTTTCATATTTTAAATACAAAGTTGTATTGAGCTGATGCAAATGTTTGGAAATTTCAACAGTATAATCACATAGAAAAATGTTTTTATGAATAATAAAAAGGAAATTTTAGGTTCCGTTTATACAGACTAACATGAAACCTATGTTTTGAAAATTACGGGAAAAAATATTCAGAAGTTTTCGAGATATCGTGCTCATTATGCCCAAAAAATGTCATTTGAAGAAAAATGACTTCAAAGTTTCGGAAACGCGTTTCAGCTATTGAGCGGGTATCATTCTAAAAGTCATAACTTCTGTTCTAAGGGGAATTTCAAGGAAACAATTATATCAAATTTTCAGAAAAGACGGGTTTAACATCTAAAGAAATTAAAATTTCAAAGCTTTAAGAGTCCTGAGACTTTTGTTCTCATATCCAAAACATTCTGTTTTCTGACGCATTCACGAAGTCACTTTTATTCTTAAATGCATTTAACTGGCAGGAAATTTTTATTCAGAAGAAAACGAATAGCGTTTATCATTTTTTGACTGATGCAAAATATCTTTCAGTAAATTATGTCAAACTTGAGTTTTTCGTGGATTGGCAACCAGCGAAATATCGTCACGAGACAGTAGTCGCTTTATAACTCAAGAATTAATACAAATAATTTCGAATGTTCTCATTTTTATGGAAACAAAAATCGCGTTCTTCTAATAACTGGGCACGAATCATAAGAAAAACAAAACACAATACAAACAAACAAACAAGTAAATAAAAAACAAGCGTCAGTCAGTTGAACATTCGTAATTAAAATTCATCCCGACTAAATATGAACATGGGTTATCGCTGTTGAATTCACTGATATTTGACCATCGTCTTATATATGTAGGACAGTATGTGTATATATATGTGGACAGTATATGTATATGTCATTTCTAGGTCAAGCTCATAAAATACATGTAGTAGTAACATAACATAGACATTTTATAGTAGTACTTATAGTAGTTTATTATGACTGAGTTTTGTCAAAGACATAAGTAAATACTGGTTGCTTTTGTCGAATTCTATAGGGTGGTCCAAAGGTCCAGCATCACAGGAAAAATATGTATTGTTACAATATATTCTCAATAGGGTCTCTACATTGTCCCTACATCGTCTCTATAATCTCTACACGCTCTTCAGTAGTCAGCATTTTCGCATACAATTTTAAAATATTAAAAAACCAAATTAAAAATTTAAAAATTTAATAACTCCTATGATGCGGGACTTTTGGCCCACCCTCTAACATTACTGTGAGAAAATCACTCGTTAATTTTTAATCTTTTAAAATTTATTTATAAAAAGTTTTCAAAATATGCCAATTTTGAGAGGACACAAGATAACGCCGATCTGAACTACAGATCTGTGTAGAAAAACCAACAGCTATCTGCGAAAAAAGTGATGTGGGACTCTGAAATCTTTCTTACCATTTCATTTAAAAGAACTTTGAGTAAGGGAAAAAAAACTGTGACCAACAGGACCACAGTCCTATTAATTAGGACAGATTGAAGGTTTGACAGATTTGAAGATAATAAAATTTTGGTAAGTTTTACAATTTTATGTCTTTTCCTCGTGTCTTTATGAAGCTAAACCGTAATTTTTGGAAAAAAAAAAAAAAAAAAAAAAGAAAAGAAATAAATGAATGAATAAATTTTGTAATACTTGGCAAAATATGGATTAAGGGGTCTGATCACTCAGCTTCCGATTTCCCCTCACTCGTGTAAAGTCTCTGGGCATTGATCTATGCCATGGGCGTAATAAAGCGTAATGTAAAGCGTATGGGCATTGGATGCATTCGTCTATTTCAAATGTCTCTTCGGGAAATGAATATTTTTAACTTCTATTTTTTGTGTACACTTCCTAAAATATGCCTCTTTTTTTCTTAGTTGTCAAAATATTTCTAAAGTATAGACTAAATTTTATAGGAAGTGTTCGAATCTTACTCACAATTCGCCCGCTTTTAACACTCTTTTAACGCTTTTTAAATATTAAATTCAGCATAGATTTTAGAAATATTTTGAAAGCTAAGAAAACAAGTTGGAAATTGCTCGTCAAACGTGGCAAATGAGGTGCGTTCGTACTATAACTAGTTTTATAAATATTTTTTTGCACCGAATAGTGTACTGGATGTCTATTTGAGTGCACTTCAATAAGTGCCTATCCATTGCATTCTGTTCGAAAGGCTGTCACAACCTTAAAATGCACTTGAAATCATTTTTTCCCATTGGCCGTCATGTAACGGAAAACTTGTGACTGTCTCTGTAAATAAACTATACATCTGATTTTCCTAAAATTTGAAATGAGTCGACAAAATTTTGCAACAATTATATATTTAAAACTTCAGACTATTGGGAAGGCTGTAACATCATTAAAATGCATGTGCAATCATTTTTTCCCATTGGCCGTCATGTAACGGAAAACTTTTGACTGTCCCTGTCATTAAACTATACATCCGATTTTCATGAAATTTGAAATGACTCGGCACAATTATGCAACTATTATATATTTAAAATTTCAAACGATTCGGTTGCGTAGTTTTTGCGTTGTTATATCCGCACGGACAGACAGACAGACGGACGGATGGATAGACGGACGGACGGACAGACAGACAGACGGGCAGAACGACAACTATAGGTGCTACGTATTTATATAATCACCTAAAAACTGTTCGTCATGTCACCATAATTACTTATAGTTCGATAGGTAAAATAGATATAAAAAAAATAGAAAACGTATTTCGATTCCAAATCGCTTCCATAGTCAGGCGCGCCAAGTTTATGCTTTAACATTTAAAAATATGTTAGAAAGTTTCGCGTTTATTGAGTGATTTGGATAGACGGAAATTTTCAAAATATACAAGAATGGGAACACGCGCCACTCGCATGTACACAAACCTTAACACTAGAAGGTCCAGCTGGTGTCGATCTGATACCGATCAAATGATAAAATGTCGATTCGAACCAGAACTTTATTTCGTAAAATCAGTTAAATTTTAACTAGAGAAAGCTCAAGTATCATAAATAAGTGAAATAGATTTAAATAAAAATTCTGGTGTTAAAATGCTTTTTATTAAGGTTGGGTAAAATTTTACGTACGTTCTAGTGTTAACATAGTTCTGAATTCCAAAACAGGATGCCTTCTGACGAGTTCATACAGGCTATTTTATTCTTAAATGCACTTAAGTCGCAAGAACTTGTCATTCTTAAACTAAGAAAATGAATAAAATTTTCCTATATTGCGATAAAGGTAAAGTACTTTAAGCAAATTATGTGAAAGCTGACTTTTATTTGACGGACAACAAGGGAAATATTATCATGAGACAGCAATGATGATACAATAAATTTCGAATGAAAAAAGACAATTAGTATAATTTTTATAGAAACAAAAATTGCATTCTTCTAATCACACTTCTAATTGCACACTTCTAATCTGGACACAAATCAGAATAACAATTTAAAAAAATCTCAAAAGAAATAAATAAAAAGAAGCGTTTGTTAGATTGAATATGAACTAAGTGCATTAACGAAGAAGTTCCTTTTTTTTGGTGGCGACATCTGTGTCCCAATCTAGTAAACATTGTCATGCTAATTTCTTCTGTTCATGTTTGTTTTGGTTATGGTGCTGCCATCTTTTGTGATGTCTGCAAAACATAAAATCTGGTATTTCATTAGATCTTTTATTCATTTATAAGAATGATTTAGGTTATGACATGAGAGATGACAGATGTTGGTTATGCGACACTAAATAGAAGGAGAAGGGAAGCTAAACATTTTCTCCCTAAACATTTAAACTTTGAAGAATTACTAGTTTAGAGTAACGGTTTCCAAACTTTATTGTTATGGTTAAAGTTTGACCTTCATGATTGACTTAGTGTTAAAAAAAAAAAAAAAAATAGAAAACTAGAAAACAGGAATTTTGCTTTTTCAGAATTTAGTATCTCCGCGGATGAAAAAAACAATATATGCATATAAATATAGATAATACAAAACATACTTCAGTTTTAAGACTTAAAACACGCGCTTTTATTTTATATAAAATGACGTCATCCGCATCCTCAGAAGAATTCTTTATTTGCGATCCAGTCTTAACCCGTTCGGGACTATGGGTGCATATATGTACCCTCAGCATATTCTTAAAACGCTAAGTTTGATACCAGTAAAAAAGAAAAGTAAAATTGATTTTATTTAATTACGACATTTTCGTAATTTATAAAGTTAAGTCAAATGATTAACAAAAAGTGGTGACAAACGAATAGAATTCGTGTAAAAGGTGCCGCTCCTGAACGAGTTAAACAACATCGCATAGAAAGTCGCAATCGCTGAGTAATACACAAATCCAAAAAAGAGGTATCGTCATTCAAGAAACTCGAGGAAAAAAAATCGACTATCTCATGATTCAAAGGCATTCATTTGTCTGTAACCTCTATAATAATAGCTTAAGTCATGTGATTGTCATCAACAGTTCCGGGTTGGCCGCTTCACTTTTTATATGCCAAATAGCCAATTTGGTAATTTAATGTTATCCGGACGCAGGTGATAAATCGCCAAATATTGTTCCATCGCCATCATATCATCAGTATTATAATAGTCCATTTCATACGACTGTCATAAACAATTTTTCGCGAGTTAAATTAAAACAAAGCTTTGATGTTGAAATTAAATGTCATAGTTTATAGTATTATTTATTACTTTTTTTTTTCTTTTCCTTTTCTTTTCTTTTCATTCTTTTCCCTTTTTTTTTCCTTTTTCAGAAATAAGAGAAAATTGACAATCATAAATTTTAAGTATTCCAGTTTTAAATTAAACTTATGTATTTTAAATAAAATGAGTGAAAGTATTATATTTTAAATGAAATTAATGAAATAAGAAAAAAATAAGACGGGTACAATGTTTGCGATGTATCACCTGCACTCGGCTAACATAAAAATACCGAGTTTATGATTTCTGTATCAGAATCTTCCGATTTGGCGAAGGATTGAGCAAGTAAATTAAATTATGAATAAAAATAACATGATATAATGCTTTGCACAGATTTAAAGGAGACCAAACTGGTTGCAAAGGGTGGCTAGTATTAATATAGATACTTAAAATTAAATTTAGTTTATAATAGCTCCCTGTTTTATCAGAAATCATTCATTTATATTTTTTCAAAATAGCAAGTATTTTACATTGCTTTTGTAATTCACACTTTGTAATTCACTTTTGTAATTCACACACCATTGCTTTTGTATTTTACATTGCTTTTGTAACATTTCTTTCAGTTTTTATAGGAAAATGGCAACAAAAAGATATAATTGCTGTTTTCCATTTTTTTTTTTTTTTTTTACTTTCTATAGAAATGGAGAACTTGAGTTGCCAAAATGAAACAAATGACGCTAAAAAGGCTTAGATGTATTATAATCCTACATCCGCCATCTTGGATTCTTTTCTTGCATGAAAACTCCTTTTTCGCCAAGTAGTAAATGTCGCCAATGGTTAAATATTATGTTGATAGATAATATAATATTGAAAAAAACTGGAATATAAAAATTATAACTGTTAATTAAAAAACAATTTTTAGTTCACGCCAAGAAAAAAATCCAAGATGACGGATGCGGGATTATAATACATCTGTTCCGCTAAAAATTACAAAAAGATACATCAAAATTAAATGCACATGCAGTTTTCAAACAAATTGCATTTAAAAGTACTTTTTTTTCCCCTATACGCGGTATAAAAATTGAAAATGTGCTAAGCATAGCTATGTGCTATAAAATATGTATAAATATATATATAAGAAATATATATAAAATATATATAAATGTGCTAAGGATAGCTTCTAAGCATAGCTACGCTTAGAAGTTAAAAAAATTTTCAATAGAGTATTTAACAGTACAGTAATACATCTGCTTTGTTTTACGGCTCTCTTTATACAACGGAACGTTATTTGTTTGAGACAACATTTTATTTTTTGGGATAAAAAAATAGCATACAGGGGGCTAATAAATAAGTAAACAGAAGCATTAGTTAGAATTCTAGTAATTTATACAGACTGAACAAGAACAATTTTCATTATGGAAAAAAAAAAATTCCCTTTTTTGATGGCGCCATCCCTTTTACAAATTGGTAAACAGTGTCATTTGTCAAATTTTCTTCACCTCTTCCTGCCTCTTGCTATTTGTATTAATTATGGTGCTGCCGTCTCTTGGCATATCTGTAAAACATAATCTGTGATATTTCCTGTATTAACTTTTCGTATTATCCAAAGGAATTAAGTTATGACATGACAGATGTGTTGCGCTAGTTGGCAGATTCTTCGAAATTGCTTAACCCCCTCAGGGACGCTTAAGGCTGTTCTCAAATCGAAAAGGGCAACTTTCTGACATAAGTTTTAATTTATTTTTGTTCGAAAATGCATGAAACTAGCGGGTGTTGTTCAGGAACTAGGTCATTGAGCTGTTTTTACCATTTTTTTGCAAACGCAATAGATCTTTCAGAAAATAATGACAAAGTGGGCGTTTTGAACCGAATTTCCACGTGAAGGAAGAAACAGCACTCAAGAGCGGGCGAAAAACGTGTTTGTCACGTGATCAAAATGGCTTATAACTCAATAGGTAATGGATGGATCAAAAAACGGAAAAAACAGTTCAATTCCCAATCGCTTCCATGGCCAGGCTTTCCAATTTTATACCTTTCCGTTAAAAAATGAATTTGTAAATGTGTCAAAACGTTTTGCGCTTGTTGGTCAGAGCAGTTAAGAACAGCCTTACTATTTGGAAAAAACATCAAAAAAGTACCTATTTTTTTATTACAGAAATTGAATAATTATAAGGTTCCTATATGAAATATGCAATTAGTTTTTTTAAGGCGAAAAAAGAAAAAGATGTTATATAACAAATTCACATTTGTGGAAAGCTATCATGCGAAAATTCTGTGTTTTAATGTTTGTTTCACACCATACAAATGAATGCGAATAAGACCTTTATTTTTCACATCTTAGATCTTCATTTATCGTCGTCAAATAAACTTTTACAAATAATATTTGAAATAATATAATATATATTAAATTTTGAGAATTGATAATTTTTTTGAGTGTGATACATTTCGAAACATGCATTACCAAGTTCAACATCACAATCAGCGCCAAAAACCAAATTCTCACGCTAATATTCAAAGACTTCACACGGAAATGCCAGTTCTGTTTTTCTGGTTTCAGAATTTTTTTTCCAGCAATTAAATCTCCAGCCCGGAAATAGGACGGGCACGCGAAATAATGAACGACACCTCAGCCCGATATATAGACGGGAGCGGGAATTAAGGGGTTAATAAAAGGAGGAGGAAGCTAAACATTTTCTCCCTAAACTTTTATACCTTGAAATAGTAGCATACAACATTGGTTCCCAAACTTTAATGTTAGGTTAACCACATTAACATTTTGAGATTAAAGATATTTCAACTGCATATCCCCCTCTATACTGAGGGTATTTGGTAATTTTCATGATTATTAAAAAAAATACTTGGAAGTTATGTATTTTAATAATTTTTTTATATATAAACTTCAAACTGTTCTTATTCATAATCAAGGAACTATTTAAATGTATTCAAATTTAATATTTAATGAGAAATTATTGAAAAAAGTATGTTTTATATTAAAAAATTTAAATTCTGCATAAGAAAACATAAAATTTTACATAAACTTTAATCAAAACCTACCCATATGTTGTAAAAATATCTGTTTATTTAATAATAATAAGTTTTATTTGTATCTAAACATTATTTAGTAAAATTTGCTTTTGTGTGGTACATTTCAAAGCACAAAGAGCAACACCACAAGGTTCGAATTAAGCTCTGATTCTAGATATTTTCATATAAAATGCGCAACCACGAACATTTTATGCAACAGGCTAATGAACAAAACTATTTCAATATTTCTTGAATATATAACTGATACTTATAGTGGCACTAAACATAAGAGTAAAAAGAAAAACAATTTAACAAATTGCAACGACCATTTGTAAAATGATTTTTTGAAGACTAAAATTTAAGACATAAAAAATCGCACGGAGTTGATCATACATTACGGACACCATGAATTAAACATTCCTGGACCCATCATGAAAAAATTTTAAAAGAAATTTCAGTTTTACAATTTTCGGTACTGTCAATTTTTAAACTTCTACGGAGCTGGTCATACATTACGTACGCCATGGATTAAACATTATATTCCTGGACCAATTTTAAATGAAATTTCATCCTTAAACTTCTAAACATCCCACACAATTACTTTTTATATCGTCGTATAGAGAAAAAAATGTACTTTTAAATGCAATTTGTTTGAAAGCTGTATCTCAATTTGTTTCTGAGTTATTAATTTTTTTTTGTAGTTTTTATTATTTTTCTGTCATAGTGGCAACAGAAGTATCCATCTCTGTTGAAAGTAAAGGGGAAATACAGATTACTCTATAGACTAGGGATGCACAACCTGTGGCCCGCGGGCCTAAAGTCGCCCGCGATGAGTTAATGTGTGGCCCGCGAATGTCGTCAATTTATAACTGGAAAAAATTGCAATTTTTGAAATAGGTCGCAGAAAAAGTGAATTTCGTCGATTTGCCGCGAGGAAAATTATAATTTCGTCAGCCTGTTAAGAATCGCGAATTTCGTTGACCGGCTGCTGAAAAATAGCGAATTTTGTCGACGAGTCTCGCAAAAATCGCAAATTTGCTTGATCGAACACAAAAAATCGAGAATTTTGTCGATCACCGCGGAAAAACTCAAATTTCGTTGATCAAGCACGGTGAAACCGCGAATTTTGTAGATGGGGCGCGAAAAATTGCAATTTTCGCCGATCGAGAACGGAAAAATCGCTAATATTGTTGATGAGGCACGCAAAAATCGCGATTTGGTTGATCGGACACAAAAAAATTGCAAATTTCGCTGATCAAGAGCGGACAAATCGCGAATTTTGTCGATGAGGCGCGAAAAAAATTGTAAATGTTGCCGATAGGACACGAAAAAATCGCGAAGTTTGTTGATATACTCGGAAAAATCGCGTATTTCGTTGGTCAGGCACGGAAAAAACGTGAATTTTGTCGATCAGGCGTGGAAAAATCGCAAATTACGTTGATCGGCCTCGGAAAAATCGTGAGTTTTGTCAGCTGTGAGGAAAAGATCGCGAATTTCGTCAATTTGCAGTGCGAAAAAAATTGCTATATTTGCCAGCTAAGAAACACGAATTTCGTCGATCGAATGCAGAAAAATCGCGAATTTTGTCGATTAGGAGTGTAAAAATATCAAATTTCGTTGATCGGCTGCGAAACAATCGCGTGTTTCGTTTGTTTACCGCGAATCCCGTCAATTTGCCAAGGGGAAAATTGAAAATTTCGTCAGCGTCAGTTAAGAATTGCGAATTTCGTTAATCGGGTGCGGAAAAAACATGTAAATTTCATCTATAAGGCGCGGAAAAATCGCAAGTCTTGTTGATCGGGCTCAGAAAAAACGCAAATTTCGTTGGTCGTGAAAGGAAAAATCGCGAATTTTGAGGAGTTTATCGCAAGAAAAAAAATCGTGGATTTCGTCAATTTGCCGCTGGAAGAAATTGCAAATTTCCTTAGAGTCAGTTCAGAATTGTTGATTTCGTTGATCGGACTCGGAAAAATCGCGAATTTTGTCAATCGGACACTGAAAAATCGCGAGTCTTGTTGATCAGGGGCGCAAAATTCGCAAATTTTGTCAATCGAGCGCATAAAAAACCGCGAGTTTTGTCGATCGTGCTCCAAAAATCACAAATTTCGTTGGTCGGGCTCGAAAAAATCTCAAATTTCATTGGAAGGGCTCGAAAAAATCGCAAATTTCATTGGTCGGGCTCGAAAAAATCGCAAATTTCATTGGTCGGGCTCGAAAAAATCGCACATTTCGTTCATTAGGCTCGGTAAAATAGCGAATTTCGTCGACCAGGCGCGGAAATATAGTGAATTTCGTCAATCCGGTGCGGAAAATTCGCGAATTTTGTCGACCGGCTTCTGAAAAATTGCGAATTTTGTCGACCGGCTTCTGAAAAATTGCGAATTTTGTCGACCGGCTTCTGAAAAATTGCGAATTTTGTCGACCGGCTTCTGAAAAATTGCGAATTTTGTCGACCGGCTTCTGAAAAATTGAAAATTTTTTCTATCAGGTGCGGAAAAGTAGCAAATTTTGTTGATCGGGCACGGAAAAAACGCGAATTTCGTTGATCTGGCGCGTAAAAATCGCAAATTCATTGATCGGCCTCCCCCCCTCCCACCCCCACCCTTCGTTCATAAATTTCAGACTTTTTTCAGCATTAGTCACTTTCATGCCTATGTTTGTTTGTTAGCACTTTTAATAAAACAAAAGTTACTCACCCGAATAAAGTAAAGGAATATTATCAGTCCTAAATACTCCTTGCTATATCTCTGTTATATATATATACAAAAGTAAAATGTTTATGTGTCCTTGCTAACTGAATTGGAAATGTTGACTGGGTACTGTAACCTAAAGCGATAAAACTCCCCCCCCCCCCTTCTGAAACCATATATTTGATTATAGGCCACATATCACACCCCCCCCCCTCCGAAATAGAATTCTCTCCATGTTATTGATGTGGTCCTCGAGCACCTAGAAATTTTTGTAAGTGGCCCTTCTCTTAAGAAGGTTGTGCACCCCTAGATAGACCAATCAGAAAACGAATAAAATGCGGATTCAACCAATAAAACGCTTCAGATATGATTTTGATTTCCTACCCTGGCAGAGGACAATAACAATTTTTCCAAATGGTTAAAAAAAATAAATAATTTTGCATTTTTTAGCACGATGCAGCGTGAAGAGATTTAACTTTGTATATTTGTATGCGTTCTCGGACAAAATACTGAGCCGTTCTATTTTTTTTTTTTAAAAAAGGGATTAAAAAAACACTATGGAGCTTCGTTAGTACGAAATACAGGGTGTCCCAAAAGTCTCTGTACAACTTCGAAAAATTATTACAAAAAAAAAATAATAATAATAATAATATGCCTACAGCAAAAATAATTACAACAGCACATAACTTAAGAAGTTTTTTTCTACTACCTTCTTATACTACATGAGATCCTTTCGTTGCACGCGACGTTTACATGCGATGAAGCATTTCAACTGCAAATTCGAAGCGTTTCGCATATCATCCGTTTGTTCTCTTATAGCATGCGTGGTTACGGTGACGTCTTTGTGACGTCACTGTAAGTCACTGTGATCACGTCACATCTTTGCCCAAATTGCCACCACTCGGTGATGTCACATTGTGACTGAGATGTGAACTTCTTAGAAAACTTTTAAAAATTACAAAAATTCTTCAAAATATGTTATTTACTGTAATTTTTTTTTTCTAGCAATTAAAAAAAATTGTGACGTCATTGTTAAGCCATTGCGTGTAACGTACGTCACGTCACATATGTGATAAAAAAACCACCATATTGTAAGTCATAGTGTGACAAAAATATGAACTTTTAAAATCTTTGAGAATGCAGAGAAATATTTTAAACAGTCCCGAGTTACAGCGGCATAAGGAATGAAAATATATTAGTGGATAGCAAATGGTAAATTCTGTCAGGAAAGGGGGGGGGGACATAATAAATAAAGTGCACGATACAAGCATTAATAAACTAAATTTTCATGCTATATTTTATCAATTTGATATCTAAGACAGTGAAGGTATACTTTTTTCATGATTTCAATTTTATCTAGCATTGCAGTTTAACATAATAATCCTTCACTGATTGTTATTATTATAAAAGTGTTTCTCGGAAAAATGGTACGTGCTGGAGCAATTTGGATAACATATTTAGAATTAGGAGTATTAAATCTGTACACTTTATATATTTAGTTTGCAGAGAGGAATTTTTTTTTATTTTTTTGCTAACCAGTGGTATTCGAAACTTTTCTGCGATTTCAAACTAAAAATTTTCTATTACAGTTAAGTCTGCAGCTTTTAATGAGCACGTAGAAAGAGTCTTCAGAGTTTAGTCATATGTGCATTTCTTGCTTTATAATTTGCATTCAAGTCATTTTTTCCTGTTAGTGTTTAACTATTTTAAGTAACTATATTTTAAAAAATTCTACTTCTTTCAGACTTTTTAAATAAAATTAACATTTTTCCGAAAATAAAAGAAATATACAAAATTTATGCAAAACCCATGATATAATTATTCGTATTTCAAATTCGTATTTTAGAGATAAGACTTTAAAAATAAGTTATTTTACAAATTGATTTATTTTACAGAAAATAAATATGAAAAGAATGACAGATTGACAAAGAAATTAATTTATCCTCGATAGTCCTTTTTTATTTATTAAGAATATATTTTGTATTTATTGCGTGTGAAACAAGCTTTACTTAAAAAAACAGGGGTGGGTGGGTGTTCATTATTACCATTAAAGTGATTTTTACACATTTAAAAAATTTAAACATTGTTTTATCTAATAAACTGTAATTATGAATAATAATAATATTATTATTATTATTTACAAAAAAGAAACTTTACAATACATTTTAACTTGAATTATTTGGAACTGATAAGGTAAAATACATTGTAAAATTCTTCAAATAGAAACTTTTAATTAAAGACACTCTCATTGTGCATTTAAATTCCAAATCTGTTGCATACAAAACAAATAAGCGGTAAAGAACGTCTGCTGAAATCGTCTGCGTGAGATATGACCACAGAAAAATAAATAAGAGAAGATGCGGGAAGTTATTTCACTGTTTAGAACATCACCACTTCTACAATACCTTTTTTTAAGATAACAGAATGACGTCCGCCATTTTAGGATACACGGATATTATTAATGGAACATAAATGTAAGTCTATTTAATTTAAATCTTTTATTTCTGATTTGTATATTATGAGTTAAACAGTTTTATGTTATATTAATGAGAGACAGATCTGGAATTGTTTTCTGATTACTAACACTTATAGATTATGTAGATATTCGATTATTATGATATTACGAAATTGTTTCAGATTAGAAATTAGCATTATACTGAGAAAATGTATTTTTACATATTACAGTAGTGAAACTTTTGAAAGAGTTTTCTTTTAGTGCCAATAATATTTTTAATTATTTTTTTAAATCCTAAATCTTCATACCAATGTTTTCAGATTTAACCTTTGTCAAAATTATAAAATAGGAATTCCTTATAGCATACGGAAAATTTTTTGAGATATTGTTAAATCTAATAATGCATTTAATTCATCTATTGTAGTTTGTTGTTGTTGTGAGAATTCGACGATATCTCACATTGGAACTCTCAATTTACAAGGCAAAAGCCAGCATAGGGAAGCTAATGTATTTTCACCCAGCCTCCAAATTTTTTCATAGTCCTAGAAAATGTCGCTAAAGATGAAACAAATACTTCGATTTCAATCAATCTTCGCAGAGGACACTAGGGTGAAAGGAACTCTTATCTAGCGAGAGAAATATTCTTTTGATGTTCACGAGGGTCTCGTTCCCGTGGGAAAGTAGAAAGTGAAACCAGATATTAAAGCGGACGCTAAGGTTCCTGACTGCAGCCTATAGAGAAAGGGCTGGTCTATGAGATCATAGGCCGCGGATGGTGAGTGGCTAATGGGAGTGGCTTTGGTCCTAGACGGAAAAACGAAACTTATAAAAGAGGATGCAGGAGCATTCTCGAGAGCTTAATTTTCCCTTCTGTTGAAGTTGAGACTTCAAGGTGTTTCTGGCCGTGCAGAGTGGAAATCTCTCACGGGTTGACGGCTTCGGGACATATTCCGAAGCACAGAAAAGCGAAAGCCAGGTGTGGCTGTTAAGATATCTCCATCACGGAGTTGAAGATCGGAGGTTCCTAAACCTCGGTTAAACACCTACAAAAAGTGCGACATTCCTGTCGAGCATCGCGAACTCTATCTTCGAAAATAGTGGACATTGAATAAATAAGAGACTGACTACACTGAAAGCGATCTATTATTCGAGGACTGGACTTGATTCTATAAATATATTATTGACAGCTGAACTCGAACCCTTATATGAAAAACGTTGTAATTATGAATTATTTAATCAAGAAATTCTTATTTAATTGTTTGTGATACAATAAAATATTTTTTCGATATTGATAAGACCAGGCCGTTGAAGTTGCCCGCTACCACACCACCTTACGACATCGGCTCCGTTACATTGTTTAATAGTACAACTATAAATACCAATTATTTTTAGTGTTTTTCAAATTCGTATATTTATTTTTTAAATTCTATGTAAACATTTTTTTTCTTCTGTTTGTGATTTTAATCAAACATTTAATTATAGACATTCTGAATCGGTTATTAAGTTTTCTTCTATTATAAACTCATTTTCTATTTTTATGATACACGTAATTTTTGGCACTAAAAAGTAAAATATGATATTTAAGCATTGAAATAAAGTGTTTTTCATGCCTGATAGGAAGTTATAGATTCAACTGCTTTGGTATATATTTTTTAAAAAGTTCATATAATACAGGATACATAATATAGGACTGAATATTTTTTCAAAGAGATTAATAACTACTTTTTACATTAAAATATTTTTAAAACAATAAAAACAGTTCATATGCAGCCATTTATTTTACTTTTATATTTTCTTTTTAACTCTTTCCAACAAAGTTGAAAAGTGCTTATGACTTCGGTTTGTCTCTCCGCCTGTCTGTCTAGCCGTCTGACCGCGCTCAAACTCTCGTAAATATACTCGGATTGCCCTGAAATTTTTGGATGTTATTGACGTTTACCATAGCACGGTCCCTAGTTGTAATGAAGTTTGTAGCATGGTTAGTTCATTTACAGGGACAGCCAAAAATATTCCGTTGCATTACGGCCTATAGGAAAAAATCGTTTCAAATGATTTTTAATGATTTTACAAGCTTTCAAAGAGAATAAAATTGATATGCATTTATGAAGCGAACTAAAATATGCATTCTGTTAACCATGTGCAAAGAATGCAAAGAATAGTTATTGTTCATTTACAGGGCTAAAAAAGGAATTCCAATACATAATGATATAGGAGTGGAGGGAATTGTTTGCGGCGTACTTTAATTATGTTAATCTATTTCATATATAATAAAATTGATATACATCGCTGAAATACAGACTATAAATTATTTCATGTATGATATGAAGTGTATATAGCATATAGAGGGACACACAAAAATTTCTGATACTATATTGTATCCGAAGTACTGTTCATTAGCGACGATTGCTGGAAATGCATTTTTAATTATGATACGCGCTTTTATGATTCTCTATATTTATGCATAGTATATTGTGTATATAAATGCTATAATTCCTATACGGGGTTACACAAAAGCATTCGTAAGGGTTACTGGGTACGGGCGCAAATTGCTTAAAGGTGGTTTTTAAATGAGTTATGCTTTTTTACACTGAACTGCATTTAATTTACTAAGAAATGTTTGTAGAATATACATAAAATGATACACAGGGTCACGTAAAGAATTGGATACATGGCCATGTATAAATTATAATTTCTGGAAATGTGATTTCAGCAGTTTTAAGAGAGTCTTAGTTTGGATTAAATTTTAACTAAATAGTGGCGTGTAATAAAGGTTCTAGGTAAACTACAGGGTTGTATAAAAGTATTCAAGTATGTTTCTATATATTAGTATAAATTGCTGAAAGAGAATTTCAACATGTTAGGCGTTTTCTTGCTTAACTAAAATTTTCCAATATATAGTGTATATATCAACATACAGATGAAATACAGAGCTGTTCAAAAGAATTGGAAAACATTTGGCCATGGATAGCAACTGCTGACATCAGTTTTTCAAATGTTTTATGCGTTTTCTAAAATGCTTACTTAGTTATCTTATTTACATTATTTCCCTAAATTACGATGTCTTGTTAAAGCATTCAGGAAGTGTTGGATAGTGTTTTATAATATATGCTTAACGTATGATTTTTATTACTTGCTTTTTCTATTTCCCAGATAAGTCTTTTCCTATAAAACATACCAAATCTATTTAGCTCATATTCACAAAATACAATATACACGGGAATAAAAAATGTAAATAAATATGGCTTATCCTGCCGTTCTATAAATTAGAGTTGTATTAATATCCGCTAGACTCCATGATCGTATTTAATAAAGCAATAGCAAATCACAACACATTAAAAAACTTACACACTCTAAATATCAAGCTTGAACTCAAGATCAAGCTTAAAACTTAATAAAAAAAAATATATCAGTTGATAAGGATTGCTTTTTACGGGGAAAAATTAATTTTTTTTAGAAGAATAGGACTCCAAAATAGGGAAATTTTGCTAAAAAGTACGGTAAAATATAAGATTTTATGTTTCAAACAAAAGTTTATTTTAAAATTCATCGCGGTATCAATACTTAAAAATTTTTTCAGAGAGAAACATTCGTCTTATCTACAATATTTCAAATGAAAATCAAATTACAAATTAATTGCTTAAAAGGTGCAAAGGCAAGCATAGTGAAAAGCATTCCATGCCGGGACTCGAACCCGGACCATCAGTATAGCGCACTGACATTCTACCGACAAAACCACATGGAACGACACCCAGCTTGGGAAATTTCTCACTATTACATGTTGGCATGGCTACAAAAGCAGCACAAGATGGAATATTTATCGTGAGCCTTTATTAAATCCAGCACCGATTGGAACTATATTAATACTTGGAAATTGTTCCAGGGAGAAACATTCTCCTTGCATACAATATTTCAAATTAAAAATGCCTTTTATGCAATTAATTTGAAATTTGATTTTCATTTGAAATATTGTATGCAAGGCGAATGGTTTTCTCTGGAAATTTTTCCAAGTATTAACATAGTTACAATCGATGCTTGATTTAAATAAGTTTCGTGTTTGCCCCATGTCGGTGGCTCACAATAAATATTCCTTCTTGTGCTGCGTTTGTAGCCTTGCCAACATTTAATAGTGAGAAATTTTCCAGGTTGGGTGTCGTTCCATGTGGTTTAGTTGGTAGAACGTCAGTGCGCTATACTGATGGCCCGGGTTAGAGTCCCAGCATGGAATCTTTTTCACTATATTCGCATTTGCGGCTGTTAAGCAAAAATTTGAAATTTGATTTTCATTTGAAATCATCAAAGTGTATATGACAAGTTCGTCACAAATGACACATATTTCACAAATTGGTCACAGACGGACTTCAAAGCATTGTCGCTTTCGTCACAGGTTCGTCACAAAGTTAATGCCAAAATAGTCACAAATTACATACTTTTAACAAATTTGTCACACCGTGACTTCACAGAGTGGTCACAATGTAACGTCATAAACGACCTCTAAAACGGCCATAACGACTTCGCATTCTAGTCAATATGACGTCATATCGACGTCACATGACGTCACATCGGCGGTCACAAAATCACAGTGTGACTTCACAACGACGTCTACCTGACGTCACCATGCCTTACGGGTAACGCCTGCAAAGCATTCGTAACTGGTATGAGAAATTTATGACAACGGGAAGTGTGAAAGATAAAAAAAAGAATTGGTCACCCTAGCACTAGTGAATTAAGTGTGGAACGAGTACTTGATGCAATTGTGAGGTCATAATCAAAACATTTAAATAATTTTGCATGTGTTATGAGAATGTTGAGTGTAAGAAATCATTTACCAGTATGTGCATTATAAAAAGATTTTTATTTTAAATATATAATAGCAATGTAATTTCATAATGAAAACATTTGAAAGATTTTGCATTATACATTAAAGTTTTTGAATGTGTTAAACAATGCTTCTTGCTTAAGAAAGAAATTCGCCTAAATGTACATTTTTAAAAGATACTCATTTTAAAAATAGGATGACAATTTGAGGTTATCCTCAAAATATATAAATAATTTTGCATACGTCACGACATAGCATTTTGTGAATACGAAATATGCATATATGCATATTGAGCATAAGAAATATGCATATATAGAAATATGCATATAATAGACTATTATATGCATTTTAAAAAGATTTTCATTTTAAACATTTTATAGCAATGTAATTTCATAATGAAAACAATTGAAAGATTTAGCATAATACATTATTGCATGTGTTAAATAATGCTTTTTTAATTAAGAAAAAAATTCGCCTAAATGTACATTATTAAAAGATAGTCATTTAAAAAATAGGATGCTAATGTGAGGTCATCCTCAAAATATATAAATAATTATGCATGTGTCATGACATTGCATTTTGAGCATATGAAATCTTTTACTATTACATGCAGTTTAAAAAGATTTTCAATTTAAACATTTTATAGAAATGTAATTTCATAATGAAAACAATTGAAAAATTTTGTATAATACATAAACGATTTGCATGTGTTAAACAATGATTTTTGCTTAAGAAAATCATTCGTCTAAATGTACATTTTATAAAGATAGTTATTTAAAAAATAGGATGCCAATGTGAGGTCATCCTCAAAATATATAAACAATTTTGCGTGTGTCATGACATTGCATTTTGAGCTTAAGAAAACTTTTACTATTATATGCATTTTAAAAAGATTTTCATTCTTAACATTTTATAGCAATGTAATTTCATAATGAAAACATTTGAAAGAATTAGCATAATACATTAAAGATTTTGCATGTGTTAAACAATGCTTTTTTAATTAAGAAAAATATTCGCCTAAATGTACAATTTTTAAAATCTAGTCATTTTAAAAATAGGATGCCAATGTAATGTCATCCTCAAATAATATAAATAATTATGCATGGGTCATGACGTTGCACTTTGAGCGTAAGAAATCTTTTACTATTATATGCATTTTAAAAAGATTTTCATTTTAAACATTTTATAGCAATGTAATTTCATAATGAAAACATTTGAAAGATTTAGCATAATACATTGTTGCATGTGTTAAACAATGTTTTTTTAATTAAGAAAATCATTCGTCTAAATGTACATTTTATAAAGATAGTCATTTAAAATTAGGATGCCAATGTGAAGTCATCCTCAAAATATATAAATAATTATGCATGTGTCATGACGTTGCACTTTGAGCATAAGAAATCTTTTATATGCATTTATATATTATATGCATTTTAGAAAGATTTTCATTTTAAACATTTTATAGCAATGTAATTTCATAATGAAAACATTTGAAAGATTTAGCATAATACATTATTGCATGTGCTAAACAATGCTTTTGTGATTAAGAAATATATTCGCCTAAATGTACAATTTTAAAAGATAGTCATTTTAAAAATAGGATGCCAATGTGAGGTCATCCTCAAAATATATAAATAATTTTGCATGTGCCATGACATTGCATTTTGAGCATATGAAATCTTTTACTATTACATGCAGTTTAAAAAGATTTTCATTTCAAACATTTTATAGCAATGCAATTTCATAAAGAAAACATTTGAAATAATTAGCATAATACATTAAAGATTTTGCATGTGTTAAACAATGCTTTTTTAATTAAGAAAAATATTCGCCTAAATGTACAATTTTTAAAATCTAGTCATTTTAAAAATAGGATGCCAATGTAATGTCATCCTCAAATAATATAAATAATTATGCATGGGTCATGACGTTGCACTTTGAGCGTAAGAAATCTTTTACTATTATATGCATTTTAAAAAGATTTTCATTTTAAACATTTTATAGCAATGTAATTTCATAATGAAAACATTTGAAAGATTTAGCATAATACATTGTTGCATGTGTTAAACAATGCTTTTTTAATTAAGAAAATCATTCGCCTAAATGTACATTTTATAAAGATAGTCATTTAAAACTAGGATGCCATTGTGAGGTCATCCTCAAAATATATAAATAATTATACATATGTCATGACTTTTCACTTTGAGCATAAGAAATCTTTTACTATTATATGCATTTTAAAAAGATTTTCATTTTAAAAATTTTATAGCAATGTAATTTCATAATGAAAACATTTGATAGATTTAGCATAATACATTATTGCATGTGTTAAACAATGCTTTTTAATTAAGAAAAAAATTCGCCAAAATGTACATTATTAAAATATAGTCATTTAAAAAATAGGATGCCATTGTGAGGTCATCCTCAAAATATATAAATAATTATGCATGTGTCATGACGTAGCATTTTGAGCATAAGAAATCTTACTATTACATGCAGTTTAAAAAGATTTTCAATTTAAACACTTTATAGAAATGTAATTTCATAATGAAAACAATTGAAAAATTTTGTACAATACATAAAATATTTGCATGTGTTAAACAATACTTTTGTGATTAAGAAATATATTCGCCTAAATGTACAATTTTTAAAGATAGTCATTTTAAAAATAGGATGCCAATGTGAGGTCATCCTCAAAATATAAATAATTTTGCATGTGCCATGACACTGCATTTTGAGCTTAAGAAAACTTTTACTATTATATGCATTTTAAAAATATTTTCATTTTTAACATATTATAGCAATTTAATTTCATAATGAAAACATTTGAAAGAATAAGCATAATACATTAAAGATTTTGCATGTGTTAAACAATGCTTTTTTGATTAAGAAAAATATTCGCCTAAATGTACAATTTCAAAATCTAGTCATTTTAAAAATAGGATGCCAATGTGAGATCATCCTCTAAATATATAAATAATTTTGCATGTGTCATGACATTGCATTTTGAGCATAAGAAATGTTTTGCTATAACATGCAGTTTAAAAAGATTTTCATTTTAAACATTTTATAGCAATGTAATTTCATAATGAAAACAATTGAAAAATTTTGTATAATATATTAAAGTTTTTGCATGTGTTAAACAATGATTTTTGCTTAAGAAAATCATTCGCCTAAATGTACATTTTATAAAGATAGTCATTTAAAATTAGGATGCCAATATGAGGTCATCCTCAAAAAATATAAATTATGCATGTGTCATGACGTTGCACTTTGAGCAAAAGAAATCTTTTACTATTATATGCATTTTAAAAAGATTTTCATTTTAAACATTTTATAGCAATGTAATTTCATAATGAAAACATTTGAAAGATTTAGCATAATACATTATTGCATGTGTTAAACAATGCTTTTTTAATTAAGAAAAAAATTCGCCTAAATGTACTTTATTAAAAGATAGTCATTTAAAAAATAGGATGCCAATGTGAGGTCATCCTCAAAATATATAAATAATTATGCATGTGTCATAACGTAGCATTTTGAGCACAAAAAAACTTTTACTATTACATGCATTTAAAAAGATTTTCATTTTAAACATTTTATAGAAATGTAATTTCATAATGAAAACAATTGAAAAATTTTGTATAATACATAAACGATTTGCATGTGTTAAACAATGATTTTTGCTTAAGAAAATCATTCGTCTAAATGTACATTTTATAAAGATAGTTATTTAAAAAATAGGATGCCAATATGAGGTCATCCTCAAAAAATATAAATTATGCATGTGTCATGACGTTGCACTTTGAGCATAAGAAATCTTTTACTATTATATGCATTTTAAAAAGATTTTCATTCTTAACATTTTATAGCAATGTAATTTCATAATGAAAACATTTGAAAGATTTAGCATAATACATTATTGCATGTGTTAAACAATGCTTTTTTAATTAAGAAAAAAATTCGCCTAAATGTACTTTAATAAAAGATAGTCATTTAAAAAATAGGATGCCAATGTGAGGTCATCCTCAAAATATATAAATAATTATGCATGTGTCATAACGTAGCATTTTGAGCACAAAAAAACTTTTACTATTACATGCATTTAAAAAGGTTTTCATTTTAAACATTTTATAGCAATGTAATTTCATAATGAAAACATTTGAAAGATTTAGCATAATATATTAAAGTTTTTGCATGTGTTAAACAATGCTTTTGTGATTAAGAAAAATATTCAACTAAATGTACAATTTTAAACGATCCTCATTTTAAAAATAGGATACCAATATGAAGTCATCCTCAAAATATATAAATAATTTTGCGTGTGTCATGGCATTGCACTTTGAGCTTAAGAAATCTTTTACTATTACATGCATTTTAAAAAGATTTTCATTTTTAACATTTTATAGCAATGTAATTTCATAATGAAAATACTTGAGAGATTTAGCATAATCCATTAAGGTTTTTGCATGTGTTAAACAATGCTTTTTTGATTAAGAAAAATATTCGCCTAAATCTACAATTTCAAAATCTAGTCATTTTAAAAATAGGATGCCAATGTGAGTTCATCCTCAAAATATATAAATAATTTTGCATGTGTCATGACATTGCATTTTGAGCATAAGAAATCTTTTAATATTACATGCAGTTTAAAAAGATTTTCATTTTAAACATTTTATAGCAATGTAATTTCATAATGAAAACAATTGAAAAAATTTGTGTAATACATTAAAGTTTTTGCATGTGTTAAACAATGCTTTTTTGATTAAGAAGTAAATTCGCATAAATGTACATTTTTAAAAGATAGTCATTTTAAAAATAGTCGCTAATGCGAGGTCATCATCAAAACATTCAAATAATTTTGCACGCGTCATGACAATTCATTTTGAGCATAAGAAAAACTTTCTCGAATAAGTACATTTAAAAAATATTCTCATTTTAAAAATATGATAGCAATGTCAGGTAATCATGAAAACATTTGAAATATTTTATTTTAACAATAAGAGTTTTTGATCATTTGTACATGAAAAGATTTTTTTTAATAAATCTTTTTTCAATTTCTTTAGATATTCATAAAATTTTAAATTATGTTTAAATTTTCATAAATTTACATTACTTTAAATATTTTTAGCACTTAAATATTTTACACTTGTGGAAGGTTTTTTTTCAGGTATAATGTTTCTCAATACATTGATCAAATAATATTTCATAAAGATTTAACAAATTCATAGTTTCTGCATCAGACAAGGAACAAACATAACACCAAATTTTTTTTGTATTACTTTAATGCAATTAAATAATTTTAAATATTACCATTTGTAACAGTTAATTTTACAATCTTCTTTTAAAAAGTTAAAAAAATCGTTTGAGCATATTTTTTTGCATGAATGTTACTAAAAGAATTTCAAGAAATCATTTGACAAGTTTCTGTTATTTTACGGATTTTGAATTTACTCTAATAACTATTTTGATTATTTAGAAAAAAAAATAGCAAAATACATATTACCCACATGAAATATTACATACATAAAAAGCATAACTTAATTTTCATTTTATATTGAACATTCATGTTCATTAAACATTCTTTTTCAACTTACGATTTAATACAGAACTGAATTATAAAAAGGCTACCTTTACAGACGGTCTACTAAACTAAATGCAGTCAAATTTCTAATTACAAAAAATAGCTAGCAACAGTAAAAAATTCCGTTTTAGACGGGTTTCCATCTATGCAGCCATTTGTACAGTATTCTTTTAAGGGGGTCTGGGATACATTTTCAGAAAAATTTATTTATTGAGTTAAAATTTTGAAATTTTTTGTGATGGTTAACCATATGATTTGTAAACAAAATCGCATGATAAAACTTCTCATAATTTCTTTAAAAAAATTTAAAATGTAATTTTTTTTAAAAAGTGGGGTAGTTTAAAATCGTTATAACTCGAAATATTTATATAATTTCCTTTTGTTTTCATTTAAATAAACAGAAATATATAAATTTTAATTTAGATTCAGCATTTAAAAAAAAAAAACATTAATTAAAAAAAATTAAAAATAGTTAAATTAAAAAAAATGATGCAATTAAAAAAAAATATTTTCAAAAGTAATATATTTTTTAATTTGCTGAATCTAGCTTAAAGTAAAGCTATTGAAAAAGACATGTTCTAAGTTTGAACCCTTTATCTGCAACGGTTCTTGATTTATAACAATTTAAATATGAGTAATGGTGAAAAAACCCATCATGAAGAGAAACGCAATTTCACAAGAAGTCGTTTCCTTGACAACCATCGCTTGAAAGGTAGATTTTGAAAACAAACCAAAACGAAAAAATTAATATTTCCTGTTCTAGTTAAAATAGAAACTTGATTTATACGTCATTTTAAGCAGAAAACTGTAGAGAAGTTTTTAATCCAATAAATGTTTTTTTTTTTTTTAATTTAAGATTTTTGTGTCCCGGACCCCCTTAAAGGGAATAACTGGCAACACTTTTAGAATTCCATCGTGACGTTATCCACGATCATTCGACTAGAGTTTAAGTAATTACCGCAGGTGGCGTGAGAATTCCAAACGTATAGAAATAATCAAAGCGTAGTTTGGCATAAATGTAGTTCGTTCACATACTCCAAAAAATTGAATCGACAACTACATGTTACTATTTGTAGTGACATTTTTATTTCTGCTAGGTACTAATTATTGCAGCGTTAATCTTGCTGGACTGGTTGCGTCTGTCTTTGAAGTAGCCTAAAATCTTTGATACGTCAGTTTCGAATTTTGTAGACTTGTATTTTTCTTACAAGGACAAAATTCTTAAGTGTAACGTAGAATAGATCAAATTATCGAAACTCCATCACAGTCCTGGCCAATCGGATTTAAATAAGGACTACTTTTAATAAAAGAAATCACTAGGGACAGTAATAGATTCCGTTTTAGGGGCGTTTCTGTCTAAGCAGATATTTGTGTGGTATTCTTTTGAAGGGGACAACTGGCAACACTTATAGAGCTCCATTGTGAAGGCATCCTAGATAATTCGACTGGAGTTTGAGTAATTACCGCACGTGCCGCAAAAACTCCGAACGTATAGCAAGTCAGAGTCTAGTTTATTTAGTGACATTTGTACTTTCTGCCAGATACTAATTATTTAATCTTGTTGGACTGGTCGATACTGTCTTTGAAGTAGCCAACAATCTTCGATGTGTCAGTTTCGAATTTTGTAAACTTGGATTTTTCTCACAAGGACTAAATTGCTCTTAAATGTAACGTAGAATAGATCTAATTATCGAAACTCCATCACAGTCCTGGCCAATCAGAGTTAAATAAACACTATTTTTAACACTTTCCAACGACGTTGAAAAGCATTTATGAATTTGGTTTGTCCGTCCATGTTCCAACTTGCATAAATAGAGTTCGATGCATGTAATTTATGTACGTTTTTTCGGTTGTCTATGCCAGGTTCGTTCTTGAAAATACAGAGTGTAGAATTGATGGTTCATTTACAGGAACACTCAAAAGAATTTCGTTACCTTACGATGCATAGAGAAAAATCGTTGTTGGTGTATTGTAACGCTTTTACACTAGTTTAAACATATTTAAATTGATATGTATGACTGAGGTGTACTGCAAGTTTCTCACTGCAGACTAGGGTATGCATAGAATTTATCGTTCATTAACAGGGAGACACAAAAGAATTAAGCTACTGAAAAAATAGACAATAATTGAACTATTGAAGCCTACAAACAATAATTGCTGGAAGGGCATTTTCAGTTGTAATATGCGTTTTTAAATTTAACTATTTAACCCTTTCTCTGCACGACGTGCCACATCTGGTACATACCTAAGAACGCAGTAATTCTTATTATGTGCCATGAATTTGGCCAATATGATCTCTATCCCAGATTAAGAACAGTCCAAAAAATAGAATAACACTTATTTTGTCCATGCCAGATGGCTGCATTTGACAAAAAAATTAGAATTTGTTCTTCGGAAACAAAAAAAAATTCGATCAAGCTATTACGGTAAAATTTACTTTCATTATTGTTACTGAATACTTTAAAAATATTAATATAAACAAAGTTGAAGAGTGTTAAGCAGATAAAATTAATTTAAGCTCATTTAGCTGTAAAATATAGCAATACAATATTTTAAAAACTTAATTGTGTACATAGGGTACACGCCATAAAATATCAAATTTTAGCTGAAAATTTGAAAATTATTTTTTTTTTACTATTTTTACCATTATTAGAACGATATATAGAATTCAAATAATTTTTTTCATACAAATAGAAAAAATCGTGCAGTGAAGGGTTAACTATTACTTGGTGTGTATTAATTCTGTAAATCGTATACAGGGGCGCACAAAAATTCTCAACAACATCCGTTTATTGGTGGAAATGGATAAATGCAAATTTTCAACTGTGCTATGCGGTTAACTGAATTCACTTTTAGCATAGTATGTAATATACATATCTATAGAACAGATACAGTTTTGCACAAAAGAAATTGTATATTTTCCCGACTATTCACGGTCACAGAAGAAATTGACTTTTCAAATCGCATAAACATACTATGTAATATAAATAGATAACTATAGAACAGAATCAGCTTTGCACACACACAAAATCTTCACAGTCACAGAAGAAATGGACTTTTCAAATGCGTTTTGTATTTTCCAAATTGTTCATTTAAACATCATCTTTTCACCTTAGTAAACTGAAGTTTTGTTATAGTATTCTGAATGTGTTGGAAAATGTTTCATAATCTATGTTGTACGCATGAGTTTTCGTTCACTTGTTTAAACCTAACCTTGGTAATTGCATTTCAAAGTAGTGGCTTTGCAGGCTACGCCGCACGTTTATTGCATCAACAGACTCAAATCATTTAACAAGTTGAGTTTATTGATTTTAATTTCCTTTATGATATATTTTGTAAACATAAAAACATAGGTAGAGCATTTACAGTTTAACCCTTTACGTTCTGAATTATGAATTCGGGAAAATTTTATCTTCTAAAGCATTTTTCGTGAATTGTTTAAATTACATTAGAAGATTCACATAATCATTTAACACATTTTAGAAGGATTTTAGAAAGATTGAAGGATTTAGAAGGACTGATTAAATTTGAATTGATAGGAATTTTGTACCTTACTGATAACCCCACTCAAATCATTTATTTTAAATATTTTTCTTATTATTTTGCAGAATTAGGAAATGTGCAAATATAATGTTCTTGCAATAGAAATAGAGAAATATTTTCAAATTGAAAAACCCCACATCCCCCATCGCCAAGAAATCTGAAAAGATGCAAAGGCAAAAGAAATCATCCTTTTAAAAATATTTTTGTTTTGTGTAACCCATAATGCTTTTGGAACAAGATAAAATAATGTATCTATAATTCATTCTAAACTGTATTACAACTAATCGATATATAAGTACCGTCAGTAGATACAGGGTTAATAACTAAAAAGGCATTTTATACCTAACTAAATCTAAATAATAAAATCATTTAAATTATTTTCCTTGTATTATGAGACATATCTCGAGTGTCTCCATAAAATAAATATTTTTGAAACTTTCCTTTTTAAATATTTCTCGGACTTTTCATTTTATTTTATTTATTTATTTTTTACAAAATTAGTCAATAAAATGCATTTATTAAAGCTGTAAAATGATTCCTTTACGCACTTATATGGAAAACATTTAAAAAACTTAGTGAAAATATTGAAAAATTATTGATTTTATACATGCTTGTGCCGTTTGATGTCATATGTCATAGACCGTATCGAACGCCTAAATTTTAATGGATTATGAGTCCTGGAAAAAAGATCCCAGATCATTACTGGAAGCGAGGTAAACCGGCGTTTTCCCGTAAACATATAGATATGTGCTTTGTACTTTAGAAGTTTCAAAAATATCGATTCAAAACCCTTTGTAGATGACATTATATTTAACACCTGTGAATTAGACAATTAAAAAAGAAAAAAAAGAAAGAAAATTGCCCAGTTAAACTGATGGCATTGAGCTCACAGGCTAGTCACACTAATTGTATATTGTACTCTTATTTCAAAGAATAGTGCCCTCGAAAATTAAATTGAGGGGGGATCATCCCCCCCCCCGTTTCACATCTTTATACTTAACCAATAACTCTCCAAATCTCATCAGGGAAGCACCTTATCAGAATAAACAGGTATACCAAATTTGAAGCAAATTGGATAGAAAAACCCATTTATCTAAATTAAGGGGTATTAGCCCCTTTCCCCTTTTATACTTAAACAATGGACCTCCAAATCTAATCAGGGAAGCTCCTTATCAGAATTAACTGGTTTGCCAAATTTGAAGCAAATCTGATAATTCTGCTTGAAAAACCCATTTATCAAAGTTAATGGGGATTAGCTCCCATACCCATACCCTCCTACTACCTTACTTAACAAATGAACTCCTAAAACTAATCAGGGAAAAGCTTTATCAGAATGAACTAAGTTTTTTTTTTTTTTAACCAAATCTGATATTTCTATCAAGAAATATCGCGTTATGTACGTACATACAGAACATGCAGCCACATTAGCTCTCAGGCTTTGACAGCCTGCGAGCTAAAAAAGTACGTCTAAAGTTTTTATCAAAGCTTTTTAATGCTAATTATTCCTTATTTCTAGACTTTTTTTTTAGTCTGTATATGTAAAATCTGGTAAGTTGTAAATTTAACAGATAAAGATTTCAAATTTTTAAGACTCTCGAAAATACTGGAAAATGTTACAAAATTCAAAAACCTCCTCATAAAGTGTTTACGATCTTTTAAACCACTAGGGGTCTCTGCCCCCTACGAACTACGCTCGCCAACCCCCGTTCAGACACTGCAAACTTTAAAAGCACGCTAATATGATCGGCTTAAAAAAAAAAAAAAAAAAAAAAAATCGGAATGCTGAATTATAACGAAAAAAAAAACAGTGTCGATCTCTATGTTAACTGATTGTTTTAGTCTTTCATTATATCAGATCAGAGAAAAATTTGAAAATTGTCCCCCGGTATTTTTTAACAACGCTATAAGAAAGTTCTTTTAAATAAGACATTTTAAATGAATCGTTTTAAATCTGACGTAATTTTCACAAAAGTTTTCTTTCTCTTTTTAATATTCACGTGAAAATACTTTTGTTGTTAGAAAATATTTCCGCTGTCTTAGAATTCACAACAGTAGTTGAAAGGATAAATAGGAAATAAACGTCTCGCGCAAAATAGGAAATAAATGTCTCGCGCAAATATATTTTTAAATTTAAACTGTTTGGCAGTATTATTGATTGAACATTTTAAATAGGACGTAATTTCCCTCCATTTATCACTTTTAACGCATATTAATGAATTTATTATTTTACAATTTTCTTTCTCTTAAAATTCACATGTGAATATAGTTTTTATGACTTAATTTTCTATATTTTCCTGCTTTTAATACGAAATCATTTAATTCTCACTTGAAAAAAAATTTCTGTTTATAATAGTCACGTTTAAATAAATTTTTTATTTGAAGGAAATAGCATTCTTTGTGCTGTATAACAATGTTCGTGCAACAATTTAAAATACCATTTGTAAAAGATTTAAAAAATATTTCTCGAAGTGCCGAAATTTTGAATATAAAAAAAAGGAAAAAAATCCTCAACAAATGAATCAAATTAAAAAAATAAGTGCAGTCTGCACACCGGGAACGTCTAATATATAAAAGGGTCTAAAATGATTAAATTCCTATGTATAGTTTTTGCTCCTATAAAACTTTTTTAATGGAATGATTTTTACCAACTTTAACATTAAATATCTCTTAAAATAATTATTCAATTTGAAAACTGTTTGCATCAGCGTGTTTATCCAGCATTTCCCTATAATACCACTGATTTTCATATTTTTATAAGCAGCAGTTTTTTTAAAATATTAACTCGGTCACAAAAAATTCCAAAACATCGGCAGTGACAACGTTAGTTAGTTTTTACTTTCTTCTATCTTTACAAGAAGAAAGTATTGGATTCATGAAAAAATCCGACTTCCGGTTTTCGACGGATTTATACGTTTTAGAAGGTCCTGAATACGTTTTGATGGGTTTTAAAAAATGGGTCTCTCTTGTGAGTCTGTCTGTATGTGATAAAACTTGTGTGTGCTCTATCTCAAAAACTAACGTACGGAATTTCATTAAAACTTTCGATTCAATTAGACCATGATATATACAGGTTCTGATTACTTTTTGGCGTAAATCGCCCAACAGGTGGCATTGCTGCGCTGTATTTTTCACGATTTCCGCAATAGCTCTACTTCAAGAGCTGATGCACGAAATTTCATAAAACTTCAGATTCAGTTAATCCTTGATACATACTTGCCAACCTCCCGCTTTTTTTTAAACGAAGAAACACACTTTCAACCAGAAAATTTATTAAGCTAAATGTTTCTTGCTTCGACGTGATAGTTATTTGAAACCTACGCCCTTTCATCTATTACATAAAATTTCTAGTTTTAAGTATGTTTTGTTGATTTGAAAAAATCGGGAGGTTGGCAAGTATGTTGATATAATTCGGTGCTGATTACTTTTTGGTGAAAATCGCCCTACAGGTGGTGTTGCTATGCTGCATTACTCTTGATCATCGCAACAGCTTTTTCTCAAGAACTAATGCACGAATTTTCATCAACCTTCAGATTCAGTTAGTCTCTGATATAAGTTACTACTGCTTAGGTTTCGGTGTAAATCGCTCAACAAGTAGCGCTGCTGTGCTGCATTTTTCAATATTTATGCAATAGCCGTATCTCAAGAACTAATGCATGAATTTTCATCAAGCTTCAGATTCAGTTAGGCCGTAGTATAAATCGGTCCTATTAGTGAAACAGCACCGAAAACTGGCGATATGAAGCAATTTAAATAATAAAAAACTTTGTAAAAAATCACCATAAACAAAAATAAGACATAGGACGCGTTTCGAGCTAAAAATAGAACAGCTCGTCATCAGCCACAGTAAACACGGTTCCGTAAGCGGGCAAGGTAAAAAATGAACTGATCAGTTCATTTTTCACCTTGTCCGCTTACGGACACGTGTTTACTGTAGCTGATGACGAGCTGTTATACTTTTAGCTCGAAACGCGTCCTATGTCTTATTTTTATTTTATGGTGATTTTTTACAAAGGTTTATTATTTTAATTGGTCATATTAGTGTTTGGTGTAAATCGCTCAACAGGTGGCCCTGCTATGTGGAATTTTTTTTTACGATTTCCGCAATAGCTCTATCTCAAAAACTAATACACGGATTTTCATCAAACTTCAGATTCAGTTAGAAGTTGACATAAGTTGTTGATAATAAGATTTTGGTGTAAATCCCCTAACCTGTGGCGCTGATAGGCTGCATTTTGCATGATTTACACGATTTTAGCGATAGTCCTACCTCAAGAACTAATGCACGGAATTTCATAATTCTCATGATGGGCATATATTGCCATTTAAAATTCGAACTGTACTAGAGAATTTTCAAGTATTAACATGTATGAGATGGAAGAAAGTTTTGGAATTGGCATATTCGACTAGTTTTTAGAATAGAGAGATTTCTTAATTTTACAACTCCTCATACGCTTAGGGGTAAGGGGCCTCGGTACCCTTCATTCGGCAAAAAATGTAGAAAATATCGATTTTCTAATTTTCTCTTAACCCTTCACTGCACAACGTGCCATATCTGGCACATACCTAAAAACACGTTAATTCTTATTATGTGCCAAGAATTTGACCAATATGATCTCTATTACTGGTCAAAAACAGTCCAAAGAATGGAATAACACATATTTTGTCCATGTCAGATGGCTGCATTTGACAAAAAAATTAGAATTTGTTCTTCGGAAAAAAAAAATATTCGATCAAGCTATCAAGATAAAATTTACTTTCATTATTTTTACTGAATACTTTAAAAATATTAATATAAACAAAGTTGAAGAGTGTTAAGCAGATAAAATTAATTAATTTAAGCACATTTAGTTGTAAAATATAGCAATACAATATTTTAAAAACTTAATTGTGTACATAGGGTACACGCCATAAAATATCAAATTTTAGCTGAAAATTTGAAAATTAATTTTTTTTTACTATTTTTACCATTATTAGAACGATATATAGAATTCAAATAATTTTTTTCATACAAATAGAAAAAATCGTGCAGTGAAGGGTTAAATTATACTTTATTATCCCTAGTATATTCAAATGAAGTTTCGTACAGATCAGAGTATTATAAATACAAGTTTAAAACGATTTTATGACATCGCTATCCCTTCAAATACCCCACCCGTTTCACTTCAAATGGATTTTTCTCAGTTTGTGTTTTTTGAACAAAGTAGCATGTTCAAAGTGATAAAAATTTAATGTATATTTTTCAATTGACTTGCATTTTTACCTGACTGAAAAGAAGGGTTATGTGTTTTACGCGTATCTGTGTATGTGGATTTCTTTGTGGCTTCGAAACATTCAAACGACTGGATGGATTTTAATGAATGAGGACTCTGTCAATTCGTCTTAACGGCCCGATAGTTATAGGCAAGTTTTGTTTTTATAAATTCAAAATTGCGGCCGTAAAATACAAAATGGCGGTAGAGACGAAAAATAATTTACGCACTCTATTGAGTGGCATATCATTAGATAGGTCTTTCAAAATGAAGACGATATTTCATTGACTATTTTACAGTTAGAAGTTCCGTTAAAATATTATACAACCTGGAAGTTGTGTTTGCAGGATCTCTAGCTTTACTGCAACTCTAACCATCATAGACATCTATAGACCTCATCAAAACAGTGTTTATAGATGGGAACTAACCATTAAACACAGCTTAATAGTAATCAATACAAGTAAATAGAAAAAAAATAGTTAAGTAATATAAACAAGTAATAAAAAAAATATTTTATGTCAATTCCTACTTAGGTCAATAAGAGAATTTTTTTATCTCCCATTCTTCTTTCCTCTTGAGTGGCGCTTAAAATACCTTGATCTAGAAGAGGGCTCTCTTGGTTATTGAAAATTATTTAATTAAATTAAATTAATGAATTAATATTTGAAAAAAAAACTGGATTAACATCAACTGTCATCCACTACAAGTTAAAAAAAATTTATTTGAGCTTGATGTGATGAATAATAAGTATTTTATTAACGATTGAAAATTTTCAAAAGATATATATAGCGAGAGTATCAGCTAATAATAGGAATTGAAAAAAAAAATAGTTTCACATTGATGAGAAATAATTAGTTCGCTTTTTACACAGTCGGGTTTTTTTGATTTTTTAAATTTAATTGTTTATTTATTTAATTGTTCCTTATGGTCTATTTGATAAAACTAAGTACCGGATTTACAATAAAGTAAAAAGTTTTTTTTTTACACAATAGGGGGCTGTGCACCCTACGAGCTACGCTCGCCAACACCCGTTCAGACACCGCAAACTCTAGAAGCACACTAATTTGATCGGTTTTCAAATAATTTCGGAAGAATGAATTATAATTAAAAAAAAACAAAACAAACAGAGGCGATCTCCGTGTTGACGGATTGTTTTCGTCTGTGATTCAATCAGATCAGTGAATCATGTAAAAATAAGCTGATATAAAATAAATTAAGTAAACAGAGTCTTTGTCTCTTTTTATTTTTTTTTTCAAAAAACGCTATAAGAAAGTTCTTTTAAATAAGATATTTTAAATGAATCGTTTTAAATCGGACGTCATTTTCACGAAAGTTCTCTTTCTCTTTTTAATATTCACGTGAAAATACTTTTGTTGTTAGAAAGGAAATATTGTTTGCGCTGTCTTTGAATTCTGCACAATAGTTTACAAGATTATCTCAAAATATGAAATAAATGTTTCACGCAAATATATTTTCAAATTTAAACTGTTTAGCAATATTATGATTTGCAATTTTAAATAGGACGTAATATCCTCCATTTACAACTTTTAATGCATATTAATTAATTTATTATTTTAAAATTTTCTTACTCTTAAAATTCACGCGTAAATATAGTTTTATGACGTAATTATCAATATTTTCCTGCTTTTAATACATAATTATTTAATTCTCACTTGAAAAAAAAAAATTCTGTTTATAATAGTTGCGTGTAAATAAATTTTTAATTTGAAGGAAATAGTATGCTTTGCGCTGTTTTTAAAATTGGCAACAATTTAAAATAGTACCCTTTTCTAAAAGTTGTCAAAAATCTCTCTCGAAATGCTGAAAATTTGAATTTAAAATGGAAATAAATCCTCAAAAAATCAGTCAAATTAAAAAAAAAAATACAGTCTGCGCACCGGGAACTTCTAATGCATAAAATAATCTAAAAATGATCAAATTCCTAATACATAGTTTTTGCTACTATAAAACTTTAACGGAATGGTTTTGACCAACTTTAACATTAAATATCTCTTAAAATAATTATTCAATTTGAAAACTGTCCGCATCAGCGTGTTTATACAAAATTCTCTATAATACTACTGATTTTCATATTTTTGTATGCAGTAGTTTTCTTAATATTAACGGAGAAATACACCCGGTCACAAAAAAATGATAAACAGCGGCGGTGACAGCGTTAGTTACTTTTTTTTTTTTTTTTTTTTTTTTAAAGAATAGAGAGATTTTTTAATTTTACAGCTCCTTATACGTTTTAAGGGTAAGGAGACTCGGTACCCTTCATTCGGCGAAAAATGTCGAAAATATCGATTTTCTAATTTTTTGCTTAAATTACACTTTATTGCTTAAATTATACTTTATTATCACTAGTATATTCTAATGAAGTTTCATAAAGATCCGAGTATTATAAATACAAGTTAAAAAAAATCCCTGCCGGCTCGGCCTACAGGCGGAGGTAGATTTCGAAGTTAAGTATACTAATTTCACCAACAAAAACTAAACCATGATTAGAGATAAACCCACTTTAACAATTTTATCTGGCCGCTTTTGACGAGTTTTTTTTTTTCATTTTTATATAATGGCTGGTTTTATCAGAATCATGTTAAGGAGGTATTAAAAAAAAAAAAAAAAAATACATTTCCTTGCTCAACGACTCGAAATTTTCTGGCATGTTTCCAGTTTTATTTTTAACAGAAAAAATATGAAACTTGCTGACGTGATTTTTGGAAAGATTTATAAGCGACATGTGTTTTTATTTTTCTTTCAATTCATTAAAACTTGATTAATAAACAATTATTTTCTCAGTAGAACAATATTTTTCGTCTCTAACACAATCGCTTCGGGAAATTCTGTTTAAAATGCCCACTTTGACATCATTTTTTGAAAGATATTCTGCCTCTATCAAAAAATCAATCATTACGGTACATTATATAGTTTCTGAATAAGAGACTTTACCAATTGGATGCGTTTGAGAACAAAAATGAATCTAAAAATGAGTAAGAAAATAAGCAGTTTGGATTTAAATACACCCTTAATAAGATGATTTTTTTCTTCAACGCTATGTATTTTTTATTTGTTTTTGCTGTAAATTGGTCCTATCAAAAAATTGTCTATATAAATATTGTAGACAATATTAAGAAGATATACGATAAATTCATGGGGATTATATATCTTGTGAATTGACGGAGTTATGGATTTTCTTCTTCTTCAACACCCCCCCCCCTTTTTTGTTTTCGTTTTTAATTTTTTTTGCGGTACGAATTGGTCCTATCAAAAACTTGTGAATATAAAAGTTGTAGATAATATTAAGGAAATTTATAATAAAATTAATTGGGTTTATATCTTGAGAATTGACGAAGTTATAATTTTTTTCTCCGAAAAACCCTATTTTTGCGCCCCTTGAGCCCATTTTTAATTTTATCAAAAATCTGTTATACATAAACATTTAGCCCTATTTTTAGAAGTAATAAAAATTTTAAACTGATTTGATATGTACAAAAGTTAAGAAGTTCTGGTGTTTTTTCGATTTTCACAAAAGGCCCTTGGGCCGATTTTGCCCATTAACGAACTTGACCGAGATTTTATACATCAGTTTGGAAAAGATTTGTGCAGAATTGTGGAAGTTATCGTGCCCAGAAGAAAGTGATATATAGATAGATAGATAGATAGATAGATAGATAGATAGGAGATAGAGAGAGATAAAGTTTTTTACTGAGTGTGGTTTTGGGTTCTAGTGGTCATGATCGGTGTAGATCTGCAAAAAAAATTTCAGAAATTCCAACATAGGGGAGAATGTAATAGGTAATATTTCATACGAAATCTATCTAAAATGATTTTATGACATCTCTATCCTTTAAATAACCCACCCATTTCACTTAAAAGTGATTTTTCTCAGTTTGTGTTTTTTCAACAAAGTAGCATGTTCAAAGTGATAAAACTTATGTATTTTTTTCAATATAGTCTGTTTGATAAAACAAAATACCGGATTTACAATAAAGTAAAAAAAAATAAAAATGTACACATAAAAATGCAAAATAATTTCAGGTTTTAGCCCCCGGTACGGTATGCTATTTTTTTCTCCCAGCTTATTTTGTGTCATATCCAAAAAATAACGTTTCCTTACAGAAGGCAGCAATAAACAAAGCAGATGTATCATTGTACGATTAAATGCTCTATAGCAATTTTTTTAATTTCTAAGCATCTCACATTTTCAATCTTTATTCCGTCGTATTGGGGAAAAAAAAAAGTACTTTTAAATGCAATTTGTTTGAAAACTGCATCTCCATTTATTTTTGAAATATTAATTTTTTTTTTGTAGTTTTTGGCGCCATTTGTTTTATTCTGGGAACTCAAGTACTCCATTAATGTAAAAAGTAAAAGGAAAATAGCTGAAAACTAGCAATTATATCTTTTTGTTGCCTTTTTCTCATATCAACCGAAAGAAATTGTAATTAAAATACGTGCTATTTTGAAAAAAAAAAATAAACCAATAATTTCTGTTAAAACATGGAGCTATTAAAACTATATTTAATTTTAAGTATCTATATTAATGTTACAAACAAATGAAGGTCTATGAATCATTAGACAGCCGGGTTTTTTTCGTCGAGTTTCTTTAATGACGGCATCTTTTTGCTGCATTTCTGTATTATTTCGCGATAGTGGCGTCCTATGCATACTTTACTGTAGATCTTTAAGAGTGGATCATAAATGTGGAATTCTTAATCGGATGCGAATGACGTCATTTTACATAAAATAAAAGCGTATTCTGTAAGTGTTAAAATTGGAATATATTTTGTACTATTTATATATACATTTTTACTTTCTTCTATCTTTACAAGAAGAAAGTATTGGTTTCATGAAAATTTTTGAATTCCAGTTTTCGAATGATTTACACGTTCTATGGGTCAGAGATTCCAAAAAACATGTTTTTACAAAATGTCTGTGAGTCTGTCTGTCTGTATGCGACACAAATTTTGTGGGCGCTCTATCTCAAGAACTAATGCACGGAATTTAATAAAAATTTATATTCAGATAGTCCCTGATATAGATTGGTGCTGATTAGTTTTTGGTGTAAATCGCCCTGCAGGTGGGGCTGCTATGTAGCATTTTGCAGGATTTCCGTAAAGGCTGTATCTCAAGAACTAATGCACGGATTTTTATAAAACTTCAGATTCCGTTAGTCCTTGACATGAATGGATGCTCTTTACGTTTTGGTGTAAATCGCTCAACAGATGGCGCTGCTATGCTGCATTTTGCACGATTTACACTATTTTCGCAGTAGCTCTATCGCAAGAACTAATGCACACATTTTCCTCAAACTTCGGATTTAGTTAGTCCTTCATATGAAATGAAGCTGACTATGTGTTGGTGTAAATCGCCCAATAGGTGGCGCTGCTGTACTGCATTTTGAACTATTTCCTCAATAGCTCTATCTCAAGAACTAATGCACGAATTTTCATCAAACTTCAGATTTAAGTATAACATGATTAATATTGCTGCTGATTATGTGTTGCTGCAAATCGCTCAACAGGTGGCACTTCTATGCTGCATTTGTCATGATTCGCGTAATACCTCTATCTCAAGAACTAATGCACGAATTTTCCTCAAAATTCATATTCAGTTAGACGTTGACATAAGCTGGTGATAATTAGGTTCTGGTGTAAATAACCCAATAGGTGGCGCTGCTATGCTGTATTTCGCTGGATTTACACGATTTCAGTGACAGTCATGCCTCGAGAACTAATGCACGGAATTTCATATTTTTAGAATTCTCATGATGAACACGGATTGCCATTTAATTTGGCACTGAGATAGCGAATTTTGAAGTATTGACATGTATGATATAGAAGAAAGTTTTGTGATGGCCACAACATACTAGTTTTTAATCGGGGGCGACACTAAATTCTGAAAAAGTAGAATTCCTATTTTCTAGTTACTGTAATTTTACATGTATTTGCACATTTTTTTTCTCCCAAACTACTTAAATTATGTGGTAAATCTGATACTTAAAATTATACAGCACACTCCTAAGAATAGTTTTTAAAATATTTAGCGTAAATGTTTAAAATTTTCAAATTTTGCCAGGGAAATGAAACAACTTCTTGTTTCAATCATTTTCCTTCATTGAGTCCTTTATTATGCCAAAAAAGTACCTTAAAATGCTTAACCCATTTATGCGTGAATTTTTGTTTTCTCAAATATGTTGATGAAATCACTTTAAAATGTTGCAAAATGAACTGGAAATAAATACAAAAAAAGCAGTTTAACAAATTACAACAACCATTTGGAAAATGATTTTTTCAAAGACTAAAATTTAAGACATAAATAATCGCACGGAGTGGATCCTACATTACGTACGCCATAGATTAAACATGAATAGTGTTATTACACGTAAAAATTGCCTGCCACTCGGCAGATTTCCTGAAACTTACGTATTATCCACCCGAAACTTACGTATTATCCAAGCATTTCATTGGCTGTTCGGGAAAAGTCTTTTCCATCGTCAGATTTCCGAGACGACCAATTTTAAATGAAATTTCATTCTCAAACTTTTAAACATCCCAAACTATTACTTTTTACACCGTCGTAGAGAGAAAAAAATGTACTTTTAAATGCAATTTGTTTGAAAGCTGTATCTCAAGTTGTTTCTGAGTTATTTATATTTTTTTTGTAGTTTTTATTTCTTTTTTGTCATAGTGGCAACAGAAGTATCCATCTCTGTTGAAAGCAAAGGGAAAATACCGATTACGTATTGACCAGTAAAGAAACGAATAAAATGCAGATTCAACCAATATTCCTCAGATATGTTTTTGATTTCCTACCCTGACAGAGAACAATGACCATTTTTCCAAATGGTTAATAAACTAAAAAAAAAAATTACGCTAAAATATTTTTGTATTTGTTTGATAAAATGTAAACGTACTAAATATGGGCATATCCCTATGTGGGAAAATGCATAATTATATGTTTCTTTCTAAATTTATATAAATTAAGCTTTTAAATTGCATTTTACACACCATAATTAGTATTTTTGTGATCTATTTATATATATATATATATATATACACTTCTTTACAGAGATTAATAACATTATAAGTATTATTAATAATAAATTAAGAATAATCGTATTTGAGGCTAAAAAACAGTTTAGTTCAAATTCATCTTGAAAAGGACTTAACATAAATAACTGTCCCCTAAATGGCTAATAAAAATATGGCTAATAGAAAGCATTTGCGCCTAGCGCCCTATATTTTGTACGTTACAAACATGCATAAAAAATAGGCTTCAACCTATAACTTCGCAATTTAAAAAAATACGCATTTCAAAGAAGTCAACAAGCTAAGATTATGACTTATATTTTTGGATTCTTGATACAAAAAATACAAATAAACTTCTTTTTTACATTTCGCTATTTTGGAAAAAAAAAAATCTATAAACACCAAAAAAAGGCCTTCATTTAAGCAAATAAATATCAATGTTATTAGACCGGGAGCCGGCAGCACTGAGAATCAGCTCATCGAGTTCACGGATGAAATGCTAGGATTAGTTAAATCTTGAGTCGCGTATTAAAACGCTGTCGGTCTGCCAAGACCTATCTTGGTGGAAAACACCTGAAAACCCGATTTTAGCGCCTAACTCGTAGATTTAACATTGTGTTTTCCTGCACCGAAAGATATGAAAACATGGAGGGCTGGGAGCAGGAAAACACAATGGTAAACCTACGAGTCAGCCGCTAAAATCGGTTTTCAGTTGTTTTCCACCAAGATAGGACTTGGCACACCGATTGAGTTTTAATATGCAAATCAAGATTTAACTAATCCTAGAATTTCATCCGTGAACTCGATGAGGTGATTCTCAGTGCTGTCGGCTCCCGGTCTAACAAGGATCATGACTGAGACGCCGATCAACGAAATCCCACACACTATCAATTGTCGACATATCCCGCAAACACGCAGGCCACGGAAGAAGCTGTATGTTTTCTGCTGATAAGAAGTCTTTGACATTCCTTGCAACATGTGGGCGTGTATTATACTGTTGAAATATAGTTCCAGGAATGCCTTGAAGGAAAGGAACGACTACGGGCTCCAGCATTTCACTGATGTACCTTTTGCTGTTCAGAATACCTAAAATTCTTAGCAGATGGGATCACCTATGATATGCAATCTCCTTCCAGACCACAATTACGAATGTTCGTCCTCTGTGACGAAATGCACTCCGAAAGCTGACGTTCACCGGATTAGCGTTTAACACCAAGGCGACCATCATGGCATTACAAATTAAAGCGTTATTCGTCAGAAAAGACCAATTGTTGCCAATCTGCACGCCTGTTTATGTTATGTTCATGAGCCCTTTGCAGCCGCAGGCGTTGTTGGTTTTGAATGAGGGGGATCCTGTATAAAGGAGTTCTTGTAAACAGTCCACTTCGCAGCAGACGTCGACAAATTGACGAAGCAGACAGTGAAGTTGGCCAATGTGCTGCAAACTATATAGATGAGTATGTACGGTTCGTCAGCGTCATGCGAACCATGTGTATATCAGTGCGCATTGACGTTATTGTTCGGTGTCCACTCCCCTATTTCCGAGTTGTCCGATCGTCGTCGGTCCACTGCTCCCAAATTCGCATCACTCTGCTGCTGTTACGCTGCACACGAACTGCTTTTACACGATAGGAAAATCCTTCTTTACGAACGCCGATGATTCTCCCCCATTCAAACTCCGTAAGTTGTTGAAATGTGGCCTCCTTTCGTCAAAGAGGCACAGTTATGTCTCACCTAACGTTTACGACTAGCAGATACGTCCAGTTACATCCCTCTATTTATACGGCTTCAGCAGCAGTCCAGAGGACGCTGCTCAGCCCACGCATACATGGTGACTCTGAAATTTGAATAATTTGCATAACACACACTGCTTTACATCATCTGAAATTTTCAGCTCAATCGCGCCATTCCTTCATGGTATTGCGATTTTCACAAACATGAGTGCACAACATAAAAGATGATCCACTTCACATCAACAAAACAAAGATCAAGTATTTAGAAGATTAATGAAAATATGTGGTGGTGGTTTTCGGTAACTGGATAGAAATATTGCAAATGTTCCAAAGGTGCTATCAGGTGATGTGACGTCACAATGACAAAATCGAGGCTAACGAGAAAGACAGGCTACCGCGGTGGGTACGATTCTTCTTCTTTTACAGAACGCTGGAGTCACGTGATGCTCTTTTCGCACACTTTCATTGGTGCATTCGAGCATCACGTGACTCCAGCGGTCTGTAAAAAAAGAAGAATCGGACCAACCGCGGTGGCCTGTCTTTTTCGTTAGCCTCGGACAAAATCTCTCAGTTACAATTATGACGTCGTTAGTTCGCGCCGTTTTGAATTGTATTCGTCAATTTGTAACTCCTTTTTAAATTCAACATGATCGAAATCATTACCAAATGGAAGATATCGGCTGTTAGCCAACCAAAGAAACATATCGCGTTACTCCATCGATATCTCATGTTTTTCAGCCTACCAGGATCACATGGAAAATTTCGCAATTTGAGAATATCAGGCTAGCTTGTAACGAGGCCAATGTATCTTGACAACATGGTACTTGAACAATTGGTGGAAATGAACCTACCTTGACAACAAATTACGTGAACAATTGATGGAAATGAACCTACCTTGACAACAAATTACGTGATTAGTTTAAATGAACCTACCTTGAAAATAAATTACGTGAACAATTGGTGGAAATGAACCTACCTTGACAACAAATTACGTGAACAATAGGTGGAAATGAACCTACCTTGACAGCAAATTACGTGAACAATTAGTGGAAATGAACCTACCTTGAACAAATTACGTGATTAGTGGAAATGAACCTACCTTGACAAAAAATTACGTGAACAATTGGTGGAAATGAGCCTACCTTGACAACATGGTACTTGAACAATTAATGAAAATGAACCTACCTTGACAACGTGGTACTTGAAAATTTGTGAAATCAACCTACCTTGATAACATGGTACTTGAACAATTAGTGAAAATGAACCTACCTTGACAACGTGGTACTTGAAAATTTGTGAAATCAACCTACCTTGATAACATGGTACTTGAACAATTAGTGAAAATGAACCTACCTTGACAACGTGGTACTTGAAAATTTGTGAAATCAACCTACCTTGATAACATAGTAATTGAACAATTTGTGGAAACTAACCAACCTTGATAACATGTCACTTTGTGGAAACTAATCTACCTTGATAAGATGGCACTTTATGGAAACTAACCTAACTTGATAACATGACACTTTGTGGAAACTAACCTACCTTGATAACATGGCACTTAGTGGAAACTAACCTACCTTGATAACATGGCACTTAGTGGAAACTAACCTACCTTGATAACATGGCACTTAGTGGAAACTAACCTACTTTGATAACATGGCAAATTTGTGCGTAGAATTAAACCAAACTTTCTATATATGTTTTTGACTATGGACGTTATGTCCCAGCTGAACAAAGTTTGCGCGGAAGTGAGCGAGGTGATAGCGACTTTTGTGAGATTTTCTCGGTTTTTATTAGTTCTGTTGTACATTGGCTTCTCATGAAGCGACGGGCACCTCGCATAGAGCTAACCCGGTGATTCCCAAGCAGCTGATGTACAACAATAAATATAATATTGATTATATTAAATATTAACTTGTTTTTACTACCAGAAATGTAAGATTAAAATCAATGTTGTATAGTGTTGAAGTATTAACAAGTAACAACATGTATAAGATAGAAGAAAGTTTTGAGATTGACACATCAGACTAGTATTTAATCAACTAGGGGGCTCTGCCCCCTACAAGCTACGCTCGCCGACCCCCGTTCAGACACCGCAGACTCTAAAAACACGCTAATTTGACTGGCTTTAAAAAGGATTATGGAAGACTGAATTATAATTTAAAAACCAGTGGCCATCTCTCAGTAAATGGGTTTCCATTCATTTCCCTTTGATTAGGGAAATTTAAGGCCGAATCAGCTGCTGTTACAAGATCCAATGGCCGTTTCAACATTTGACTAAATGAGATGAGTTAACATTTGAAAATAATCCAATATAAAATGAATTAAGTAAACAGACATTGTCTCCCGGTATTTTTTAACAACGCTATAAGAAAGTTCTTTTTAATAAGACATTTTAAATGTAATCTGACGTCATTTTCACCAAAGTTTTGTTTCTCTTTTTAATATTCACGTAAAAATACTTTTGTTGTTAGAAAAGAAATATTTGCGCTTTCTTAGAACTCACAACAATACTTAAAAAGATCACCTATAAATTTAAAAATATATGGACAGGACACATTTTAACTCTTTGGCAGTATTATTATTTGGCCATTTTGAATAAGACGCAATTTCCTCCTTTTACTGCTTTTTAATGCATATTAATGTATTTTAAATTTTTCTTTCTCTTTTAAAGTTCACGTATCAGTATGGCTTTTTTTTTTTACGTCATTTTCAATATTCTCTTTTTTAATACGTAATCCTTTCATTCTCATTTGAAAGTTTTATTTCTGTATATAATAGTCACGTGTCAATAAATTTTTTATTTCAAGGAAATATTCTTTGCTCTGTTGTTACAATTGGCAAACCTTTAACATAACTTTCTAAAAGATGTAAAAATTATCTCTGAAAATGCTGAAAATTTTAATTTAAAATAGAAATCAACCCTCAAAAAATGAGCCACATAAGAAAAATAAATGCAGTCTGCACACCGAGAGCTTCTAATGTGAATGTCTTAGAAAAAATGATTAAATTCTAATGTATAGTTTTTGCTCCTACAAAACTTTTTCAATAGAACGATTTTGACCCACTTGAACATTAAATATCTCTTAAAAATAATTCTCCGATTTAAAAACGGCCTGCATCAGCATGTTTATCAAACATTTCTCTTTAATACTACTCATTTCATATTTCAGTAGGGGAGGGTAGTACACAGTGAGACGAAAATTATTATCACGTAACGAATGGCAACCATTTTTATTCTTTTGAAAATTTTTTTGCTACATCTTTAAGCATTCTCCTTTATGTTGGAATTTCTGAAAAATTTTTGCAGATCTACACTGATCATGACCCCTAGAACCCAAAACCGCCCTCAGTAAAAAACTTTATCAATCTATCAATATATATATATATCACTTTCTTCTGGACACGATAACTTCCACAATTCTGCACAAATCTCTTCCAAACTGATACATAAAATCAAGGGGCAGAAAATCTCGGTCAAGTTCGTTAATGGGCAAAATCGGACCAAGGGGATGGAAATACAAAGGTGTTTTGTGAAAACAGAAAAAACTTCATAACTTCTTAATTTTTGTAAATATCAAACCAGTTTAAAGTTTTTATAACTTCTAAAAATAGGGCAAAAAATTCATGTATCAAAGATGTTTGATAAAATTAAAAATCGGCTCAAGAGACGAAAGAAATGGGGTTTTGGAGAAATCATCCCTTCAATTTATATTTTGAAGTAAATGAATATATTTTCAATGTTATAATTAATATACAACCCTTTAAAAATATTTGCATATTAGCAATTTACGCTCATCTTATTAAAAAGTAAAAATCAGACTTGTCCCATTCCCTCTTTTGCTGGCATGACCCATTCCTCTCTCTACCTTCTTTTATATTAAACTTCTTGTATAAACAGAAATACTGCTTTTAGGCATAGTTTCAATTATGGATAATATGCAGTATAATGTTCCATAAATAGGAAAACTATTACATCTATGCATAAACAAATCATTAATATACAGAAAGCATAAAAAGTATATAAAGCAAATTTACTTTTGATTCTTGAAATAATATTTTTCTTTATACAATTACAAGCTTACATAGATCAGCTAATTTTTTCAACTGAAGATTGGGGTACCATTGCTTCATCTAATCTGCGATTGATGAAATATTTAGAATGATGCATAAAGAGAAAAAGGTACTGTCCCATTCCTCCCACTGTCCCATTTGACCCCACTGTCCCCTATATGTAAAGTAAATCCTCATTTATGTGTCTTGCATTTACAGGTTTTTTATAATTATACATTATATTCCTTAAATTATTTTCTTTTCTTTTTTCAGTGTAAAATTTTTTCAATTGTATACATTGTTTTTTTTGTGGGGGGGGGGGGGAGGGGAGGAGATTCCTACGAAATTAGTATAAATGAGGTCTTCAATATACTTTTACATTAATTCTGATGTTAGAGAATTTTATTTTAACCATTATTTCTTAAATTAGGAATACTTACAGATTCTAAAATGATCATTATTTGGTTAATGACACCCTATGTGTAAAAAAACAATTTTAAAACAATAAATTTTACCTCTCCAATTTTTTTTTATTTAAAACACACAGATGGAGCAATGTTTCTACCAAGTTTTAAAAAAATTCTTGATGATTTTTTTTTTTTTAATGGGCCATTGCAGTCGGTCCTTTTTTAGGGTGATATTTTCAGTTTGCACATAATAAAAAGTAAAGAAATTAAAATTTACTATTGTTTTGATGTAAAATATGCATTTTTTATAGAAAGAGCTTCAAATTGGTACCTGAAACGTAGAATTTGCGCCATTAATTGTCAAGTTATGGCCATTTATAGACATTGATAAAATTCCAAGATGGCCGCCACTTGGTAAAAATGACAACTTTTCAAATGGCTATATATCAGCCAATATTACGAAAATTATTTTTAAATTTCAGCTTTGAGGTTTTCATTACTGTGTGTATATGATAAAAATTTTAAAAAAATCTGACTATGATGCAACACTATTTCTTTAACCCTTAAATGCCTGAGTTTTCAAAAATCATTTAAAAAATGTTTTTCGGCTTTCTTTTTTTAAATAAATCACGGGAAAAATACTTAAAAAAATCATATCTTCTTTTAAGTATGGTTTACGGCTAAAACACTGTTTGTTACTAATCGGCAATACTGGTCTTTAATTGAAAAAATAATTTCCCTTGATAAAATTCTATAATATTAAACACACAGAATTTTGAGACCTATGATAAGACATAAATTTTACTTGCTCACTGCAGAACAAAATAGGGCATTTCGCAAGCTTCCAAACAAAACAAAAAGAAAATGTATCAACAATTGAAAAAATAAATCTATCTTTATTCTTAAACAGAACAAGTGTTGCCATCTAAATGTTGAAAATCGATTTAATAATATTTTCAGAATGCATTTTATTGGCAACATTAGGCATCATAGGTTCAATACTATTCCAATAGTATTTATAATCCTAAATTGGGTATGTTGCCGAAAGGCAACACGCGGCTTTTAAGGGTTAAATTGGTTGATTTCACGTGGAATGACCCCAATGTGGAAATTTCATAAAAATTTCAATTTTCACATTTTTATCCGATTTTCAGATTTTTATCTTATCACATCCCTTCGACTACATTGTGGCAAAAATCGGGCTGATACTGCACATAGAACCTGCTAAACAACATCTAATATCATATTCACCATTTTAAAAGAAATCTTTAAACTCATTTATCTCAGTAAAAGAGCACCGAAAACTGGCGATAACACACAATTAAAATAACTTTGTAAAAAATCACCATAAAATCGAAACAATGCACAGGACGAGTTTCGAACTTTAAAATTAACAATCCGTCATCAACTACACTATAAAACACGTAGTCCATCAAGGGGAAAGGAGGAGAGATTACAAAGCGTGCGACAGATGGCGCTAGCAGTAAGTTAAAAATAGAGATTCTACATTAGAGAGAGATTGGACTTTGACGAAATGTCCGCCATTTTCGTTACAAAGTAGATGGAACGCCGTACCAACGCAATGCATTTTCATCAGCATCTAACACTTTTTATCAGGGCCGAAACTAAGGGGGGCGGGGGGCAGAGGAGGCACGTGCCCCGGGTGCCAGAACGAAGGGGCGCCAAATGAAAGATTATACCTTTGGAATCTATCATTTTCTTCTGATGGACTGATGGTTTTTATTATTATGAAACAGCCATTATAAATGAAGTGTTAGGTGAAGATGAAAGAGCAGTCGTAAAAAGCTTGAACTCTGATTTTCTGGTCAGAATGGTAAAAAAAAAAAAAAAAAAATATGGCCATTTTTTTCCCTATTCTGACCAGAAAATCAGAGTTCAAACATTTTACGACTGCTCTTTCATCTTCACCTAACACTTCATTTATAATACCTGTTTCATAATAATGGAAACCATGAGTCCATCAGAAGAAAATAACTCGGTTAAAGCGGAAACTCGCTTAAGCGGGACTCTGATAATCGAAACGCTACTGTATAAGCAAACACTGTAAATAGCCAGTAATACATGCGAATTCTTTTATTTGAACGAACTACAATTGCTACAAACGTCACACTCAATTTACGTAGTTCAGTATTACGTATTTTATTATTACATATTTTAAATTTTAAAATAAGTCGCCCATTAGAAACTTATTAAAATTCTCTTTGTAAATATACTTTGAGGAAGAAAGTGGAGGGGGGGGGGGGGGGCAAAAAATTCATGTTTGCCCCGGGCGCAAAAAAAGCTAGTTTCGGCCCTGATTTTTATCCTATTAAAATTATGAAAATTTCATTTTATATGCCTTCAAAGGGTCTTTCAGAACATAAATATGAGCACATTCCCATTTTAATGAGTAAGAATTCTCAGAAAATGCATTATTTACTCTATTTTTTTACTAATTAAAATAGTGGGCAGAGGAAGATTAAGCATGTAAGAACTTTATTTTAATTTCGCAATATTTGAGAAAATAATTTTTAAAGATTATCAGATAGAAAATGAGCTGTAGAATTCAATTTTTTTAAATTATCTATAATTTATTATGCATTTTAAAACAACAGTAACTATTATAATTTTCACCATCTTCGCTTTGATAATTTCAGAAACAATAAAATTTGAACGTATTATATACCACTCCTATTTAACTATGTATGCGATTCAAAATTAATTTAATATGTGCCCTGAAAATATTTTATGATAAGTTTCTACGTACTGGTACTTCTCTTTGATATTCTTTTTAAATACAGAGGTCTGGTAAATATATAGTATTAGAATGAGTATTGTTATCAAAACATTAAATGAAAGTTTAGAAAAAAAAATTAAATAGGGGCACTGTTGTTAAAAGAAACAAATGAAAAATATGAAAAACAAATTCTATAAATAAATCAAAATCCGATAACTAAGTAAAATCGCACTGCTGCAAAGCGTAAAACAGCTGGGTAAAAAAAAAAAAAATAATAATAATAAATAAAAAAAAATGCCTATTCTGAGAATTCTCACTCATTAAAATGGAAATGTGCTTATATTTATGTTCCGAAAGACTCTTTGAAGGCCCATAAAATGAAATTTTCATATTTTAATAGAATAAAAAGTGTTAGACGCTGATAAAAATGCATTGCGTTGTACGGAGTTCCGTCTACTTTGTAATGAAAATGGCGGACATTTCTTCAATGTCCAATCATTCTCTAATGTAGGAGGGCGATTTTCAAAAGGTGGGCACTGGACACACGTCATAACTTTAAGCCTTTCAAACATAACTTTAATTATCATTGAATTTATTTTTTTTACACTGAGTTTTTAATTCTATTCAGAGACAGAAAATGACATAATTTATTGTAAAAGCTTTGTATAAATATCTTAAAATTTTATTATTTTATGATAATGAGGCCAATTTCGGACATTCATAACGTTAACTGCTCCAATGTACCACCAAGAAAAAGAGTTTTAACTTGCTTCCAGACGGTTCTAATGGTAAACAACGAATGCACAAAGGAAACAGATGATTTTTTGATAATTTCGTTAAGACATGGCAGGCTGATTTATTGCTTTTTTGAAGATAGAAGGACTTTTCTATAAAGAATTTTTCTGTATTTTGTATTATGTCCGAAAGTAACGTACGTAACAAAGTATTTGATTTTATTATTATTATTACTGGATAACAAAAAGTTAATTATACATATATATATATATATGTATACAGACACATTTACTACATTCTTAGTCTTAAGAATTTTTTAAATATTAAGAGCAACGTCCAAAATCTGTAACGTACGTGCGAAAAAATGTCCGAAATTTGTAACGTACACAACTGTTAATTAAATGCTTTAATAATTAATTTTCCAGAATAGTTGCTGTCTTTTAATGTTTGTGTATAATTCTGTAGGCATACTATTAAAAATATTTATATATTATACTTATAGACAAAATACTATACTATTAAAAAAATTTCGCCTTAAATTTGAAAATTTTAAAAATTACATATAATTAACGTTTAATGATCCCACCTTTTGAGAATCTCCCAGTATCTCTAGGTAAAAACCAATGGAGGAAAGAGATAGATGGAGATGCAGTATGCCGTAAAAAAGGTTTGAAATATGAAACCATTTATCGCTCGAATTTAAACGTCCACAGTAGACCCGAACAAAACAAGCATCTGGAACAGGGACCGAATTCTTTGACATCACCCGTGCATATTTTTCTCTAAATGAAAGTGATCTGCTTATTTTTAAGCATTCTAAAGCACCATTCCATTGTATCATGAATTAAAAACTGAATTAATAAAAGTTTTTTTTTTTTTTTCTTGAAAGAACGTGCTTGTGTTTGGGTCTGCTGTAGCGGATTTTGGGGTTACATTTTTGGCGTCACTCCCAGCCGCCTGACTGCATCTCCATCTATCTCTTTCCTCCATGGTAAAAACCAAACCCAGAGATCACATACAGAATTGAAAAGCGTTGCTAGAATGCAAAATAAACATCAAAATAGGAAGAAAGAATAAATCATCCACTTCAGTTCATGTTTTTTCAAATTTTCCATGTCGTCAAAATGCTAAGGCTTTTCTAAATAGGAATGAAACGTCTTTAAATTTTTTTTCTAGTTGAAGATCATACCATACATAAGAGGTTTAAGGATAGGATTTTGAATATTTTGATATTTTTACGGTTTCGTACTTAAAATGAAAAAACGGAACCATTATAAGATCACTCCTGTGTCTGTCTGTCACAGCCATTTTACTCGTAGACTATGGAACGTGGAAAGTTCAAATTGCGGGAAGTAATAAAGACTATTGACCAACATATTTACAGGTTATTAAACATTTACAAATATTTTTAGGAAAATTGTAGAGGGGTTAATTAAGTTACTTGAAAGAAAAAATCTTTTCTTTCTATATCGTGTGGAAGCTTTCGTAACACTGAACTGAAAAATACATTTCTTTTAATTTTAGGTATTATATTTATTAGGTATTATATCGTCGAAAATGTAGTGCAAAAATAAGTTTTCCCCATCTATTTCCGAATCTATTGAAGCTAAAATTATGAAAAAATTAGTGGTAGTAGACGTTAATTTAAACCTTGCAGGAGAACTATAGCGATTACCCTAGGTCACATAAATTTTGAGAAAAGCTCATTTTTCCGTTACACACAAATTTCGATTTGCGGGCATTCAGCAAAGGTGTTGAGGAGCAGTGGAGGTACCTATCGTACCAGAAGTATAAAAGCCTTGTTTATAATTATTTTTGAAAAAATCGTCGGTAATTAACCGAGATAATAACCCTTAAAGACACGGACGGTTTGGACATACATAATGACAGGGACGGCGCACTCTATGTACCATGATGTTGAATTCCTAGATAACAACTTTTAAGGATACATTTCTGTAATACAATGTCCAGTAGCAGTATAAAAGCAATAGACTAAATTGTTAAAAACAGACTAATTTAATTAGAATTAATTGCATAACTACTATGGGATTCGCGACTAGTTTGCATTGAGTAGATCTCTCAATACGCCTTCCGTGTCTTTAAAAGTTAATTAAAAACCTATCTGGAAAAACGCGGCACGGACCAAAGCGGCGTTGCTACTTTGCATTTTGCTAAGCGCGCTTCGAAAGGAGGTCGCAAACTTTAAACTTTGAACAATAGTTTTGTTTTAGATACGCTGTAAAAAGAAAAGATTATTAGGAAGCTGAATTTAGTTTTATGAAATTCCAAATGAAGTGTAATTATGCACTACTTTTGTCAGTGCCGAATTAAGTTCACCATAAGCACATTAGGAAAGGATTTAAATAAGTCTTATACAGAATATCAATATTTGATATTATTTGGATTTCATAACTCCTTGAACTTTTACGGTATACCAATTCATAGTTTTTTATTATATAGTATACAGCTATACGCAAACCCTACGTTGTATAGTTTTCTTACAAAGTCTTATTTTTATTTAGTAACGAGTTTTTTAATAATATAATTAATAATTCATATATTTCTTGTACGGAATCCTCTGAGCGCGGGTAATACTCGCACTTAACCTTTTTTTTAATTATATGTACAGAAATTAGTCATTTTCTCTGCCTTTTCCCACCGCTGGTGTTTATTTTTTTTTTTCCTATAAAAGTATTTCTATTAATTTGGTCCTTAAATCTGTTCAAAAAATCATTAATGACCTGCAATAAAAAAGAATCAGGTGATAAATCGTAGTCATGTTACATCTTACTCCCTCCCTTCATTTTTTGAGGTGTTCAACATTTTTATCGATGCCACCGAAATGGGTTATATTTTGTCTTTTCGTTTTTGAATTTCAATTACATTCTGAAAAACGATACATGCAGTGAACATGTATTAATCTCCATAATAGTACGTATTTAAATCATAGCTATACACGGTTATTGGAATATATTTTAAATTCTCTTTACAACACAACCAAAAAATTGGAAGCGAGGATTTTTTTCCTGTTCAAATATTATCAATCGATTGAAATATATTTTAACAGAAAAAATACTAAATGGAAATAAGGGGGTCCGGGACACATTTTAAAATAATTTTTATTTATTGAGTTAAAATTTTGAATTTTTTTGTGATAGTTAACCTTATTTGTAAACAAAATCACATGATAAAACTTCTCAAAAATTTTTTTTAATTTAAATTTAAAATTTATTCAAAAAGTGGTGTAATTTAAAATCGTTGTAACTCCAAATATTATTTATAGAATTTCAATTTTTTTTCAAGGTTTTTTTTCAAAGTTTTAATTTTGATTCAGCATTTTAAAAAACATTAATTTATAAAAAAAATAAAAATATTTAATAAAAAAATTTAAAAAAAAGTGGTGCAACTTAAAAAAAAAAAAAAAAAAAAAATATTTTCAAAAGTAAATATTTTCTTCAAATATACTGAATCAAAATTAATGTAAAATAATTGAAAATGATATGTCCCAAGTATGAACCCTGTATCTTTAACGGTTCTCGACTTATAAGAATTTAAATATGAGAAATGGTGAAAAAATTTTTCATGAAGAAAAAAGTATTTTTTTCCATGACAGACATTGCTTGAAAGGAAGATTTTGAAAACAAACCAAAACGAAAAAATTAATGTTTTTTGTTCTAATTCAGATAGAAACATGATTTAAATATCATTTTAAGCCAGAAAAAACAGATTTTTTTTTTTTTTTCGAAATAAAATGTTTTTGCAAAATTTTAAGATTTTTGTGTCCCAAACCCCCTTAAGGTTTTAAAAATTCGTGTGGCATATTATACATTATTTAGAAAATTCATATACGGTTTTGTTTAATTTTAGGATTAGTCTAAAATTTTTATTTAATGATATACCATTTTTTTGAAAAAAAAAATTACGTACAAATTATCTTCGATTCACGCAATTTTATGCTAATATATTCTCAGGAAGATATTTTAATTGATGCAGTAATTTTAATAATAATAAAAAAGTTTGAAACCGCACGTTAAACGTGGCAAATGAAGTGCGTTCGATTGGTAACTAGTTTTATAAATATTTTTTGCACCGCATACTGTACTGAATGTCTATTTGAGTGCACTTCATAAGTGCCTATCCATGTCATTCTGTTCGAAAGGTTGTAACATTATTAAAATGTACTTGAAATATTTTTTTCCTACTGACCGTCATGTAACGAAAAACTTTCGACTATCCCTGTCATTAAACTCTACATCCGATTTTCATAAAATTTGAAATGTCTCGCCAAAATTTTGCAACCATTATATATTCAATTTTCAGACCATTCGGTTGAGTAGTTTTTGCTCTGTTATATATGCGGACGGACAGACAGACGGACCGAACAACAACTATAGGTGCTACGTATTTATATAATTACGAACGCACCTAAAAATGACTACATCTGAGAGAAATGTTTAAGTTATACTTTCAGCAAATGAAAAATTTTAATAAATCGATTAAAAGCATATTTTTCTCCGCAGGTGGTTTCTGTACCATAGGAGGTGTTTTTAAATATATAAATTTTTCACTACTGAATATTAATGCAATACAATTAGACCGGGAGGTGGTTGCACAAACCATCCCCTCATCGGGTTAACGGGTGAAATTCCACGACTAGTTAAAACTCGATTCTCATATTAAAATTCAACGGGACTGCCAAGTCATACCTTTGTGAAAAACGCCTGCAAAACCCGATTTTAGTATTAAAAAGCAGAAAAAACAACGTTTAAAAATGCACAAATACATGAAAAGCAGCAAACAGCTGTTTCGAATCTACTAGCGAAATTCTTCTTCAGTGCAAGATAGGAAAAAATGAACAGCGTGCTAGAAAAAGCGAGGCTGAGCAAAAATGATTTTGCCCAACCGTGCTCATCGCCTTCTTCGGAGTGAAGGGGGTCGACAACTACGAGATTGTCCTAAAATATGTAATCAGTATATAGCGAAGTAATTAATTACATGTGATTTTTATCATCTTGTATGCAATTTACACAACAATTCAAACCTATGACGTAATCTATTTCATTATTTTTTAGAAAACCCGATTGGTTTAAACTTCATGCAGTTTGAATATTTAACTGTACTCTATGCTGTTTTTAACCTATAACAGTGAATGAATTTATACTGCACATGCAATTTACTATTAACTTTTATCTAGACTACACCTTTAACACTAGAATGACTGTGAGGGGGCAGTTTGGCCCCCAACCATATGGATATAATTCGGTTCGAATCAGAAATTTCTTTATAAAATGAGTTTAAAAGGCACAAAGGGAAAAAAGGGCTAATTAAATAAGTTAAACAGTTTTAAATAAAAATTCTGGTATTAAATGTTTTTATAAAACTTGAGTGAAAATTCCCGTCTTTCTAGTATTAAGCCCTTGGGAACGAGCAATATGCATACGTGCCGAATAACGTGCTTAGAATCCTCGATTTTCCCACCAGTTATTTTTATTTGTAAACTGACTTGTTCAATCGTAGCATTTTTGCGATTGAATCAGGCGATAATTTTTGTTTCGAAAAACCGGTGGTAAATGATTAAAAATTCTGTAAACTACACTCGTCGCGAAGAGGTTAGGGTACTTATGTTCGGAACGCTTTTCTTTTTAATGTACAATATTGCATAAATACACATATGTTTTGTTCATTTATAATACTGAATGATAAAAGAACATAAAATCCTAGCAATATCTTCATAACAAATTTTAAAGTTGAGGTTTTTTGGCCTTTTATTAAGCAAACTTTCATGCTTACGCCAGACAGCTTACATTCAATTCAATGAAACGTATTCCAGTTTTATTTTTACTACATACTACTATTACATTTACCTGTATACTGAACTAGGAATTTTATTATACAATGGAACTTTCCTCTAATGACGTCCCTATTTAACGGAGTTTTCTACTTAACGAATTTTTTTGCTGAACCTCGACTTTGAACGCTATCAACATGTAAATTAATCTCCATATCACAAAAAATATATTCTATATAACGAAGTGTTTTCCACTTTCGTGCTTTTCCAACATTCAAACAGGGATAAGGTTGCTTTTGCGATGGATGTGCGAATTTATTTCAGCGAATTGTATGAAAATGAAAATATTTATTTATTTAGTCATTTGCATGCAAAAGAAGAAATGCTAAAGGCCTTCGATGCAATAAGAAGAGGATTAAAGTTTCACTAAAATGTTACATATATTTTGTTTTGATACTTACAAAAGTGCGAAAATGTTTTTGAACAGTATTTTTTATAAGAGACCTGATGTGCACAGTAATATTACAGATTTTAAAATAAGGGATTTGGAATACTAAAAAAAGGGAAAAGGTACACTAGCGTTCAGTTTTTGTTTACCTCTCTTCATTATGTGTGTGTGTGTGTGTGTTTTTTTTTTTTAGACATTATTCTAATTAAATTTTCCTCATATGTCTACATTGCATAAAAAAGTTACTGCCCGAATTAAAATACATTTTTCCAGAATTTTCATTTTATATGTATTTTTCATTTTATGAATGTGTATTTTCTTATACAAATTTCATGAATTTGAGTGGATTTCTATTTAACGAATTTTCTTTATAATGAAATGTGTAAGTATAACGATGAGACTTCGTTTAATGGAGGTTTCACTGCATCTTCAAAATTAACAAATATTTGTATGTAAAAAAAAACAGATTTTTTATTAGATTTTTTTTTTATTTTTTTTTTATTTCGAGTACCTGTAAAATACATATAACATTATCGCATAGAGCTTAGATTCCAGTTCAGAACAGAATGAGTAATAAGGAAGGCATTCTGATAAAATTTCACTGAAATAAGTTTAACACATTTTATGTAATGAAGTTTGTCGAACACGGAAATAACGGAAAAATTGCTTTTCCAGAAACCACATTTAAAGATATCTTTTATATATGACAGATATATACAAAATTAATCTAGAAGTGTAAATTAATGTTTATTAGTGTTTTTATGTAAAAAACTAAAGAAAATGATGCATAGAACTATTGTTTACATTTTTCACAGCCTTCCTACGCCCACTTCCGGTAGTTGACTCATTACTTCCTGCTAATTAAATTGATCATAACACCTCTTAATAATCACAGGAATAAAATTACAATATATTTAGTACCGTAAAAGACTGCCCAAATAAAACAATAAAAAATCTTTCGAAAATGTTCACGAAAACCGCCATTTTAATGCAGGTAATGTTTTAATACCTTAAGTGTTTGTTAGTCGAATTGCATAAAACTAATTTGTTAATTCAATACGCAAAAAGACGACGCAATAAAGAAGTTTTTTCGTCTTCAAAACACCAACGTTTATAAGCGCATATGTAAGGTAAAAATGCCTACGCGAATGAGAAATATGTCATGATTATAAATTTTTATAATAAGCTTTGACAGTGTGAAAATATCACGCGATCTATCTCCTGCTGACGGAATACGTGGTATTAAATCTGAAATCACCAAGGACACTTCAAGCCATATACAGTAAAACCTCTCTAAAGCGACCACGCTCCAATCCAATAAAAATGGGTCGCTCCGAGAGGTGGTCTCTTAATGGAGGTCATGTTTAAATCCAGATTTTAATTGTTAAAAAAATGCAACAATTAATGTTACTAAAATTTATTTTTCATATTAGGAAAACATATGAAAATTTAAGTATCAAAACAAAAGTTAATTATATAAGTTTATAATATATAACTTCTAGAATTTAAAGAATAAATACATTGATGTTTGCTTTGATTTTACGGTTTTATCTTTTATAACTTTTATTTCCAAGTGCTTTCGAAGTTCTGTAAATAAATGAGATTTTTTTGGACGGGAACAAATAATGACAATTTTATTAATTTGCCTTGAGTTTCCCAACAGAATAGGGTAGAGGAGTTTATGGACCACCATTCTTAATTTATCATCAGAGTTAAATTCATTGCCTAAAAAGGCACAAAGGGGTTTACTTAAAAGTTACTGAAATAAAGAAAAATTCTAAACTTAGTTTAGAGTTTGATGAATAATGCGCTCTCCGGAATTATTTTTCTAAAAAACTTCTTCAAGCGACCAGGAAAAAACGGAATTTGTTTCATTTTCTTCAAAGAAATGGTTCGCTCATGGAGGGAGTTCAGCTGGGATGGTCTCTGAATGGAGGTAAAATGAGTATTGAGCTTATGGGAATAAATTTCGTTCCAAGAAAAAAGGGTTGTTAAGAGAGGTGGTCGCTTAATGAAGGTGGTCGCACAGGGAGGTTTCACTGTACTTTCGCCTATGATGATGACGCAATATCTTTTCCCGATTCCTGCAGTGACTTATTTTTTATTAAGGATATTTTGAATGAGCTTTTGAAGACCTTTTTAGGATTTCGAATCTTCAAACGCCTCAACCCCATCTAGTATATTAAATTAATAATTGCATGTGTCATTACACGAACCAGCAAAGTAGCATTTCAAGTACAAGTGACGAATTGCAGACCATAAACCCTCCTACAAGTGTAATAAAACTATAAATCAATTCATATGTGTTTCGGGAAGGTCTTTGTGATAGTATCTTTTTAACTTTAAAGCTATGTAATAGGCAATATTAAATACATATTTGAGAGTTTAAACTCGATGTCTTAATCAGTGAAGAATATTTCAGCCAAAAATGGAATTATTATAGATATCAACACCTGGCATTTTCAATATAAAATGTTTACATTTAATATGTAAAACCTCATCTTTATAAAAAGGTATAAAATTTCACCAATGACAGAATTTTACTTTTGAGTTATAATTCTGCTATTCACATTAAAAATTAAAAGAATCTCATGTGATTATCTCATACAAAGTTAAAAAAAAAAAAAAAAAAAAGCTTATGATTTGAATAAGAAACTTATTCATCATAAGTAAAGATCGATTGAAAATTCAGTTTCGTTTTCGGTCCAAAATATGAGTTTCGGTGCAAATACTGCCGAAAAATCGGCTCAAAGTCGGACCAAAACTCGACCAAAACTATCTTTATTCCAAAAATCTCGTTTTTTCCTTAGGAAATTTTCAGCATTAATCTTTAATTTGAGATGTATCGGGTCAAATGCGACACTATTGATTGCTACGAACTTCCTTGTTTATAATTATCAGTCATGAATGACTCAAGACGTGAGTACAAAGTATAAAGAAATCAATGCATGTGAGGACTAAACTTTGAAGTCAGGTGCACATTAAAAGCTGCAGTTTTAACAGTAGTAGGAAATGTTTAGTTTGAAACCGCAGAAGTGTTTCGAATGCTCTTTGAAAAAGCCCTAGTATAACATGGGATCATTTACAAAAATCTATAAAAAGATAAATCGAGGTCTGCATACTTAAAACATTTCTCAATGAGATGAAATTCGTATTATTATAAAATCATTCTGCGTCGTTGATGAATTAATTACATTTTATATGAAAATAAAAATCTTTGGCGAGAGGCACAGAGAGCCAACTTATGCCGCAAGTATAGTTACAGGTATAATTAATTCTTATGTATATTTATGTATTCATTACTTAATTTTTTGTTTTTTGGACATTTTCGCTTTTGTTTTCAGTCGAAAATAAGAAGATTATCGAAATTCGACTTCGATCTAAAAAACTATGATATTTGCGTCGATCCTTAATCATAAGTATGCAAAACATTTGCTATACTTAATTAAGGGGACTGGTCACTCAGCTTTGGAATTCTTCTCCGTCATGTTAAGTCTATGAAATTTTGATTCATCCGTATACTTAAAATATCTTCTCGGAAAATTTCTATTTTTAACATCCTTTTTCCGTGTACTCGTCTTTAAACGATGTCTCTTAGATTTGAAAATATTTCTAAAATCTAGGGTGAATTTAATATTTTAGGTGTTAAAAGCGGGGAAACTGTGAGTAAGATTTTAACTCTTCCTATAAAAGGAAGTCTACTTTAGAAATAGTTCGAGAACTCAGAAAAAGAGAGATATCTTTTAGGAAGTGTACACAAAAAATAGAAGTTAAAAATATTAATTTCCCGAGGAGGTATTTTAAATGGACGAATGCATCCAATGCCCATAGACTTTCCATGAGTGAGGGGAAATCGGAAGCTGAATGACCAGCCCCCTTAAGCAAAAATGTTCGCATGATATTATACCTCAAGAAAACGAAATTTTATTACGGTCTAAACTTGTCTTTCCTATTGAAAAAAATTATTTATACCAAAACGAACATTATATTAACGCTTGTGATGTAGATTACGTCATTTCTATATTTCTAAACGGGGTTGAATGTATCAGAACGCACTTTTTATGTAAAATTAATTTATATACTATTCCAAATGTTAAAACATTCAAATAAATAAAGCTTGTTTTTTCACACCTGCGTTTTTATTTATAAAAAATGCATGCTTATTAATTTTTATCTAGCAGAAATTTTCAGGGAAAAGGTTAGAATGAAGATTACGTTTTAAAATTATTTTACTTATATAACTCACAGAAAAAATTCAACTATTACATAAAGATTCAACCATTAAACGGAAATATAATTGTCATTAAAAAATAATGTCAACTACTACATACAATGTATTTGTGTGGGTATACATTTGCGTACATGTGGATATGTATTTGTGTATATGTATTTGTGGGTATGTGGCCATGTATTTGTGGGTATGTGGCCATGTATTTGTGGGTATGTGGCCATGTATTTGTGTATTTGTGCATTTGTGGCTATGTACTTGTGTATTTGTGGCTATGTATTTGTGTATTTGTGGGTATGTGGACATGTATGTGTTGGATATATATTTGTGTATATGTAAATATGCATTTGTGGATAAGTGGATATGCATTTGTGGATAAGTGGATATGCATTTGTGGATAAGTGGATATGCATTTGTGGATAAGTGGATATGCATTTGTGGATAAGTGGATATGCATTTGTGGATAAGTGGATATGCATTTGTGGATAAGTCGATATGCATTTGTGGATAAGTGGATATGCATTTGTGGATATGTGGATATGCATTTGTGGATATGTGGATATGCATTTGTGGATATGTGGATATACATTTGTGGATATGTGGATATGTATTTGTGGATATGCGGATATGTATTTGTGGATATGCATTTGTGGATATGTGGATATGCATTTGTGGTTATGTGGCTATGTATTTGTGGCTATGTATGTGTATTTATTTATGTATTTGTGGATATATGTATATGTATTTGTGTATATATGTATATGTATTTGTGTATATAAGTATATGTATTTGTGTATATATGTATATGTATTTGTGTATATATGGATTTGTATTTGTGTATATGTGGGTATGTGTATATGTATATAGGTGTATATGTATATAGGTGAATGTGTATATGTGTATAGGTGAATGTGCATATGTGTATAGGTGGATGTGCATATGTGTATAGGTGGATGTGCATATGTGTATAGGTGGATGTGCATATGTGTATAGGTGGATATGCATATGTGTATAGGTGGATATGGGTATGTGTATATGTGGATATGTATTTGTGTATAGGTGTTTATGTATATGTGTATATGTAGGTATGTGTATATGTAGGTATGTATTTATGTAAGTATGTATATGTGGGTATCTATTTGTACGTATGTAGTTATGTATTTGTACGTATGCAGTTATGTATTTGTACGTATGTAGTTGTATGTACGTGGATATGTATTTGTGTATTTGTACATATGTATTTGTGTATTTGTACATATGTAGTTATGTATTTGTACATATGTAGTTATGTATTTGTACATATGTAGTTATGTATTTGTACATATGTAGTTATGTATTTGTACATATGTAGTTATGTATTTGTACATATGTAGTTATGTATTTGTACATATGTAGTTATGTATTTGTACATATGTAGTTATGTATGTGTATTTGTGGCTATGTATTTGTGGATATGTATTTGTGTATATATGGATATGTATTTGTGTATATATGGATATGTATTTGTGGATATGTATTTGTGTGTATATGTATTTGTGTATAAATGGATATGTATTTGTGGATATGTGTATATGTATTTGTGTATGTATGGATATGTATTTTTGGATTTGTATATGTGGATATGTATTTGTGTATATATGGATATGTATTTTTGGATTTGTATATGTGGATATGTGTTTGTGTATATATGGATATGTATATGTGGATATGTATTTGTGGATTTGTATATGTGGATATGTATATGTGGATATGTATTTGTGTATATGTAGGTATGTATTTCTGTAAGTATGCATATGTGGATATCTATTTGTACGTATGTAGTTATGTATTTGTACATATGTAGTTATGTATTTGTACATATGTATTTGTGTGTATGTGGATATGTATTTGTTTATAGTGGATATGCATTTGTGTATATGTAGGTATGCATTTGTGTATATGTAGGTATGCATTTGTGTATATGTAGGTATGCATTTGTGTAAGTATGTATATGTGGGTATGTATTTGTGCGTATGTAGTTATCTATTTGTAGTTATGTATTTGTAGTTATGTAGTACATATGTGTACATATGTACGTGCGTATGCGTGTGTATATGAATGTATATGTATGCGCGTGTATATGAAAGTATATGTATGCGCGTGTATATGATTGTATATATACGCGCGTGTATATGATTGTATATATACGCGCGTGTATATGATTGTATATGTATGCGCGTTTATATATATGAATTTACATGTATGCGCGTGTATACATATGAATGTGTATGTATGCGCGTGTATACATATGAATGTATATGTATGCGCGTGTATACATATGAATGTATATGTATGCGCGTGTATACATATGAATGTATATGTATGCGCGTGTATACATATGAATGTATATGTAAGCGGTGTATATATATATATATATATATATATATATATATATATATATGAATGTGTAATATTTATATTTTAAAAAGTTTTGCAATTTGAGAAAAAAGAAATAATTCCAAGTTCATAAAGTTTTGAAAAAAATTACCTTTTAATATAAAAAAGTCAGATATATACATATACATGCATGCATATACGCAGGCACATACATATTCGTTTTAAAGTTTTTGTTGACAGGTTAATATTTTTTTTATAACTTTTGGAAAATTTGTATTTTTTCCAATCTAAAAAGAAATTTTTATACAATCAAAGAAATTTGTATGTAATAGTTGAATATCTTTTTATTAACATACATATTTCTATTCAACAGTCGAATCTTTATGCAATATAGTTTAATTTTTTTCACTGAAGTCTATAAAAATGTTAAATTATTTAAAATAGTAAATTATAACTTTTCACTTTAATGTTTTGCTAGATAAAAAGTAAAACACATGCATTTTGTAGAAATAGTCATCCAGATGTGAAAAAACAGTAAACATTTTTAAATTTTTTAAATTTTATATAGTTTCTGCATTAATGTTTTATAAAAAGTGCTCGCTAATACATCCAATTTAGTTTCAAAATCATACATATGTCATAATCGAAATTACCAAGTGTTAATATCATTTCTTTAAGTGGTGAAATTTTTCACGATTAAATAATTTTGAAAAATTTATGAAGATTTACTCTGATGAATAAAAATACAACCGATACATTCATAACTTCGTTTGAGTATAGTGTATAAATTTGCCTGAATAGAAGAAATGTGTTTAAAACACAATACAAGCTCATTTTCTGGTGTATATTATCATGCTTTCATTTTTACTTACGGGGACCTTTAGACTTTCAAAAAATCAGTTTTCAAATTTTGATTTATTCTTAATTTTTTTAAACTTCTCATCAGTATTCAAAAACTCCACTCAAAAATCTGCATTATCTTTTCAGTTATAATCATTTATAGACGGTGTTTACGGTTGAAAATCCGCTGATATACACTGTTAAAAATTTGCAGCATTCTGGCAGGTCATTTGACCGTTTTTTTCCGAAAACGGTTACACAACCGTAATTTTAACACTATTCTGACCATATTATTGTCCATTTTATGGTCAGAATATAGTTAAATTATGGTTATGAAACCGTTTTTTTAAAAAACGGTCGAATGACCTCCCAGAATGCTGCAAAATTTTTAACAGTGTAAAATTAAGTTTTGCACAAAAGCAAAACTTTTAGTATATATTTTGGTTTTAAATTTAGAAGTATGTGTGTTTTGATTCTATTTTGTTCAAAAATTGTTTTCTATATGCGTAGTTCAGAGTTTAATCATGCGCACAGCACTTAATGATTATAATTCCCGCATTAGGGAGATGAATTGTAAAATTTGAATATGAGTTTCGTATATGCAAAATTTATTTCTCTGGATAATATAGGTAAAAATATATACTTTTGGCAGAAAGCGAAAAAAAAAAAAAAATCTTAATTACATATTATTTGTATTTTGGTGCTTTGAAAAGGTTATGTTTTTGATAGTTTCGACAAACTCAAAATGTCCCGTGCCTTCTTAAGTATGACTAATCCTCTTTAATAAAAAGCAATGTGTTGCTAACGACTAGCTTTTTCGCTGATCGTTGACACAGATTAATCTCGGAAAATGAAACATTTTAAGCTACTGAAAAAATTAATAGCTCGAAAATTATTTGTCAGCAAATTGTTAGAAAACTGAGTTAGAAAGGTAAAAAAAAAAAAAATGTATTTTTTTTTTTACCAACAACCGATTACCTATATAAACAAACGAACATTTCAGAAATTGTTATTAATTTTACAAATGTAAACAATGTGTAGTGAGTCATTAACTTTTAAAAATTCATTGATAAAAAAATTTAAACTTTCGTGCTTTGAATATTTTAACTCTTGTAGTATTAATATGCCTTTGACGTCATTCGCCTATGAACCAATCAAAATAATTTTTTATTTAAAAGTGAAGTCTTTGAAAACTCAAGTCTATTTTCGGTACATTTATGTTATCCGGGGGGCAAATCTCGCCAATAACAGGGTTTTTTTCAGGTAGCAGTTATTTTTTCGCCTGTATAATTTAGAAATAATGCTTTAAAGTTGAAATAAAATGCTAGCATTTTTATCATTATTGTTATATATTTTAAAGGAAATGAGTGAAAGTATTTTAATTGTATGCAATATATGCATTTTGAATGTTTGTATTTTAAATAAAAGTTATGCTTTTTAAATAAAATGAGTAAATGGATTATATTTTAAGTGAAAATAATGCAATATGAATGACTTCAATGGGAACAATATTTGACGATTTATCACATCGCCAAACTAACTTAAAAGCACTCTATTTTCTGAGCATTAATGTAATAAACCACAGTCTTTAGTTTGTTTCAGGTTTGTATGTTTAATTTAACTGGAAAAATTGATTTGGTGAATAATTAATCCATTTTCCTTTTATTTATTTATTCTTTGCAAACTTAATTACTCCTCCACATTACATAATTTTAAATTTCGCATTGAATAGGGAATGTGTACTTTCAAACGTAAATTGTTTGAAAACTGTATTTCAATTTACTAACTTTTTATAATTTTTAAACCAAATAAGCTCGATTACGGAATTACGGTACATAAATATTTTTATCAATTATTTAAAATTTTAAAGGAAAACCACGATTTCTATCTACCGACCTCGGACGGTCGTTTTCACTAGTATTTTACATAAGTGTGACGGATACATTTCTTATTCAACCCATAAACATACTACTTAAAATTTTACAGCTGATAATCGCCTAATTAAATATGGTAAAACTCTTCAAATTTTTAACGTGAATCGCAGAATTATTAAGATTAAAAATTAAAATATTTTTTTTGGGAATAAATGGCGAGTTTTGATATCAAATTAAACGCTAACATTTTAAATTGAAAATAATACCAGGTCTATAATAATCCAATTTTTTTGTTGGAGTATTTTTCACTGGTTAAACATTGCTTTTAAACTCTTCGGCATGTAACCAGGTGAGCTATAAGCTCGTTAAAAATTTAAAAACTCATTAAAAAGGGAAGAAATTGCGATAAAGGAGTGCGGTTTTCAAGAAAGGGCTCACAAACGTAATCGGATTTTTTTTTTTAGCAGCAAAAAAAGAAATTAGCTAAAAAATCACATGTAGAGAGCGCTGACAACCTAAACACAATGAACAGGATAACAATACAGCTCCATTTATTTGTTCTTACAATAACTAATGTTGAACATGACCTGCAAAACATTCTACGACATAACTGTTGTCCTGTTCATTGTGTTTCGAGTCATCAGCGTGCTCTACAACTAACGTATCTTCAACGTATTTTAGCTAATTTTTTTTTTTTTTTTTTTTTTTTTGCTCCTTAAAAAATCAGACTACCTTGTGAGCCCTTTCTTGCAAACCGCACTCCTTTATCTTAATTTCTTCCTTTTTTATGAGTTTAAGTTTTAACGGACTTTTGGCTCACTCGGTATATAATATTACCTCTTGTGTAACTTCGAAGTTTAACAAGTAAAAATTAAATTTAAAAAATAAAAAAAACCGACTGCGTAAAAAGCAAATTAATTATTTCTCATCTAAGTAAAACTATTTTTTATTTTACTTACCCATATTTTTTATTTATATGTACTGATGACTTTTAGGTTGTGTTTAATTGTTAGTTCCTATCTATAAACAGAGTTTTGATGAGGCCTATAGATGCCTATGAAGGTTAGAGTTTCAGTAAAGCTAGAGATCCTACCTACACCAGGTTGTGTACTATTTAAACGGAACTTCTGACTGTAAAATAGTCAATGGCACATCGTCTTCATTTTGAAAGGACCTATCCAATGATATGCCACTCAGTATGTTGCATACATTTTTACATCTCTACCGCCATTTTGTATTTTACGGCCGCCATTTTGAGTTTATAAAAACAAACCTAGCCTAAAGCCATCGGACGGCTAAGACGAAACGATAGAGACCTCATTCATTAAAATACATCCAGCCTTTGGGATGTTTCGAGGGTATAAAGAAATCCACATACCGAGATACGCGTGAAACACATAACCCTTCTTGGCACTCGGGTAAAAAGATACTATCACTGAGTTATTCCCAAAACTCATACGCATTGTGCGAATTATCACATTTACTGTGAGAAATGACATTTATAAGGCTGAGATCCAAATAGAATTTTCGCTGTTAGCGAAACGAGATTGACTAATCTGAAGCCTGCATTTTTGCGAACTTTTCGCTGTTTGCAAAAATGAAGGCTTGTGATTGGTCAATCTCGTTTCGCTGACTGCGAAAATTCTATCTGGATCCATGTCTTAAGAGGTGTTATGCTCTGAAATTTGTCACTAATATGAGAAATAGAAAATATTTGTTCTTGGAAGGTCGCATCTGATAAAATTAATAGCTTGGGTTGAGGTACCGGAAGAGTAAATTCTGAAAACTAAAGTCAAAATTTCATTCAAAATCTCGTTAGCAAAAAAAGTCACAGCAGGGATCGGGGGGGGAAATGTTGCATCATCATCACAGCTCGTAAATACAGGGTGTCCATAATTAAACGACCCTACTTTAAAGTCGTCCACAGACGAAAATATTGGTCAGGAAGTTGTGAAATTTTGTGACGGATATAATGAAGGAGTGGGAATTTGAGCGAAAAAAAAATTAGTTCAAAATTTGCCCCCAGAGGGCGTTTTTTAATGAATTACTTTTTAAAAAGTTTGCTTTTTTTTTTCAGGTTAAATAAGACAAACACAGACCGCCCCCTGGAAAAAAATAAAGCGTAAAAACTTAAAAAAAATATTGGTATTCGTATTAAACAGGCAGTACAAACTCTGAAAAAAAATTCACCTACGACAGCCGACATTTTTTTCTCAGAGCTCAGGCCTAGTATTCAGGGCTGTGGCTAAATATGTGTTTATTTAAAAACGCCCTCTGGCGGCGAAATTAACTAAAAATTTTTTTCACTCAAACAAATTCCCATTCCTTTATTATGTCCGTCACAAAATTTCACAGCTTCTGACTAATAGTTTTGTATATATACAACTTTAAAGTTGGGTCGTTTAATTATGGTCACGCTGTATATGGCTTGAAGTGTCGTTTGCGATTTCAGATTCTGTAGCGGGTACGTTGTTAGTAGGATATACAGTCGGACCTCTATTTAACGAAGTCGCTAAATCCCGAAAAAAAGTTCGTTATGTGGAAAATTCGTTAAATAGAGATGAACCTTTTTAAATACTTTAAACTACACAAAACAGATTTTTAATTCATAAACACTAAAAATTATTAAAAAACTTAACTAATCACACTTTTTTTTGTAAATCATTTTTTTACTATAATTCATTTTACCCATCAAAAAGAAATCTGTAAGGACAACAATAATTTAAAAATATATTCGAGAATATATTTCGCTATTTGGAGGTTATTTTACGAAAAAATTCGCAAAATGTAGTTGGTTCCGAGAAAAAGTTCGCAAAATAGAGAAATTCGCAAAATAGAGGTTCGTTAAATAGAGATCAGACTGTATATCACGAAATATTGTCACAAACGTAAAGTTTATGTCAGAAACTCGTGGCATATTTATCTCATTCGCACAAGTATTTCGATTTTTCATGTGGGTATTTCTAACCATTAACAGGCAAAAACACTTTTCCATGGGATCTTTTCTGCACATTGAATCCAGAAGCCATTTTAGTACAATTAGACATAAAAGTAAACAGTAAACAATGTATAAAACGAAAACATTCACTAATATATATTATAAATAGTGTCGGATACAGTTAACCCTTAGTCGGTCGCACTCTGGGACTCCCGAGTTCGTGCGCAATGGAGTCTGAGAGGCGTCTGTTTGAAAGTCGTCACCAGCAATTAATTGACGCAATTCTAACACTCTTATAGTGATCAGTGACCTTCATTAAAATGTACAAAGAAAGACTATTTCAAATTTGAAGGGAAAATCCACGTTTATTACATTCAAAGTAAGTAACCTTGCGCGATCTAGTGTCAGAGAACACAACGGACACAATAGTGCGGCACCTGTCAGGCCTATTGTGGCCTACGAAAGATTAAACATTCAAACTGTATGAAGATTAAGCCAATTCCGTTATTCTCAAATGTAATGAGATAAATAACATCATAGATTTGCTTGCCCAAGATGATTCACTTTGTTTAGTTGTTTAATGTGTATACAAGACGTAAAAAAATCGATCATGAGATTAATTGCTACACTATATTTATGTTTTTAGGACTTTTGAGCTTTACTATGTTTTTGAATCTTCCTGTGTTTTAATACACTTCAACTACACTGGTTACAATGATGTATGTTTGAATAAGTCTTGATATGTCGTCGTAAATCACTTTTTTGAATCTATGTTTTTTGACAGTCGTCACATGTAAAGACATTTTTGTCCATAAATGAAACTATGTGTCTAATTAGTACGTATTTTCGGGAAAAGACTTTGTTGCAAGTATCACAAACATAATTTAACATCAGCTCATACTGTCCTGATGAGGCGAATTTTACTTCAATATCCGAATAATGTTCTTCTGGTATAAGTGACGATTCCATGTGTAGAATGTTCAATACTGGTGATAAGGTTTGACAGTCATACGCGTTACCTCCTAACAAACTAGTGTCTTGAAAACTAGGCACTTGATCATAAAAAATTACTGAGTTAAGGGGTCCGGGATACATTTTCAAAAAATTTTTATTTATAGAGTTAAAATTTTGAATTTTTCTTGTGATGGTTAACCATATCACTTGTAAACAAAATCAAATGATAAAACTTCTCATAGCTTTTTTTTTTTTTTTAAATTTAATTTAAAATTTATGAAAAAAGGTGTATAGCTTAAAATCGTTATAACTGGAAATATTATTCGTAGAATTTAAATTGTTTTTAATTTAAATAAACAGAAATATATATATATTAATTTCGAGCCAGCATTTTAAAAAATATTATTTTTTTAAAAAAATAAATATAATTAACGGAAAAATTACAAAAAAAAGTGGTGCAACTTAAAAAAAAAAAATCATATTTTCAAAAGTAAATATTTTTTTCAAATACGCTGGCTCAGAAGCAAAATAAAATAATTGAAAAAGATATGTTCCGAGTTTCAGCCCTGTATCTTTAACGGTTCTCGAGTTATAAGAATTTAAATAAGAGAAATGGTGAAAAAACCTATCATGAAGAAAAATGCAATTTCACAAGAACTCGTTTCCTTGAGAACCATTGCTTGAAAGGCAGATTTTGAAAACAATCCAAAACAAAAAAAATTATATTTCCTGTTCTAATTAAGATAGAAACATGATTTAAACATCATTTTAAGCAGAAAACGGCAGAGAAATTTTTAATCCAATAAAAGAAAAAATTGAAAACTTGAAGATTTTTGTGTCCCGGACCCCCTTAAACGACTAAAATTCCGCATACATGTACACACACAAAACCACCAACAGTGAATAATTTAACACTTAAATGCCGCGTGTTGCTTTTCGGTAACATACCCAATTTAGGCTTCTAAAATAATATTAGAATAACATTGAAGCTATAATGCCTAATTTTGCCTTTAAAATACATTCGGAAAATATTATTAAATCAATTTTCAACATTTAGATGGCAGCACTTGGGCTGTTTAAGAACAAAGAGAGATTTATTTTTCCAATTGTTGCTACATGTTCTTTTTGTTTTGTTTGGAAGCTTGCGAAATACCCTATTTTTTTTATTTTTTTTTTCCTGCAGTGCGCAGGTAAAATTTGTATTTCATCATAGTTCTTAAAATTCCTGTGTGTTTAATATTATAGAATTTTATCAAAGAAAATTATTTTTTCAATTAAAGACCAGTATTGCGGATTAGTAACAAGCTGTTTTTTAGCCGTAAATCACACTTAAAAACAAAATGATGTTTTAAGTATTTTTCCCATGATTTAATTAAAAAATGAAAGCCGAAAAACATTTTTAAAATGATTTTTGAAAAATCAGGCATTTAAGGGGTAACTTGTTTCGTGCAAATTTATGAAGTTATAGGTGGCGCATATGTTTGGAGAAGTATAAATATATTATTGGTTAACTAATTCAACATAATTTTTAGATAATTGCATGTCATGTGTTTATAAATATCCGCATGTGTTATGCTTATACAAAGTAGGCATGCGCGAAATTCCTAACAGCGTGATTAAAAAGTATGAGTAACAAGGACTTTAATCAAGTTCCTCTAAAAGTATAGCGTTACACATAGCATGAATTTATGTGATGTTAACTGTGTCAAATAGTATTCATATTCATGTCCGTAATCAACGGGGCCGCTCAGTTCAGTAGTCCGTGTTCATAAAACGAGAAGCCTACGCATATGTTTGAGATTTCGGAACAAGCGGATGATACTTAGTAATCTTAACTTCCAAATGATGAGTTCTAAGTTACCATCCAGAACATCTGTGGATAAATTCTTCAAATGATTGAAAAATCTGAAAATCATAGAAGTTTGATAAAATTAGATTAAACTTCAAAATCTTTAATGGCGTTTTATTATTTCTAACCTAGTGAAATTAATATACATTATTGATGTACGTGATAATATATTTCACATAGGAAATTATGTTTGTAACACACATTCTACAGCGCCATAGAAAATAATGCAGATGCACACTATATGGACCAAAGATGACCGGTCACTTGCGATTTTCGACGTTTTCTTAAATATCTAGAAAAATACATGACGAATTATCTTGTAACTCCGGGTGTGTAAACAGAATAGTCCAGGTCATACATTTCCGTGAAGATTTTTTCCCGAAACCCCATAGGGGACCGCCAACAAATTGAAAAAGAACGAATATGTTTTGGATAACCCTGTCAAAACTAATGTAGTAAAAGCGTTCAAACTGTAGATTATGATTAAGTGGCTTATTATAATAATTTGTGTTCATTTTATGAGGACAGCATGTATACTCGAAGAGAAATTAAGCTTTTCATAAAAACAGTCTCAAATTATAAAGAAATGGTAAGTTTCGAAAGCTTAAAATGAAACGTTGTGTTTTTTGGTAAAAGTAATCAAAGTAAATTAATATTTTTGTATAATTTAGAAATTTTACTGTGACTAATTAGATCGGACATTACAATTTCTAGCGAAGGCCAAACCACTGCTCACTCACACACGACAAGCAGCTATGACATTCGGATAGGGTTTCCGGAAGACTCTACTTAAAAAAAACGCCAACTTTTCTCCCGCCAAAAATGAGACTATAATGTTGTAATTTTTCAAAATCAATTTAGTAGGTTCTTGAGGGAATTTTAAAACTTTTTTCAATATTTTATACTTATTGACTAATTTGTATTTTTAAATGATTTTCTTTAAAACAAATTCTATGTTAATAGTCCAATAAGCGGTTTCGAAAATTGCTTTTTCAGAAAGTTATGCTGCTGTAAAAAAATTATATATATATGATTTTAACAGAAGAATTTTATCGATTCTCAAACTTCCTAATATAGGGCTTTAAAATGCACCAGGTTTGAATGATAGGTGTTAGCAGCGCGAAAACTGATTACCTTGTTAGTCAATTATTTATTGTTCTCACTTTTATTTTCGAACTAAGAGTTTTTAATTTGTAAACAATTACTATTTTTATTTCTCCCGTAAGTTCAAAGTGTTAAAAAAAAAACTTTGCTGCCGGATTTTTCAGGTTCTACTGTATATGAAAAGTCATATACAAAAAAAAACAAAACTATTATATGTATGTATTAGGGCTGGGGCGTAGTACTTAATATATCTTCTATGATGTTAATCATAAGATAGATGTATTATTATCTTAAAGTATTTACTAACATTTCAAAAATATACATATTAGTATCCACTCTTCCCACTGTTCCGCTTTTTTGAACCACAAAAATTAAATAGAAATTTTTGCCTTATTTAATCGGAAGATTACGGCGATTTAAAAAAGGTAAAATTTACTATGAAATTTTTGTGATACAAAAAAGGGTAAGAGTTGGTAGCTATGCATACTGATATTTAAGTCTTTGAATTAAATTTTCATTTTTTTTTATAGTACTTCAATGTAAAACAGAAAGGAAAAAAACCACAGATAGAGTGCGTAGATGAGCTTATTTTAAAGTACCACTGTTTTTGAATAGAAATTTTTGATTAAATACGAGCCGTATTATTTTGAAATAGTGGTATTAAAAACGAGCACTTCTTTGCAAACTGGTAAAGGCTAAGAAAGCAATTAATGGTAAAATCAAAAATAAAATTCCTGTGAAAACACGGGATATTTCAAGACTGTAAAACAAAAAACGGAAAACTTAAAAATTGAATTCCTGTGAAATCCCGGAAGAATCGAAAACGGCAAAACTGAAAACGGAAAAATCGGAAACGGAACTTCCCTGAAAATCCAGAAGAATCGAAAACGGTAAAACTAAAAACGGAAAAATCGAAAATGAAATTTCTGTGAAAAAACAGAAAAATGATTAACGAAATGGAAAATGCAACTTTGCTTCCAGTATTTTACCGGTGATGTCACAGAATTTTTACAGTGTACTAAATCATTAGCTCATTCTATCTTACCACCAAGTGAATTCACAGATATTCCCGGTTGCACCATTTCGTTCTAAACAGTGTCGAAAAAATCCTTTAGAAACAGTTTTTTCGGAATTCTTTAATCACTTAATTTTTTTTCTCTGGTGTTCTGTCTTTGCATTTTAATGCACATTCCAATTTAATCGTGCTTTAATATAAAATTCGCTATACGGTCATTTTTAACATTAATTATTTCTCTCTCAACTTCATTTAATTTATTTAACTGGCACCACGCCCTATTTGCAACCTAAAAGTAAAAATTAAATTTAAAAAATCGAAAAACCCGACTGCGTAAAAGGCGAACTAATTTTTTCTCATCAATGTGAAACTTTTTTTTATATTACTTACCTTTTTTTATATCTACTTGTATTGATGACTTTTAAGTTGTGTTTATTTGTTGTTTCCTATCAATAAACACTGTTTTGATGAGGCCTATAGATGTCTATGAAGGTTAGAGTTGCAGTAAAGCTAGAGATCCTACCTACACAACTTGGAGGTTGTGTAGTATTTAAACGGAGTTTCTGACTGTAAAATAGTCAATGAACTTCATTTTGAAAGACCTATCCAATGATATGCCACTCAACAGGGTGCGTACAAATTTCTTTTCGTCTCTACCGCCATTTTGTATATTACGGCCGCCATTTTGAATTTATAAAAACAAAAACCCTAGCCTATAATCATCGGACAGTTCAGACGAATCGATAGAAACCTCATTCATTAAAATCCAGATGTTGGGATGTTTCGAGTGTATAAAGAAATCCACATACTCGGATACGCGTGAAACACATAACCCTTCTTGACAGTCGGGTAACAATAATCATTCCCTCGTAAATATAACTAGTCCAGGCAATAGGGAATTTTACCTAGCAAAATTAATGGTAGTACTGGAAATCGGCTTTCTGGATGTTTTTTGGGTCGCTGAATCCGAATTTGTATCTCCCACCAAAATTTCCCCCGGCAACCTCCCCAAATTTTGGTAAAAAGCCCCCCAAAAAAGGTTTTTATTAAAAAAATCTTTTTATTGTTTTAGAGAAAAAGTACCTAGAAATTCAGAAAGTAGACAAAATTTCCAACAAATTAGATATATGACATTATGACTTAGGATGAAGGGGAAGGGGGGATCTGCTTCGGAACATGCGCGCGGTGCTGCGTAAACCAAGTTACGCAATTCCACTTAACCACTCACACGTTTACATTCGCCCTCCCATCTCCCCTCCGAACTTTCTCTATAAGGTTTACTTTAAGTTTTTTGGGTCACTGAATCCGAATTTTTAACTTTCCTCCCAAAATCCCCCCCCCCCCCAAATAGTTGTTTTTAACTTAAATTTCTTATTGTTTAAGGGGGGAAGCATTACGGAATTCAGAAACTAGACAACATTTGCAACAAATCGGATATATGACATTATGAGTTAGGATGAACGGGAGGGTGAGGGCTGCCTCGGAACATGCACTGCGGCACTACGTGCACTAAATGATGAAGTGCAGGCAATAGGTGATTTTATCTGGCAAAATTAATGGTAGTACTGAAAATCTATTTTCTAGATGTTTTTTGGGTCGCTGAATCCGAATTTGTAACTTTCCACCAAAATTTCACCCGGCAACCCCCCAAAAAATTGATTTTTTGAAAAAATTTGGTTTTTGAGAAAAGATCGCGGGGAATGTTCCGAGGCAGCCCCCTCTCTCCCCGTTTATCCTACGTCATAATGCCATGTATCCTATTTGTTGCAAATTTTGATTAGTTTCTGAATTTTGTAATGCTTTTCCCCTAAAACAATAAGAAATTTAAGTTAAAAACAACTATTTGAGGGGGTTTTCGGGGTGGGGGAAATTTTGGGGGTAAGTTAAAAATTCGGATTCAGCGACCCAAAAAACTTAAAGTAAACTTTATAGAGAAAGTTCGGAGGGAAGATGGGAGGGCTAATGTAAACGTGTGAATGGTTAAGTGGAATTGCGCAACTTAGTCCACGCAGCACTGCGGCGCAAGTTCCGAGGCAGATCCCCCTTCCCTTTCATCGTAAGTCATAATGTCATATATCTAATTTGTGGCAAATTTTGTCTACTTTCTAAATTTCTAGTTACTTTTCCCCTAAAACAATAAATTTTTTTTAATAAAAACCTTTTTGGGGATCTTTTTACCAAAATTTGGGGGGGGGGGGGTTGCCGGGGGAAATTTTGGTGGGAAGTTACAAATTCGGATTCAGCGACTCCAAAAACATCTAGAAAGCCGATTTCCAGTACTACCATTAATTTTGCTCGGTAGAGCCCCTATACGGTCTCTTTTGCCTGGACTAAACCTCATAATTATGGTTTAAATGATTATCTCTGTTGTTTCGAAATTTTTCTGATTCTTTCGTAGAATTAAAGAGCACATCTTGTCTTACACATCGATATATGTACCGCTGCATCACAGCTGTGTGAAGGGCTATGGTTGTGTTTAATTGTTAGTTCCTATCTATAAACACAGTTTTGATGAGGCCTATAGATGCCTATGAAAGTTAGTGTTGCAGTAAAGTTAGAGGTCCTACCTACACAACTTCCAGATTGTGTGTAATATTTAAACGGAGCTTCTGACTGTAAAATAGTCAATGAAACATCGTCTTCATTTTGAAAGACCTATCCAATGATATGCCTCTCAATAGGGTGCGCAAAAATTTTTTTCGTCTCTACCGGCATTTCGAATTTATAAAAACAAAACATGTGCCTATAACCATCGGACGATTAAGAGGAATCGATAGAGACCTCATTCATTAAAATCCATCCAGCCGTTGGGATGTTTCGAGGGTATAAAGAAAACCACATACACAGATACGCGTGAAACGCATAACCCTTCTTGGCAGTCGGGTAATGACTTTCGAAAAAGAATTCGGAAGAAATTGGACAGAAGAACTGTTTTTAGTGAAAGAGTGTGCAGCGAGAATTTCACCAGTTTATAGAATCAAAAATTTATTAGACGAACCTATTCAAGAAAAAATAATGCTAGGAAATTACAAAAATTACAACTGAAAAAAAATTTTGATAACGAAAATATACTAAAAAAGGTAAAAGAAAAGGCCACCTCAAATATCAAGTTTATAGGTTACCACACTAAATTTAACAAGTGCATAACCTCTTCAGATTTACTTTCTCTATAAAACCCAAATTCCTACATTTTGAATGATCATTTAGAATAATTTTGTTCAAGTGACATTACCTTTCTGACAGTTCAATAAAATATTTTTCGGAAAACAAACATTTTGCATTATTTTATCAGATTACCCATGCCTCTAGATCTAGATATCAAAGGCGAATGGGTGGTTGGTTTAACTAAACAGTTATATCCTCATACGTGGCGTAATACTACAGAATACGGCAGCGAGTACAGCAGACTCCCCTAAATCCGCAACACTAGAATTCATAAACGCATAAATCCGCACATCACAGATGTAAACAATGAAATTTTCAGTTCAGATTAGGGACAAAATTAGACTTCTTTGTTTTGATACGATTCCATATGTATTTTACAATATAATTCTAGTTAACATAACTGAACTCATGGTTTTTCATGAAGGAAGCATAAATGCATTTCTGAAATTTATTGCTGATATCACAATTGCTGATGGTAATTGTAATCTTTTTACCTAATATAGTAATGTATTAATCAAGTTTTTTGGTTATTAAAACTGGTTAAACCTTGAATTAAACTTCCTTACTTTACTATTTTGATGTGAATTAATAGGGTACATTTATGGGGAAAGTTTCATTGAATAATTCAAGGAAAATGTATCTCATCTTTATTATGCATATTTAATGAAACATTAATTATTTACTTGTAATAATTATTTACTTGTACCTTTACTTTTAATAATTTAATAATTTAAAGAATGATTTTACATTTTATCATTTTAGTTTAATACTTTATTATTTTAGTATATAAGCATTCATTATAAATTTGATTGCATTATTACATTCAAATTACTGCTTTAGAAATGTAAACAAAGCAATGATCAGATATCCACAAAATTCTAAAATCTGCACCTCCGGTCCCAAGCTGTGTGGATTTGAGGAAGTCTACTGTATTAATATGTGTTACGTAACAGTTTAGAATTGGCAACTGGAAGACCCAGAGATAGAATGAATATGAGCAGGATAGTAGCAACACACAAACAATTCAAATTCCCTAAGGATATTATGAATCTCCGAATAGTATTATTAAAGTTATTAACTATCAAATATTTGGTGATAGTATTTTAATTAGCTACAACAAACACTAAAAAAAGGTGAACATTTCTTTTAAGAAATATTCACAATTGAAATTTGTATCAGGTTTAGCTGAATGTTTGGGATTTCCACCAGGTTAAGTAGCTGAAAATGTTCCATCCCCAATCAGCTTTTTTTGAATGTTTCTTTATAGCTTTCCCTCACGCTGCTTTTTAATTGTCATACCTGTACAGGAATATTGTAGAACACCAGAATGTTGGATGTACAGTTGCACCATTACAGCAAGTAATTCCTTTTAAAAAGGGAGATGGAGATAAGATTCACGAAATGTTTGACAGACCTCATTTCTTTTTCTTATCAGTGACTGGAAAGAATTTTCAAATAATTGAAACCGTTATAAGGGCGCACATTAGTGTCATTTGATCGCGGAAAGTTGATCGTGAAAGTACATTTCCGTCAAAAATATCTTTCATAATGTTTGTTCCTTATCAATGGTGCAACCAGTATTTTGAAGACTACACTGAAAAACATGGGTACTCAAAATTGAGTAAAAAATACTCAATTTTAAATATGACACATACTCAAAATAGCTCCGATCCAAATGAACTCAAAATTGAGAAACACGTGTACTCATTTTTGATTACATGGTTGTGTTCAAATATGAAGCGTTATATACTGCCACCCTGAACCTACAAATTAAAGTATAAATATACTGACATTTATTTCTAGTTCGAATATATTAAGAAGAAACGTTTAATTGATTACTTATTAAAAAAAAATAGAAACATTATTAGCAAGATACCTAAATCGAATATTTTTATGACAAGAGCATTATTTGCAAGCACTTTTAAATTATTTTAAAATGCGTGCATAATTTAATATTTACATTAATAAACATCTTTTATGCCATCATAAACGAAATGCTATTACAGGGTACACAATTATCGTTTCATTTGATAACATGCCATGTATCAAAATTGAGAAATCAAAGGTTCATTTTCGATCCAAACATACTCAATTCGATATGAGTACATCGATTTACTCATTTTTGAGTACTTCATTTTTTTCAGTGTATTATACACATTATACAGGTAACGGGTTGAACTATTATCATGGATCTGCTTTTCAGAAAGGGGATTTGTTTCAAAGGGCTTTTCCGTGCAGCCGTAACTTTATTTAAATGTGATGCCAAAGCCGTTGGAAAACAATTATTTCATACCAGTGTAGATGCGTTGAATGATATTTCACAATGCGATATTAAAACAGCAGATAAACGACAATTTAAGGAAGCAGGTAAAAAGTTGACGGAGAATACGGCAATTAAAGTAAAATTGATGATTACATCGGGGCAAAAGAATAAAAAAAGGAAGCTATCTCAAAATTTTCTCAGTCGATCTAAAGCCAAGAAAGTGAAAGCATGTAATATTTTTGTTTATAGATGTCTGCTCTTATTCATAAAGATTCTTCCTGTGCTAAATCTGAACTAGATTTGTTTATGATTACACTCACGCAAAAAGTTATTCAAAAATGACACTTCGCAGAATATCATTCTGTACCTACTATATCTGAGATTGGACGTGTTGAGTTTGACGTTACAGGCAATAATTAAGATTTCATCGATTTATCAGAATCTTGCCTTTACGTGAAATTGAGATTGGACAACGCTGACGAACCCCCCCCCCCCCCCTACTCGACTAGACACCTACTTACACATGTTTATTTTTACAAGCAAAGTTTTTTCTCAAGCAGTGCAAAAGAATGATTTCCTCATCCAGTAATTCTTATCTTAATACTATATTCGCACTGAGATAGTTGAGTCACTTAACTTTTTTGAAACAGGATACCTGTAATTAGGTTTCTCCTGTTCACATTGAAAAAGTTAAGAGACTTATGTTAAATTTGTAACTACAACTTCTAACTATACATAGTTTATTATAGTTTTTATTCTTTTCGGCGTGTTAATTAATTAAACGATTCAAAAGATCATTCGAAAAAGCAGAATAATTATGTGTAGAACTCCTCTAATTTTAATAACAGTTTCAAATAAAAAAAAGAGTTCCAGCAGGTAGATTTCCACTCAACTCATAATTAAGAGAGTATCAAAAGATAAGGGAGTTTCAGAAACTTACTCAAGTCATAATCTTGATTCCGGGTACGTCCACTTCAAAAAACTTCAAGTTAACCCTTTGAGTACCAAGAAGTGCGATCGCGCTCCTGAATACACTGGCCGAAAATGCCAGGAACACTATCGCGTTCCTGGCTCACGCATGATTTAGCACGATCTCCATTTCATACTGGTCGATTCTTGTTTATTGTCACTTATGTTGAAATTTTAATATTTATTGGAATTATAATATTTATTTTTTGTTTCTGAAATACTTTTTGTAAATAAAATGTTCCGAATTTAACTAAGAAATATATATATTTAAATTTCTACTTTCCTCTAGCAGTGTGACACATGTAGCCAATTCTCTAAAAATCATGTTGGCACTCAAAGGGTTAAGTGAATCAACTATCTCAGTGCGAACATAGTATTACCATGCTTATATCGATACCTTTTTGAATTATCGAGAAGATGCTAAGAAAAGTTTACTGCGAATGTTTTTACAAAGATGAATGTTTTGAGAAGATCAATCCTACACTAACTACAAATCCTGGCTTGCATAAAGGATATGAATTAACGTCGAAAAAGTACAGTGTTGGATATGATCGTGCCTTTACACTGCGATATATTCCAACAAAATCGATTTTTACTAAATATAGTGGATTTGAAAATTAAAATGACACGCAGAAAACCCAGTTTTATGTATGTTACTTAAGAAATACTACCTATTACATTCTCCCCTATGTTGGAATTTCTGAAACTTTCTTGCAGATCTACGCCAAATACGTCCCCTAGAACCCAAAACCATCCGCCAGTTCAAAACTTTATCTTTCTATATCACTTTTTATAGACACGATAACTTCCATAATTTTGCACAAATATCTTCCAAACTAATGCCTAAAATCAACTGACAGAAAATCTCGGTCAAGTTCGTTAATGGGCAAAATCGGACCAATGGCATGAAAATAAAGACCCATAACTTCTTTGTTATAAGTCATATCAAATCAGTTTAAAGTTATAAGTGCCAAAAATTTATGTATGAAAGATTTTTTATAAAATTAACAATGGGTTCAAAAGGCGAAAAAAAAAACCATGATTTTAGGGAGAAAAAAAAATCATAACTTCGTCAATTCTCAATCAAATTTCCTTAAACTTATAAATTTTCTTAATATTATCTAAATCTTATATTTACAAGTTTTTAATAGGAGGCGCAAAGTCTTACCGCAAAAAAAAAAAAAAATTAAACGAAAAAAAGGAGGGTGAACAAACCTCAATTCACTATATAATCCAACAAAATTGACTTTTACTGAATAGGGTGAATTTGAAAATTAAAATGTCACGCAGCGAACCCAGTTTTTGCTTTATGACTGATAAAGATGGTGATCAAACACCTCATTACAAAGAAGTGTTATAACATGCTTCTCTGTTTATTCGAAACGTAAAAGTCAGCCCCGTCAACACGTTAGACAAATGTAACGCTAAATATCTTATCGATCGGATTCTATATAAAACATATTCAATCGCTAGCGGAAGCTGTTTTTTTATGCAAGATTTTCTGATTTAATTTCAGATTTATTTTTTAATTCATTTTTGCTCTCAAACGCATCAAACTGGCAAATTCTCTTATTTAGAAACTACATAATGTGCCGTGCTTGTCGATTTTTTGATAAATACAGAAAATATTTTAAAACATGCTATCAAAGTGGGCGTTTTGAACCGAATTTTTCGAAGCGGGAGATTTGAGAATGAAAAATGGTCATGCTGAGAAAATAATTGTCTAAAAATCAAATTCTAATTAACTGAGCGAAAAATGAAATCCCACGGCCTCTTATACATCTCTTCAAAAATCACCTCAGCAAGTTTCATGTTTTTACTTTTAAAAATGGGCCTGAAAATGTCTCAGAAAATTTCGAACTGTTGAGGGTGGAAATATATTTTTTCGATTACACCCTTAATGAACAACAATCCATTTTTATTAACCACCATACTGTCAAGTACTATTTATGTGGAAGGAAAACTTGTGCTTAGTAAGCCTTTAGAATTGAATTTTAACGAAGGAAATTACATAGCAGCCTATCATCAATAGTTTTCGGAATTTTATCGGGATTACGGAAGTTATCTATCTCGAGAAAATTTCGCTAGAGAACAGACGTTATACGCATTTGACTTCAGCCCAGATTTGTGTGAAGGTTCGCATCTGAATTTACAACATAAAGGAAATTTAAAAATCGAAATAAAATTTTCTTCTGCATTTCCTCGACTATTTCTGTTCTTATTTATGCGGAATTCGAAATAATCATGGAAATTTCTATGTTGAGACATGCGTTGTGACTTTCCAAATGAAATGAAAATAAACTTTCACCAGATTAAAGACATTTTATCGCGCAGCAAACACACCAAAAATATGTTTTAGATGTGTTTCCCAACAAGATTATACAATACTTTTGCTATTTTGTATTTAACGTGGATTCTTCCGATAAACCAGATAATTATTGGCTAGCTTTCTACATACCTTCAGCTAAAAGAATTCAATTCTTCAATTCTTTTGCAAACTCTCCTGACTTTTTTAGACGACCTATATCCGACTTTATTTCAGAATACCCTCAAGTCATTTATAAACCTTTGACACTGCAGACAACAAAGGTTACAGCTGTTTTCGAAGAAACAATGAATTCGTGAAGCTGTACACGAACACTGATTAAGTATGTAAAACATACTTAATCACATAAGAGTTGCGACTGTATTTAACCAAGGTGAGTCTGATTTAATTTTTATCAAAACCAAACTATGTGAAGTGAAAGCGTAAATATGTGTGCGCATGAAGTGCCAAGTTAAATATGAAATCGCAACAAATATGCATACATGAGCAGTATTTTTTTTTTACTCGACTGCCAAGAAGAGTTATGTGTTTCTCACGTATCTGGGTATGTGGATTTCTTTATACCCTCGAACCATCCCAACGCCTGGATGGATTTTAATGGATGAGGTCTCTATCGATTCGCCTTAACCGTCCGATGGTTATAGGCTAGGTTTTGTTTTCATAAATTCAAAATAGCGGCCGTAAAATACAAAATGTCGGTAGAGATGAAACAAAATTTTTACGCACCCTATTGAGTGGCCTATCATTGGATAGGTCTTTCAAAATGAAGACTATGTTTCATTGGCTATTTTACTGTCAGAAGCTCCGTTTAAATATTACACAACCTGGAAGTTGTGTAAGTAAGATCTGTAGCTTTATTGTAATTCTAACCTTCATAGACATCTATAGGCCTCATCCAAACAGTGTTTGTAGATAGGAACTAACAATTAAACACAACTTAAAAGTCATCAATACAAGTAAATAAAAAAAATAGGCAAGTAATATAAAAAAATATTTTCACCTTGATGAGAAATAATTAATTAGTTCGCTTTTTACGCAGTCGGGTTTTTTGATTTTTTAATTTAATTGTTACTTGTTTACTATGAAAATTGATGTATTTTATCTGACTACAGTAAATCATTGTGAAAAACGCGAGCTAGTGCAAGACTGATGCATGAAGCAGTATGACACATACCTAAAAGTATTTTACGTAAAGAGGTAAAACACCATAAATTACACAATGTGTCAAATTAATGTGAAAAATGTGAAAGATATGATTCGTGCAAGTAAACATATTTCATTTCTGACTAAGTAAGCGGCCGACCCACTCAATCAGAAATTGAAATATACACCTCAGACATTTTGCTATCTCTAGAAAATAGCGCAATGAAGGAGGGATCTTGCACGAAACAGGAAACAAACACTAACAAGTAAAAATTAAATTTAAAAAATCAAAAAACCCGACTGCGTAAAAAGCGTACTAATTAATTGTTTCTCATCAATGTGAAACTATTTTTTATGTTACTTATCAATTTTTTTTTTATTTACTTGTATTGATGACTTTTAAGTTGCGTTGAATTGTTGGTTCCTATCTATAAACAAACACAGTTTGGATGAGGCCTAAAGATGTCTATGATGATTAGAGTTTCAGTAAAGCTAGAGATCCTACCTGCACAACTTCCAGGTTGGGTAATACTTAAACGGAGCTTCTGACTGTAAAATAGTCAATGAAACATCGTCTTCATTTTGAAAGACTTATCCAATGATAGGCCACTCAATAGAGTGAAAAAAAAATTTTTCGTGTCTAACGCCATTTTGTATTTTACGGCCGGTATTTTGAATTTATAAAAACAAAACCTAGCCTATAACAATCGGGCGGTTAAAACGAATCGATATAAACCTCATTCATTAAAATCCATCCAGCCGCTGGGATATTTCGAGGGTATAAAGAAATCCACATACCCAGATACATATCAAACACATAACCCTTCTTGGCAGTCTGGTAAAAATGTAACCTCACAATGTGTTAAATATATATCACATCTACAGTGTAGTGTGTGTAGGTATGCCCTTGACAAGCATACGATTATTTAACAAACGTATAAAAATGTTTACAACTTACGTTATTCCTTATTATGCAGCAGAAAAGGAGGCAAGAGTAAGAACACCTTTTTTTTTTGTGTGTGTGTGTGTGTATGCCCTTTTCTTTTTAATGATTACTCGAACTTTAGTTATGACGTCAAACCAAAATTTTGACCAGATAAACTAATTTAATGTAAAAGAATGTTAAAATTTTTGCCTGGGTTGAATACGTACTAAAATACGACAGACTTTGTAATATATCCTAAAATAGTAGAAAACGAATGAAAAACTTTAATAATAAGCAAAGGTAAATTAATGCTAAGATCGCCCTCTTTCTTCTTTCTTTAAAATTTGTTACCCGTGCACAGTTATAAACCTTTTAAGACATATGTATTGATTACTTGAATTTTCATATCTTATTAAGGAAATTTATAATAAATTTAAGAGGATTTGATATCTTGTAAATAGAAGAAATTATGAATTTCTTTTTCAATCCCCTCCCTGTTTTTGCGATAAGAGTTGATCCTATCAAAAACTTGTCAATACAAAAGTTGTAGATAAGAAAAAAAATATAGTAAGTTTAAGGAAATTTGAAATTTTGAGAATCGACGAAGTTAGGAATTTTTTTCCTCACTAAAACCTTGTTTTTTTCACCTCTTGAGCCGATTTTTAATTTTATAAAAAATCTGTCATACATAAATTTTTGCCCTTTTCCTTGAAGTATTAATAACTTTAAACTGATTTGATATGTATTATAATTAAGAAGTTGTGAGGTTTTTCCTGTTTTCACAAACCCCTTTTTATTTCCACCCCATTGGTCCGATTTTGCCATTTAACGAACTTGAGCGAGATTTTCGGCCCCTTGATTTTTCTGCACCAGTTTGGAAGAGATTCGTACAAAATTATGGTAGTTATCGTGTCCATAAAAAAGTGAAATATATATAAATAAAGTTTTGAACTGAGGGTGGTTTGGGGTTCTAGGGCCCGTGATCGGCGTAGATCTGAAAAAAATATTTTAGAAATTCTAACATAGGGGAGAATGTAAAAGATAGTATTTCATACGAAATCTACCTTTTTACGTAGATTTCGTAAGAAATACGTTCGTAGACTGGGTTTTCTGCGTGTCATTTTAATTTTCAAATCCACCCAATTCAGTAAAATCTGACTTGTTGGAATATATCGCAATGTAAAGGCCCGATCATATCCAACACTTTACTTTTTGACGTTAATACATAGATTTTATGTAAGCCAGGATTTGTAATTAGCGTATTGTTGACCGTATACAAATATTCATCATTGTAAAAACATTCGCAGGAAAGTAAGCTTTTCTTAGCATCTTTTTCATAATTCAACAAAGCCTCTATATAATCGTGGCCAGGATAATTTTTACTAGAGGAGGAAATCACTCTTTCGTTCAAACTCGCAGAAAAACAATGCATGTAAAAACAAATTTACAGGTGCTACGGGTGTCTTGTCGGGTATGGAGGCTCCATAAATGTTGGTCATTTTTACTATTACGTAAAGGCAAGATAATTGATATAATCTTCATTTTTACCAGTAAAGTTATACTCGACAGAACCACTCTCATACATAGTACCTAGTGGATGATATTTTACGAAAGGTCTTTTGTAAATAGCTGTTTGCATGAATTCTAATCATAAACAAATCTAGTTCAGATTTAGCACAAGGAGGATTATCTTTATGAATAAGGGCGATTCCATGCGGAGAGTCACACACGTAACGCAGGCTTTAATTTGCACTTATTCAATTATTTATTATATTTTAATGTTAATTCTAATTTTAGGTGGTGTGGTAAATAAGTTATTAACATATTTTTTAGTTTAAATGTGTGTAAGTAAAACTCACAGAAATATATCATTTAATTTCATACTCAAAATGTGCTTTTTTTCTGAAGTAGAAAAAAAGCACATTTTGAGTAATGAAATTAAATGATACACTTCTGTGAGTTTTATTGCCACACATTTAAATTTAAAAATATGCTAATAACTTATTTACCATACCACTTAAAATCAGAATTAACATTAAAATTTAATAAATAATTGAATAAATGCAAATTAAAGCCTGCGTTACGTGTGTGACACTCTCCACGGAATCGCCCATAAAAGCAAACATATCACGCAAAAATATTAAGCAAAATATTAATCAAATAATTTGAGCAAAAATATCACGTAGTTTCACTTTCTTGGCTTTAGGTCGACTGAGAGAACTTTGAGGTCTCATTTTTTATTCTTTTGCCCTATCCAAATCATCGATATCCCTTTAACTGCTGCTTTATCAGTCAAGTTTTTCCCGACTTCCTTAAATCGTCGTTTAGCTGCTGTTTTAACAGTATCGCCTTGTGAAACATCATTCAACACATCTACATCCGTATGAAATAACTATTTTACAACGTCTTTTGCAACTGGTTTAAATAAAAGTACAGCTGCAGTACAGCTACACAAAAAAACGAACGAAAAAGCCCTCCGAAAAATACCCTTTCAGAACAGCAGATCCTTGATAATAGTTTAACCCGCTACCCGTCTGATATGTTAGTCGTCAAAATATTGCGACATTGATAAAGAACAAACGTTATGAAAAATATTTGATGAAATTGTAGTTTCACAGTCAACTTCATGTGATCGAATGACACTAACCCTCCTGTGTGTGTCCTTATAACGGTTTCAATTTACTGAAAATTCTTCCGAGCCACTGGTATGTAATGAGGTCTGAAAAAAACCTTCGTGAATCATATCTTCATCTCTCCTTTTAACAGGGATCACTTGCAGTAATAGTGCAACTATCTCTGACAAGCTGGGGCTCTACAATATCACTGTACAGCAGGGCTATCACAGGTGACTGTGTTTTAATTCTACCTCAGACCACTTTCACAAAACAAAAATTAATGGCATACTGTTCCAGAACATTTGCAAGAGAAATGTACTACAGAATCCGTTATTTTTTTATAGTGGTACGAATAGAATAGAAAAATAATCACCTGTGGCAGCCCTGCTGTGCAGGTATAACAATTTAAAAATAGCGTTCGGGACAGCTATGAAGAGGATGAAACATTTTCAACTACTTTACTTGGTGGGACCCGAAACATTCAGCTGAACCCGATAAAAAATTATATTGTGTACCTTTCTTCAAAGGTACTTTCACTTTTTTTAGTATGTTTGTTGAAGCTAATTGCAATTCTATCACCTAATTTCTGATAGTTAATCACTTTAATAATATTCTGAGATTCTTAATATCCTGAGGGAATTCGCATTTTTTTCACATCTCTATCATCCTGCTCGTATTCATTATCATTGTTAGGTCTCCCATCTGCCAATTCTAAACTGTCACCTAATACATATTCATACTCGTTGCAGTGTTGTGTAGCACACGGTATCAGAGTTCAAAGTACAGAAAAGCTATGGCTTATTATTACATAGCTACCCATTAGAATGTAATAGATTGATCTTCCGTGTATTGGAAACCCCTCCGAGTTTTTTTTTAGACTCCACCATACTATTACAGAGACGTTACCGCGTTTATGAATATGACATTTCCTGGAAGTTGGATTGGAAGACGGGGCCCCAATTGCCTGACCTCCAAGGTCTCTGGATTTGACTTCATTATATTTTTTTGTTTGGGGATTCATTAAATCCATTGTGTATAAACAAAAAATTACTGTGGATGAGTTGAAGTGTATTATTCAAACAATTCATCTATGCTGATATGCAGTCATCCTGATATGCTACGAAACACTTGGAGAGAACTGGATTACTGTTTAGACGTTTGTCATTCTACAAAAGGTGTACATATCGAAATCTATTGATAGTAAAAACTTGCTGAGATATTCTTTCTATTTAATTTTTTTTTTAATTTTAATGGGTAGTTCCCTAAAAATAAGCCATAACTTTTGGATACTTTTAGCCCGGACACATTTTATTACACCATGTATGAGGATCAATCCTTTCAGCTAAACCAACCCCCCAATCGCCTTTCAAATCTAGAAGCATAGGTAATCTGATAAAATAATGCGAAATTTGGCTTTCTGGAAAATTATTTATTCAATTGTCAGATGATAACGTCACGTAGAACGAGTTGATTCTAGATAATCATTCAGATCAGAAGTGAAGAAATATGGGTTTTGTACAGAAAATTACTCTAAAGAGGGTAAGCACTGGTTAAATTTAAAGGGATAATCTATAAATTTGACATTCAAGTTGTCCTTTTCTTTTACGTTTTTTAGTATCCTTTCGATATCAAAATAATTTTTTCGGTTGTACTTTTTGCAATTCCTTTTGCATTAAAAGGTTCCTTTTAGGTTTTTCTAATAAATATTTTATTCTGTTTTTACAGAATAAATTGGAATTTTCTTTACACACTCACTAAAAAAAATTAAAGGTTTTTTAGTTTTGACGTATTTTTGTATACGGAAAACTATCATATCTTTACTACTCGTATTCACTTCACTTTGAGCTCTGTTAATAGTACTGCGACAGATGTGTTTACAACTACCTAAAAATTCCCCCATCACGTCAATATATTGGTAAATGTTATGTGCTGTAAGATAATTCCACATTTTACTTTTACGGGTATGGTTAAATCTCTCCACTGCTCATATTGTTTAAAGTTCTAAAAAAATCGAACACCTTGGTTTCGGAAACTTCTGCAAACGGTAATTTAAAAATTCTTCACCGGCGGCGTCAGTATTGAAACACTTTGGTTTCCGTGATACAAAAATGGATTCAAACACTGACACTATATCTTCAGGATATTTCGATTTCAAACGCATATTTTGATAAAATGTCGATACAAGTTAAATTTATCAATTTATCAATTCATCATTAAATTTCTTGAAAGAAGTTAAATCTATCAAATCCACTTACCATTGCATAGTCTATAGAATACACGATCACGCGGTTCGTTTGAAATTTTCTGCGTACAAGGGTCTGAAGGTTTGGTCTCCTAAATAAGATTTCCACCGCCCCCCCCCCCCCTAGATAGCTTGCCTGTAGCTGCTTACTTAAGGCGGCCTTCTACATTAGGAGACCAAGAAAAAAAGCACTTTATGATTTTTTTGTAAGAAAACTGAATGATGGATCTTTTTGAAATTTTAACAGTTTATTTTACATATCTTAAGGTATACACAAGAATTTTTTTATTAGATTTTGTTGCTTCTACTCTAAGTTTTAAACAAATAGGTTCAACTGCTTTGGAAAATTTCGTCTGGACGGTGGGCATGATTGTAGCGCCTTGTAGAATTATCTGAAACACAAAAATAATATTTTTCATAAGCTTCGTGAGTATAACTTCTAGTTAAATTAAAGGAACCCATAAATTTATATTAAAAAGTTATGCAATTGCTGATTAAAAAAATTTTTTTGTTAAAAAAATTCGTTCTTATGTGTTAATAACTTTTTAAATAATTAATAAAGCTTTAATTCATATCGAACGCAATTAAACAAGCTTTAATTTAAAAAAAAAATCAAGATGATCCATTGAGTAGTTTTTTTTTTAAATCTTGTCCACCGTGTCAAAAAATGTGGTTGAACATACTTGCTTATAACTATGAGTAGAAGCAACAAAATCTAATTAAAAAAACATTCTTGTGTATACCTTAAGATACGTACAATAAACTTAAAATTTCAAAAAGATCCATCATAGTTTTCTTACAAAAAAACCATAAAAAAGTGCTTTTTTTCTTGGTCTCCTAATGTAGAAGGCCCCTTAATAATACTTTGATTTGAATAATTTGACTCATTTCTCCGTAACACGTTCTCACATTGAAATAGAAAAATTCTCAAAATTCTTAAAATAAAACACCGCCAGTCCATCAACTTCAGTAACAATATAAACAATTTAAAAATACAATATACATCCTGTACGTACGAGCACCGATTAGTTCACCGTTTAATACCATTTAAAAAATAAGTTCAAAAAAAGTTTTATATTTCTAAAAATTGGTCGTTTAAAGAAATTCTGCCCATCTTGGGAAGGTATCGTTCATTATACAATGTAGGGATGTCAGTAGTTATGAACAAACGATCACATCTCTTCTTATAGTTGAAAAGCACTGTTTTAGGTAGCTTTCATTACAAAAAGTAAAAAGCTAACTATTGCAGTCGTCCGGAGGAAAGCACTTCCGGAAAATTTTGGTATATTTTCATCGATCATGACCCCCCTCCCCCCCCAGACCCCAAAACCACCCTTCGTTGAAATGTAACTTATATAATATAATCCGATATCTGTCATGCGATAACTCTTGTATTTATTAACCAATTTGGATTAAATTAATTGTATGCATAGTACATACCAATGTCTCGACCGACAGCCATTTGAATCGTGCACTGTCTTGCAATGCTTAATTATTAGTATCCGTTAACTTCAAATTCTTGCCAAGCTTGGCGACACTTGGCGAAATATACCAAAAATAAGTATCCAAAAATGATGCCAACTTGGCTATAAGCTTACTAATTTGGCGCATTCCCATTCAAATTCAGTATTGGCGAATATACTCTTATCGGGTTTGTCGCCTATTAGCTTCTTAAAATTTAAATAAAATTATCTTCGAGTTGAACTTGCAAAATTTTAAAACCAAGATATATGAAAGCTACCTATTCCTCCGGCACATACCGCAAGGACTTTTTGCTTAAAAAATGGACCCATAAGTAGGCTTCTGAATCGGTTTTGGAGGTGGGTGTATAGTGGCGGTGGGTGACGGCGACAATGGCACGGGAATTGCTTCGCCACTTAATACGCTGGAACTGTCATGTCTGCACTAATTATGTGGAACAGTATGAACTGCTGCATTGTCCTTTTGGCACGTAAGTCCATTAAAAGGAAATATAATCACTTTAAGCAATAACCAATTTTTTTTAAAAATCTGGGATGAGGGTTCTGAAAATGATTGCCCACTTTCACGATTATCTGGAGCATCTTAGATTATCTAGCGTACCAATCAGGACATTTAGAACTGCAATAGGTGATTTTCTGCGAATAAAGGTCGATTTCATTTGGTAATAAATTTGATTGGTAAAAAATTCAATTCTGGTGTTATTTAAAACATTATTTAAGATTTCAGCTCAGGAATAAAGTTTTTTCTGTTAGTAAAAGCTATGAAATATTTATTTTATAACAAGTATTGGATTCATACAGAGTTCATCTTAAATGTTATGTGGCATACCAGTAGGCAAATAGTTTTTGCTCTGGAACAGTTTCTTTTCTGCGAATATACGTTAATTGCTGTTCATAGCGAGTTAAACAGAGAATTAATCTTGAGATGCTATCAGGTGCATCATTAAGTTTTTGTGCTGAGGAAGAACTGTTTTTCTATTACATAATATGATGTTTGAGGTCCACAATGAAATATCTTACTAATAAATTTTATTGCAACACAGGAGACAACCAAGTTAAAATAGGAGTACATACTATGTACTGCCATCAAGTGTAAACATTAAATACGTTACATGCCCCTTTTTTAAAAATTAAACAAGAAAATTATGAAGGCAATGAATATTTAAAAAGTATTAAACTTAGAAATCATTTAAAGTTCTAAATTTAACATAGTTTAGTTTAGTTCAAATGTCTCTATAGCGTTGATGTATTACAATTGTTCGGGGAGATTTCCATACAGACCCTTGAGGCAACACCGTTTGTAACCTACCTGTTTTATTATCTATTGTATCTGGAATCTGCATGGGAACACTCGCTGAATCTGTAGTTACTGAATAAAAGTCTACTGATCTCACAGGCCTTACAGATTGAATTAATTCAAATTTATCAGGGCGGATGTAAAATCTTTCTTCTGTAAATATTACCATCTATCCCTAATAATGTAGGATAGAGGTTGAGGACTAACCTGAATAACAGTTCCTTGTTTCCATGGTTCGTTCATATTTTGGCGAAAACAAACTCTTTCCTAATCTTTCAAATTTGATAGTTGTGTACTATATTAGCATATTTATTTTTGAATCATATGTCGCTTCTCTAAAGACTTTTGATTCAGCTAACGGAAAATTTGGCCTAAATTTTTCAGGATGACATGACAAAAGAGACCTCAGTTGCCTGCCCATTAATAGTTCAGCCGAAGAGGAAGATCGTCAGGGGGTTGAATACGATAGTCTAATAAGACCATATATAACACTTCTAACACCATGAAATATCTTACTAATAAATTTTATTGAAACACAGAAGACAACCAAGTTAAAGTCGAAGTACATAGTCCGCGCTGCCATCAAGTGCAAACATATTAAATACATTACACACAATATATATTATTCTAGCAGAGATTCCAAGCCCTTATGAAAAACCATTAATTTTTGATTTCGAGTTTTTACTTTATATTTAAACTAGTATGTTGTGGTCATCACAAAACTTGCTACTATATAAATCACGTCAATTAAATCATTTAAATAGTACAAGAAATTGCATCAATTTAACACCAATTCATATCAAAGTATATCTGCATTTGAAGTTGGAGGAAAATTCGTGCATTAGTTCTTGAGATAGAGCTATAGTGGAAATACTGAAAAATGTAGCACAGCAGCACCACTTCTTGAGCGATTTGCAACAAAACATAAACAGCAGTAATTCTTATCAAGGTATCCTGAATCTGAAGTTTGTTGAAAATCCAAGCATTAATTCTTGAGATAGAGCTATTGCGGAAATTACAAAAAGTGCAGCTTATCAGTGCCATCTTTTGAGCGATTTACACCAAAATCTATAAAACGTCAATTCATGTCAAGGACTAAATGAATCTGGAGTTTGATGATAATCCATGCATTAGTTCTGAAGATTGAGCTATTGTGGAAATTGTGAAAAATGTACCATAGTAGAGCCACCTGCAGAGCGATTTACACCAAAAAGTAATCAGCACCAATTTATATCGGGCACTAACTGAATATAAATTTTTATTAAATTCCGCGCATTAGTTCTTGAGATAGAGCGCCCACAAAATCTTTGTCACATTCATATAGACAGAGTCACAGACAGACATTGTGTAAAAACATGTTTTTTGGGATCTCTGACCCCTAAAACATGTCAATCCCTCGAAAACCGAAAGTCGAAAATTTTCACGAATCCAATACTTTCTTCTTGTAAAGATAGAAGAAAGTAATAAACATCACTGCAAGTTTGATGTTGATGATAAAGGAGTTAGAGAGATTCAAAGTTCTGAAAATCGAAGTTCGTTTCGCAGGTCGTCTGATACAACATTATATTAACACTTTGAGCTCTGGAATATATATGCTTTAACCGGATTATTGTTTACAGTTCATGATGAATATGATTAACTGATACAGAGTTCTGAATATGAGAGTGCATCTTTAGAGGTTATTTGTTATGCCGTTACTGAGCTCTGGAATAGAGCGCTTTTATGCGAATAAAAGTAAACGCAATGTATAACGTATAATTTTTGTTGATGGTAAAACGACAAAACTCGTTAAGCTAGGCATATAGCCGCCCATGTAAGGGCCAGGTCTATGGTATGAAGTATTTACGAATATTTTGATTATGCAAAATCTAATTCTTAAATGAAAAAACCTTTCCAGTTGTTTAAATAGTTCAAAATGATAAGGAAAGTATATTTGAGAAAGGGAATATTATCTTTAGGAATTTTTTGAATGGCATGCCAGTAAACTATCCGTATCATTTATATTAAAGTCGCAAAGAATTTAGAAAACTCGAAAAGATTTAAATTTCTTAATGAAACGAATTTTAACTAGAATATCCAAGTTTGGTATTACGAAGGCAAGTTAATGTAAATCATTACATTCAATTTTACAAAATTTTAACTTGAGGTTGGGTGTGATAATGACTAACTGTATTTTAAAAGCTTATCTTATTATAAACCAAAAATACTATAATCACTTTTTAACTCACAGGCTATCAAAGCCCGAGGGCTTATGTGGCCGCAGGTTTTGTATGTACGTATGTATGTACATACGTACGTAACGCGATAACTCTTGATAGAAATATCCGATTTGCTTCAATTTTTTTCCAGATTATTCTGATAAGGCACTTCCCTGATTAATTTTGGGTGTTCATTGGTTAAGGATAAAGGGGGAAAGGAGGGCTAGTCCCCCCACCTTAATTTAGGGTTGGGTTGATTGTTGACGGCCAATTATCTACACGAGGGATATAGGCCCAAGGGGGAGTGCCTTCCGTGGAGGTCTTTCTAAGGGAACCTAATCCGTATTAACGCATGGAAATCCACGGTTCGAAGAAAACCACGAAAACTCCGAACGATTAGGCCGACGGGCGCGATTGGGTTCGAACCCAGCACCTCCCGTCTACCAGTTTCGAGAGCAGAACCCACCTTAATTTAGATAAATGGGTTTTTCATGCAGAGTTATTACATTTGCGCGAAATTTGGTATACAGGTTTATTATGTTAAGGAGCTTCCCTGATTATATTTGGAGCTTCATTAGTTAAGTATAAAGGGTAAAAGGGGGCTATCTCCCTTAATTTAAGTAAATGGGTTTTTCATGCAGAATTATTCGATTTGCTTCAAATTTTATATACCTGTTTATTCCGATAGGCGCTTCCTTCATTAGATTTGGAGGTTCATTGGTAAAGTATAAAAGGGGGAAAGGGGGTAAGTCCACTCCCCTTAATTTAGATAAATTTTCTAGGTTCATTCTGATAAGGAGCTTTCCTGATTATATTTAAAGGTTCATTGGTTAAGTATAAAGCAAGGAAATGGGGGAGCTAATAGCCCTCTTAATTTAGCGAAATGGTTTTTTTACGCAGATTTGCTGATTTATTTGATTTGCTTCAAATTTGGTATACCGGTTTATTATGTTAAGACGCTTCCCTGATTACATTTGGAGGTTCATTGGTTAAGTATGAAGGGGGGGGAACGGGGCTTATCCCCCACAATTTATTTTTCAAGAGGCATTATTCTTTGAAATAAGAGTATAGAATACAATTTGTGTGAATAGCCTGTGAGCTCAATGCCATCAGTTTAACTGGGCACTTTTCTTTTTATTATAAAAAGTTAATATATTCCTACGAACAAAAACGTAAGTTCTACTTTTGTTACACTAGGACGTCGATTTTATAAATAATTTGTAACATACAGCTTGGTTTATGTCAATATTAGGAATTTGTCTACGAATCTTTCCCGTTAAAAATTATTATTATTTTACATAACTAAGGGCTCGGCCCCCTATGAGCTACGCTCATCAACCCCCGTTCAGACACCGCAGTCTCTAAAAGCACGCTAATTTGATCGGCTTTAAAAAGATTTTGGAAGATTGAATTATAATTTAAAAAACAGTGGCGATCTCCCTATAAACGGGTTTCTATTCATTTCTCTTTGATTGGAGAATTTTAAAGAAAAATCAGCTGCTGTTAAAAGATACAATGGCTGTTTTCGTCTTTTATTAAATAAAATCGGTTAACATTTCAAAATATGCTAATATAAAATGAATTACGTAAACAGAGTCTTTGTCTGCCGGTATTTAAGAAAGCGAAAAGAAAGTTCTTTTAAATAAGATTTATCGTTTTTAATCTGACATAATTTTCACCAAACTTTTCTTTCTTTTTTTAATATTCACGTGAAACTACTTTTATTAGAAATGAAATATTATTTGCGCTCAATTTTTTTAAATTTAAACTGTTTTGCAATATTATTTTTTGTTCATTTTACGTAATAAGTAAAATGACGTAATGACGTAAATGTGACGTAATTTCTTTTATTTAAGACTTCTAACGCATGTTAATGAATATTATTATTTTACAATATCCTTTCTCTTTTCAAATTCACTTGTCAATATAGTTTTTATGAAATAATTTTCAATAAGTTCCTGCTTTTTACACGTAATTATTTAATTCTAATTTGAAAGTTTTTTTTTCTGTTTATAATAGTCACGTGTAAATAAATTTTTAATTTGAAGCAAACATTGTTTGCGCTGTTTATACAGTTGGCAACAGTTTAAATTAATACCAATTTCTAAAATAAGTAAAAAATCTCTCTCGAAATGCTGAAAATTTGAATTTAAAATAGAAATATAAACCTCAAAAAATAAGTCAAATAAAAAAAAAATAAATGAAGTCTGCACACCAGGAAATTCTAACGTATAAAATGATCTAAAAATGAAATAATTTTCATGCACAGTTTTTGCTCCTATAACACTTTAATAGAACGATTTTGTCCAACTTTAACATTAAATATCTCTTAAAATAATTCTTCGATATGAAAAGTGTCTGCATCAGCATGTTTAATCAAACATTTCTCTATAATACCGCCGATTTTCGTATGTAATATTTTTCTTAATATTAACGGAGAAATACCTCCACAAAAAATTCAAAAGCGGCAGCGGTGACAGCGTAAGTTACTTTTTTTTAGACTAGAGAGATGCAACATTCCAATTTGTTAGGAACGACTCCATATTTATTCTAGTGTACAATTTTATTTTTAATTTATTTTAGGCGATTAACGTTAAAATGTTTTCCTCTCTTATGTAACTACTGAACGTTTTACTTGTTATACTTCTTTATAGAACATTTAACTATCAACAAGAACGAAAAATCATACGTTCAGCATAGATTATGAAACACTTTTCAACATATTCACAATGCAGTTACAAAATTTCAAAGTTAATTAAGACTGTTCTCAAATCCAAAAGGGCAACTTTATGACATAAGTTTAAATTTATTTTTGCTCGGAAATGCATGAAACTAGCAAGTGTTGCTCAGAAACTATGTCATCGAACTGTTTTTCCGAGGTTTTTGCAAATTCAATAGATCTTGCAGACAATAGCGTCAAAGTGAGCATTTTGAACCAAATTTCCACACGAAAGAAGAATAACCAGTCAAGAAAGGGCGAAAAACGTGTTTGTCACGGGATCCAAATCGCTTATAACTCAATAAGTAATTTATGGATCAAAATATGGAAAACACAGTTCAATTCCAAATCGCTTCCATGGCCAGGCTTTCTAATTTTATATTTTTCTATTAAAATATGAATTTGTAAATGTGTCAAAACGTTCTGCGCTTGTTGAGCAGAGCAGTTGAGAACAGCCTTAACCTCTTCACACTCACATACGTGGACGTTTAGTTTTTTTTTTTTATATAATTACAGTAGCCTCCCTCTTAACCGGCCCAAGCGGGACCGAGGTTCAGCTGTTAAGAAAAAAAAAAACGGTTAAACGAGATAGGTAAAAAAAATAAAGTAACTGCATGTTTCATTAAAGGCGTAGGATGCATTTAGTTTTTTTAATTTGTGTAGTTTTAAAAAAGTACATATTTTCTATATTTTGTGAAATGAATACTAGTTGTAATTAACTGAATTGAAATAAAAATTATCACTAATAACAAATAACAATATTCAATGCAAATTAAACTGTTGGAAATCTTGTCACATACCTTTATAAGAAGTTGAAATTATTCTACATTATGTAAATTTGAGTTAATTAACCGTAAAGAAATGAGAAAAGAAATTTTCCTTTCTGAATTTTGCCTGATGTCGGAAAAAAAAGTCGGCCGGTTAAAGCGGAGTTCCGGTTAAGAGGAAGGCTACTGTATAATGACTGTCAATAATAAAAAGAACAAAAATTTGTCATTAACTTATTCACGACAGAATCCCTTAATAAGAGAAGTAAAAATTTTAGAGTTTGGCTGCACTGATAATTTTATTCCCGATGTGCAGTTAGAAGATATAAAAAAAGCGTGAAGTCATTTTTTGGCAGTCAATGCTGTTGGATTATTGGAATAAATCGTTAATATTTGATAAAAAATGATATCAGATATATTAAACAGATTAAGTTTTAATAATTTGTAGAAATGTAAGAAAAATTGACTGTTTGTTTTTCATTTTATAAGGAATCATTTCACTCATAAATGATCATTACCAACGCTCAGCAGCTACAAATGTGTACTCTTTTTTTTGCTTTTAGCTCACAGGCTATCAAAGCCTGAGACCTAATATACCCGTAGGTTCTGTATGTACGTAACGCGATAACTCTTCATAGAAATATCCGATTTGCTTTCAAAATTTTTTTCTAGCTTCATTCTGATTTATCGCTTCCCTGATTAGTTTTGGGAGTTCATTGGTTAAGTATAAAGGGGGGGGACGGAGAGGCTAATCCCCCCCCCCTTCACCTAGACAAATGGGTTTTTCATGCAAAGTTATCAGATTTGCTTCAAATTAGGTATGCATGTTAATTCTGATAAGGAGCTTCCCTGATTAGATTTGGTGGCTCATTGTTTAAGTAGAAAGGGGGGGGGGCGGGGCCTAACACCCCTTAATTTAGACAAATGTGCTATTCTATCCGATTTGCTTCAAATATTGTATACCGATTTATTCTGATAAGGCGCTTCCCTAATTAGATTTGGAGGAGCATTGGTTAAGTATAAAGGGGGAACGGGGGGCTAATAACCCCTTAATTTAGATAAATAGGCTTTTCTATCCGATTCTCTCCAAATTTGGCATACTGGTTTATTCTGATAAGGCGCTTCCCTGATGAGATTTAGAGGCTCATTGGTTAAGTATAAAGATGGGAAACAAAATGGTGTGGGATAATTCCCCTTTATTTTTCGAGGGGTTTTTGTTTGAAATAAGAGTATAATGTACAATTAGTGTAAATAACCTGTGAGCTCAATGCCATCAGTTTAATCGGGCACTTTTCTTTTTATTGAATTCATTAATACAAAATGAATAAATCGTAAAAACTTTCTCAGCATAAAAAAAAAAATTGTCCCTGAAGAGGTTAAATTGAATGATGTCTAAACAATTTTGAAAACACATAACATTTTCGAATTTATGCAGTTATCCATTTTCAGAAAAATATCAGCATTTTTTTGTGCAGCTCTGTATGCTATCGATATTTTTGTATGTATACTACATAGTATGCTAAAAGTTAATTCAGTTAGGAAAAGCATAGTGCAGTTGAGAATTCCCATTTAGCCATTTCCGTCAAACGGAATACAGTAGAACCTCTTTTATCCGAAACTCTTAACCGAAACTTTCGGTTACCCGAAATCTATTTTTAAAGCTTTTAAGTATCACATTCCTTGTGTGCAAAATCCATTTTCGAAGCTTTTCTTTCTTTCTTTCTTTTTTTTTCTTAACTATCATATTCCTGTGTGCAAGCTGTCCATTCCGAACTACGAGTACATAAATATTTTCGATTCTCTTTGCTAGAGTTCCTTTGAATTTAACATGAGCTCCAGTAAGCTGCAGAGTGGAACGAACAAAACAAACAAATTAGAAATTGAAGCTTTTGAACGTTATACAAAGGGTTTGCCATGGCTGGAGCAGCAGAAAGAAGTGATACTCGTGAACTAAAAATATTAAAAATTTTTCGTGATAGAGTTTCAAAGCAAAGGCAATCGAAACTGCGAAAAAAAAAAACATTTCAAACCTTTGTGAAATATGTAAAAGTTACTGAATTTCAAAAATTAAAATTCAGGTAATTTATTCTTGTTTCCATTTTGTTACTGCTTTATTTTTATTAAGCACTTGTTGCCATAATAAGAAATAGCGCATATATTTCTCCTTAATCTCAAAATTGAAGCATTCTCGATTTTCCGAAAGAGGGTCGGTCCCAATTACTTCAGATAATGGGAGGTTCTACTGTATTTGAGTACTTCTGTGTAGCCCTGTATAGGATTTATAGAATTTATGCACAAGAAGTAATAAGCAAAAAATAGTCAAACTTCAAGACGCTTACCACCACTGTGAACGTACTTCCAGGCATTATTTTTTTATAAGCAGAACAGTAGCCGGATTCTTTTGCGTGTCCCTGTAAACAAACGATAAATTATAGGTACGAATACAATAGCTGTATAAAAATAAATAAATGTGTAAATAAATAGAAAAAATTCATCTTTAACAAGATGAAATTACACTATGTGCAAATTACTTAAAAAGAGGAAAAATATTTAAAAAAGTCCTTCCGACCAGTGCCGGGAGGAAGAGGTAGCTTTCATATTCCTTATTTTTTTAAAAGCCAGCTTATATTATTCAAACACACGGAGCTCAAATTAGTGGAACCCGATTATAGAAGATTAAATAATAAGTTTTGTCAATATTGAATATGAATGAGAATTTCGCGAAATTAGCGTTATCAAAGCTGGTTTTATTAAAGTGATTTATATTTTGTCGCCAAATTCGGCGATATCCCGAATTATATTAATAATTATATTAACCCGAATTATCGGTGATAGCCCGCCATTTTAAAACAACATAATGGGTGCAACAAAGCTCACCAATGAACTTGATCGAGACCTTAGTAATTCCTGTGCACATGTTCACTCATATCTAAATCGGTTGATATATACGAGTGCTGTTGCAGGCAAAAAATCAGATTTTTTAAAATGTCACACACATTCGAAATTCAAACTGCTATATCTCGCCTTTTTTTAGATAAAGGCAAAACAAAAAATAATCCGAAATCTTCTTTGTAACAAGCTGAAACACATAAGAAAAAAATCTTTTTCAATTTCTAATTTTTTTGTACCTCATTTAAATTTTTTTTTTTTTTTAATTTTAAATGACCGCCATTTCGAAACAAGATGGCGGATGATGTTAGCAAACGAACTCGGCCGAGAGATTGCTATGTACTATGCACATGCCTCGTCACATCCTAATCGGTTCCTTAATACGCATGTTATCGCGTGACAAAAATCAGATCGTTTCAAAATGTCAGCCATGCTAGAAATTCAAAGTGCTATAACTCAGACATTTTTTAAGATATAGACGAAACGAGAAATGCTCCGAAATCTTTGTATCAAGGTCAAACACATAAGAAAAAATTCTTTTCACTTTCTAATGTTTTTGCACCTCATTTTAAATTAAAATTAAAAAAAAAATTAATGGCTGCCATTTTGAAACAAAATGGCGGATGATGTTTGACAACGTACTCTGCCGAGACATTGGTATGTACCATGTACACACCAAGTTATATCCAAATCCGTTCATAAATACGCGTGTTATCGCGGGACAAAAATCGGATCGTTTTAAAATGTCAGCCACACTAGAATTTCAAAGTGCTATAACTCAACCGATTTTTAAGATATAGACGAAACAAAAAATGCTCCGGAATCTTCGTATCAAGCTCAAACACATAAGAAAAAAATCTTTTTCGATTTATAATTTTTTTGTACTTCATTTTAAATTTAATTATTTTTTTTAAATTTTAAATGGCCGACATTTTGAAAGAAGATGACGCATGAAGCTGGCCAACGAACTCGGTCGAGACATTGCTATGTACTATGCACATGCCTTGTCACATCCAAATCGGTTCAGAAAAATGCATATTATCACGTGACAAAAATCGCATCGTTTTAAAATGTCAGCCATGCTAGAAATTCAAAGTGCTATAACTCAGCCATTTTTTAAGACATAGCCGAAACAAAAAATGCTCCAGAATCTTTGTATCAAGCTCAAACACATAAGGAAAAAATCTTTTTCAATTTCTAATTATTTTGTACCTCACTTTTAAATTTTAATTTACAACAAAGAATTTCGTTCATTCACTTCCGATTATACAACAAATTGCTGGATAAGTTCACTCTATACAAAACTGTCAACAGTTGATTCGAAAAACCGAGGTCCAACTATCCTTCTGCGTGATACACCACACCGTACGCCAATTTTTTGAGAATATAAAAGATTGGTGTAACAACTTACGGCGTTCCACTCCTGTGCTTGTCTTCCACCGAACCTGTATTACGAAATCGTCGAACGAGCCGACATAGCGTATCTTTACTTGGTATTTCATCATTTGGATATTTATTTCGTCAAACATCTTTGCACCATTCAGACGATTTACATTCAAAATAAGTTTCGAGTGGCGCAGTTCTCTGAATGCGTGATAAATTAATTTCATTATGAAGAACAAAATAACATTGAACTTTATTCACGGCAAAGGAACCAAACGATAAAAACTCAAGAATTTATGCAATGATAAGCAGAGCATAAAGTTTAATATTTAAAAAAAAAATCGCGGACAATGAGTTCTTTAAGTTGGAGTTTGGGAGCTTTTAGGACACACTGTACCATAAATAAAATTCCTTTGGGATTGAAAACAACAAATCATGAACTAATATTGACCGGGAGAGCATAATGATTTTAGAGACGCTTAGGTGACGCAGGGCCAAAATATGGTTGGAAACCACGGCGCTAAAACGTTCATTGAACATCACAATTTTTTGCATCACTGCACTGTTATCCGTATCATGTATCTCAGTAGAGTAGGTCGGGGGTAAGGATACGCACTTTCCATAAATTTTGATTTTTAACGAACACCTTGGTCTAAACTTATGTAACTAGTGATTAAAATGTTAGATTAGAACCTTAGGCAAGTGCCACCATCAACCGGCATTCTGTCAAATTATAATTCCGTGAGAAATTGCAATTTTTAAAGAACATTGCTCTGCATATCTTTGGCTCATCGGTTGGGGTAAAAGTACGCAGTGGTGGGGCAAACATACGCAGTTTGTACTTTTGCCCCATTGCTGCAGGTTTTAGCTCCATTTTCACTAAAACGAATGAGTTGTGTAAAAGCATTAGTGAATTTCACTAGTATTTATATTTAAACTGAAAATTATAAGTTAAACCATGAAAAAAAAAGTAAAAACAGCGGTCTGTGAGATCACAAATAGCAGTTAACCTCTAACTGCTGGGACAAAAATTGTTGCATAAATACTGTGAGCGGTCTCAAAGACCCCTTGATCGTAGAATAAATAAAAGGGTCAACTGTCTCATAAGATACTGTTAGTGTACTAAACTTTATGTACAGGACTACTATAATCAAAACTCACCTATTCAGAAGTCTAGCGTTAGCTCTAGATACCTGAAGAAATTAATATGTATAATTAAACTAGAATCTGTAGTAAATTCCATTAGTATCTATACTTAAACTGAAAACTACAAGTTAAACCACGAAAAAGGAAAAAAAAAACAGTGGTCTGTATTACCGCAAACAGCATTTAACCCTTAACTGCTGTGACAAAAATTGTACCTTAACCCTTTCACGGGTAAGAAATTGCATTTCTGTAATGTCGAATTCACACCGGAAATTTCAAAAAAGTTTATTGCAAAATAAGGAAAATTAATTTTACCACATTTTCCCTCCAAAGTTAGAAAAGTAAAATTTAATAAAATTTTTCTGGTGCAAATATTCATTAATCGTAGGTGGGATAAAATATATCCCACCGCCCCTCAATGGGATAAACTGTGAGCTGTCTCCCAAACAGCTTGATCGTAAAGTGAATAAAAGGGTTGACTGACTCATAAGACACTGTTTATGCTCTAAACTTTATGTAAAGGCCTATTATAATAAAAATTCCCTCATTCATAAGTCTCTAGGGATACTACTAAGTTTACAAACGAATCAAAATTAAACTAACATCAATGGTTAAACTGAAAATTAAAAGTTAAACTGTGAAAACTGAATATAGCAGCGGTCTAACGGTTAAGACTCAAAACAAAAGCGTTTCATAAAACAAGAATCATGATTTTTAAACCTACCTAAATTCTATATTTAAAAAAAACTTAACTAGAAAAAGGAAAAGGTAGTTAACTACCTTATGTTAGTAAAGTAGCTATCATATTTTATACAATGCTAACTTAGAAAAAATATAAAGCTTTCCACAACGTAATTGTGGAAATTTTTGCATCTAACTAAAACGATGGGGCAAAGCCCAACATCTTAAATTTGTGCGTATCTTTGCCCCAAGGCGGATGTGTACTTTTACCCCATTCTGCAGTACTTTGCTTAACCATCTACCTAAATGTTTAAACAAATGCGATTGAGTTAACTATACGGCATTTAGAAGCTAAAGAGTTTCCGATCTCCACTGAAATTTTGGACTTGAAAAAATTCGAGGTATTAACAGATAAACAATAAAGTGAAATTTTAAAAATATGAGATCAAAATTCGAAAATTTAAACTTACCTCATTTTATTGGCACTGAGTGCTACTTTTTTCACAAGGTTTGAACACACAACTACTACACTTGAAACCAAACTACCAGCCAGCGGCCATGATTGTAGAAATGTTGCTTCATATTAAATCAGCCAGTGCGTACCTTTGCCCCGTGCATCCCCCCCCCCCCAACCTACTCTACACTGCAGCGAGGTATTCAAGGGGTGGGCTGATAGAGCTCCAGCCCCCACCAAAATTTGTCGAAAATATCAAGTTTAATTACGAAAGTTTAGCAAACTGTACTGAAACCTCCTAAGATGAAATTCAGAAAGAATTTACATAAATGCTTGTTATGTTAAAGACTTGTTATTCAGCTCGTTACAGCATTGCGACGCGTTATTTTATTTCCATACCATTAAAAATTATTGATAGAGAGGCTCTATGGTTGCGTAACTTTTTGATTAGAAATAAGCTTTATTTACATTTAAAATATATCCTAAATCTAATTGAGTGATTCTGAATCGTGAATACGCAAAAAACTTTCCATCAACCATAATTTATGATTAAAAAAAATTTAGAAAATATTGTCAAATTTGGCAGTTTAATCTTTAATGATGTAACAGAAATTGTCACATAACTACTGTTAAGCAGTCTGTGAGACCGCTGCATCGATAGATGAATAGAAGATGCAATTAACTCACAGGAAGATGTTTTTGTACTAAACTTTTTGTACAGGACTGTTATAATTAAAATTTCCCTACTCAAACGTCTCTGGTGATAGTGCCAAAATTCCAAATGAAACAAAATTTCGGTAGTCTTTGTAGTTAAATTGAGAGCTACAAGTTAAACTATAAAAACTAAAAAAAAGCAGCTGTCTGTGAGACCGGTAACATCAGTTAAAGGTTAGGCCGATTTTCCGGCCGTGGCAGTCTCGAAATAGCCGTCAATAGTGGAGTTGCTATTCCAAATGTATTCCCATTTATGAGAAAATGAAAATTGCTATTCTATTCTTATATTATACATGTATGCTCCAAAATGAGTCTTAGAATTTGTTGAAGGAGATATGTGGGGAGAGGGGGGGGGGGGGAGGTAGAGTAGAGTGAGAACGCTCTTAAATAATTTTAAATTTGTGTTTTAGTGGATAATTGTCAGTATTCCGTTTTAAAAAAGTGTGATATAACCATGGAATTTTACTTGTGATGACGAAAACCTGCCTAAAATGAAAAATTTCCCAGTCCCATGCGATTGTACCGTATGATGTATGCATTTGCCTGCTATGATCATAACCCGATTCCCTCTTAGAAATGTTTAGTATATTTCAACCCTCTCGGAAATGATAAGTCTACGTATGCCAATATAAACAAAATTCCTTTACCTTGGCAATGCAACAAATCATGAACTATTATGTTGGAACGGGGGAGGGGGATCATGATGTTAGAAATGCTTAAGTAGGGCATGGCCAAAATGAGGTTCGGAATCACTGCATTGAAATGTTATTTGAACATTAATTTTTTACCCCATTCCACTTTTAACAGTATTACTATTTCATTTAGTTCAGTAAAATAACTATACACGTTCCAATACAGTACATGCCATACACAAACTTCCTTTACATTGCAAACACAAAACATTAAACATGCTTTCAATCTCTGACATATCTTCACTAAAATGTAGATTGATCTGACCCAAATTAACCAAACTTTGAATGAAAAAATTCCTTTGAAGTATCGGGTATTTACTAATTTCACATTTCTACGTGAACTTATTTAACTTCATCTTTTAAAAAGTATTTCTGGTTCAAATGAATAAAATACTCTCTGGTATAAAATACAAATGAAAGTTTTAGTCCGGCTTCTTATAAATTGAAGTACTCCTGAACGGATTTTGATGGAACGTGCATTGTTAGATATATTTTTCAGGGAAAGATGCGAAAAGGATTGCGAAAAAATTTGCCTTTTTAAACTATTCTACTAAATATATTCAGAGGGGTTTTCTCTGTTAGATAATTTTTCAGGAAAGGTCTTAGTATATAACACATCCTTTTGCGTTGCTTAATTATGGAATTATGGGAGAAAGTTCTATAATCCAATTGTTAAAGATTAGCTTTTTTTTTTTTATAAAGTTCTACTGATCGGGTTTTGAAGAGGAAATGCACTATTAGTTACATAAATTATGCAAAGTAAAAATTATAATTTCGAATAGCAAAACACAAAAGCTAAATCATAAGATACTGCTTCTAAAATGTAGGTTGATTTGACCAAGGTTAATCAAGTTTTGAACCAGGAAATTTCAGGTATCATTTAATTTACTTTCGTGTTCCTATGTGCACCCTATTTAACCCTTAACTATTGAGACAAAAATTGATGCATAAATACTGCAAGACACCTGGATCAAAAGATGAATCAAGTACTCTATTAGCTCAAAAGGTACACTTTCTCTACAAAAACTTTATGTGCAGGACAAATTTCATTAAAATTCACCTATTCAGAAGTTTTTACACATAGTACTAGGGTTCTAAAATTAAAATTCCTCTAGTATCTACAGTTAAACTTAGCTTTACAACTTAAATTGTGGTCATTGAAAAAAATCGTGGTCTGCGAGATCGCTAACAGCAGTTAAGGGTTAATTTCATAAAAATAATTACAGTTTCGAAATGGGGTCCCTTAGCTACTGTCGCAGAAATAGGTGCATATCTACTCTCAACAGTCTGAGATAGCGTGATCGAAAGATGAGTAAAATACTCTATTAGTTCACTAGATAATGTTTCTCTCCTAAAATTTATGTTCAAGACTATTACAATTAAAATTCACCATTGACAAGTTTCTAGCGATAGTAGTACTAGAATTACAAATGAAACACAAATTTCTCTAGTATCTATAATTAAACTAAAAACTATAAGTTAAACAGTGGAAATTGAAAAAAGTAGTGTTCTGTGAGACCGCTAACAGCAGTTAAAGGTTTACCCTTAATTACCCCAGGTTTACCTCCCCTCCCCCTCCCCAGGATTTTAGTTGTTGGCTGGTAGGTTTATCATTGTGTTTTACTGCTCCCAGTCCTCCATGTTTTCATACCTTTTTGTGCATGAAAACACAATGGTAAACCTTTCAGTCAGCCGCTAAAATCGGGTTTCCAGGTGTTTTCCACCCAGATAGGACTTGGCAGACCGATTGCGTTTTAATATGCGAATCAAGATTTCACTAATCCTAGAATTTCATCCGTGAACTCGATGAGATGATTGTCTGTGCTGCCGACTCCCGGTCTATTAGAGAAAGTGCACAAAAGGATACCAACATTTTGGCGGAAAACTTACAAACGAGTGAAATGGACATTAACCTTTAGCTACTGCGACAGAAATTGTCATATAACTACTTTGAAGCGGTTTGAGAGACCGCTCCATCGAAAGATGAAAGAAAAACTGGATTAACTCATAGGATACTGTTTCAGCGCTAAACTTCTTTTACAGGACTATTATAATTAAAATTCACCTATTCAAAAGTCTGGGTATAAGTCTAGCCCCGCTTTAACCCTAGAATACTAGACGCTCGTAATTATCAAGACTATGGTATTCTCACGCTATTCGCATTATCACGCCTATGTCTAGTATTCTAGGGTTAAATAATAGATTATGTGGTGCTAAAGATACGCACCGGCTGGTTTAACCCTTTATATCCCAAATTATGCAATCATGATAATTTCATCTTCTAAAGCATTTTTCGTGAATTTTGAAAACTACATTAGAAGGTGACACAATCATTTAATAAAATTTAGAAGGATTTTGCCAATTAAAATTAAATTTGAATTTATAGGTATTTTTGTGCAGTATTTATAACCTCACTCAAATCTTATTTTAAATATGTTTCTTAGTATTTTATAGAATTAGTACATGTACAAATATAATGCTCTTACAACAGAAATATTTCCTAACAAACTTTCCCCGCACAATCTTTAAACGTCAAGAAAGCTGAAAAGATGCAAATGAAAAAGAAATTATCCTTTTAACCCTTACCGGCGCGGTGTCCTTAAAAAAGGACACCTAATTTTAATTCCAAAACTGACAAACGGCACCAAGAATATTTAACTAAACTTTTCCTATTATAATTTACAGGAAAATAAGCAAGTTCGTATTTTCTAATAAATTCGTTTATAAATTGCGGTGCGAGTCCATTATTTCACCAGTTTATAAACAGAATTACTCCGTGCCGGTAAGGGTTAAAAATATTTTTACTTTGAATAATGCTTGCAATGCTTTACAATCAATAATGCTTTTGGAACAAGATGAAGTAAAGTATCTACAACATATTCTAAATTGTATTACTACTAATCCATGTATTAAATCAATTTTATAACAGTTTTAATGGTACTTTAAAGTACCACCGGGGCATAAAGAGTAAGCTGTAAAGATGAGAAAGAAACAGTATTTAAGACCGCTAACAGTTGTTAAAGATTAACCTGCTTCAAATTAACAAGCTTCTTAGAAAAGATGAGTGGGAGATTCGAAGATATGCATTAAACTGTATTTCATGTAATAAGCGTCTTTAGACGGTATTGCATCTAAATTCGTTTGGGAAATCTGATTTAATATCTAGAGAAAGTGCAAACAAGATACTAAACATTTTGGTGGAAAACTTACAAACTAGTAAAATGGACTATAAGCAATGTCAAAGACAGTGTGTTAGAACTATTTAGGGAATCAGAACTGTAATTGCTACACATAACAGTTTCAATGGAGAGCATGTTGCAACGCAAAAGTATACTTTAACCCTATGAGGAGCAAGTAATTGCGTTTCTGTAATGTTGAATTCACTCCGGAATTTTCGAAAAATTTTATATCGAAATAAGGAAAAGCAACTTCACAACTTTTTTTTTCCACGAAAATTATGGAAGTAAAATTTAATTAAAAGGTTCTGGGGCAAATCTTGATAAAAATAATGTGGGATATAATATATTCCACCGCCCCTCAAAAAATCTGGTATGTTTTTTTAATTCCTTAACTTGAAATAGAGAAGCAGAAGCATGTTTCAAATAACAACTCCCTGAAGCAGCTCTTTTATAGGTTCCTATTCAATAATTATAGATACTATTTCCAAAACAGAGCATACAGAAATTTCGTTCAGCTTTAAATAGTAGGGTAGGGGGAGGCAAAGACACGCACCGGCTGATTTAATATGAACGCAACGTTTTCTTCAATGTTAAACAGTAGTCGACAGTTAAGCTTCAATCGTACCAGTTATGTACTGATAACATGCGAAAAAAGTTGCATTCCTTGTAGAGAAAATTATGTAAGTTCAAATTTTTCATGTAATATTTAAAAAAATGATGCAACTATTAAGATAATACTGCAAATGTCTAGAAATTCAAAAATAAAGTGAAGAACGAAACTCTTCAGCTTCTAAATGCCGCGTAGTTTACCTCGATTGCAGTTCTGTAAACTTTCAGTTGACCGTTTAAACAAAACGGGGCTTCGCCTCTTCAGTGTGATTTTTTACCCCAATCAACGGAGCATAAACACAGAGCAATGTTTTTTTTTAAAACTTCACTTTCTTACGAAATAATTTCACAGAAACTAGGGTGGTGGTAATACTGAGTGAAGCTCTAATATAACATTTTATTCCAAACAAATTTAGACCAACGGGCTCATTCCAAATCAAAATTTATGGTAAGTGAGTGTCTTTACCCCCACCTACTCTCTAATTTCCTGTTCTCCCGCACTCAGGGCCTGACTAATGCAAGGCATACGGACCAGCCACACCGGCCTCTCCTTTTTTTAGGGGACCCTCATGGGAATAATCAGGACATTAAAAGTTGCCAAATGGTTAAAAAATTGGCCAAAAGAGAAAAATTCAAATATTGTCAAACATTTAAGAAGGAAGCGCGGTCTTCCTTCCCCTCTATACTTCCGTACACCTCCACCCACGCAAAAACGAACTATATCATTAGAAAACTAATGATTAAAATTTTATTATGATAACTTAGTATTCTATTGTTTTCAAAACAAATTATTTATTGACGTTTTCCTCGTAACGAGACAATAATTATGACTCATTGGGGGCATATTTTCTTTTAGACATCTTACAACATAGGGGAGAGAAGGGCACATGTAAACATGGGGCACCTGTGAACAGTACAAATTTCACTCAGTTAATCTGAAATTAAAAAATTTAAAAAATTACCAATAGATGGTAGTACTGGTACCACCTTTGGGCTGAATTTTCAGACCAATTAGCCATTTTGATTTCTGGTTGTTGTAATTAGTTTGCTTTAAAAGGTGTTAAGTAAAAAGTCTTCTAACGTTATTGGAGTAAAAATTCATGACATTTTTTAAAGTAGAATATCAGCATTGCATTCTATAGTGGCATTAATTAGGTAAGTCTACAAAAAGTTTTGTTTCCTTATTTCAATTAAAAATATCTTTTTTTTTATAAGTTAGTCTTAAGTTGGTAGATGGGGCACTTGTGAACAGAACATATGAGGGCAGATGTGAACATTTCATAAGTGCCTAATTTTTCAATTTTAGATCATGAATGTATTTTTTAAGTCTGTTAATGCATTTATTTTTAGTTTAAAATTTAATTACCTTTGTCAAATATTGAGCTACAAATTCAATGTTTTTAGGATTGCTTCACAGTTTTAATTCACTGGATGTTTGAAAACAATTGTAAGTGGAGGCTTTCTATAAAAACCAATATGTTTATTTGATATTCTTTAAAGATTTCCAGTTTTAAGCGTATTTATTTTTTTTAGCCCATATTAAAGTATTTGTAAGAAATTTAATTTTATGAAAGTAAAATTTTGTTGGCCAAAAAAGTAATAAGTAGTACTGTGATAATCGCTAATTTTTTTATATCACAATTTTACCAATCTTTAAAACCATGATGCACAATCTTGTTATACACATTGCATAACATTTAGAAATAAGTAAAAACACAATAACAGAATTATTCAATAACTTAATTAAAAGTAACACAGCTTTGCTATGCTTGACTCAAAAAGAGTAGGTATATTAGTGTATAATTTTACGAATAATTTCTTATATCTATGTTGAAACATTTATTAATTTATTCGCACAACGCGAAAGAGGGCATCTAATTAGATTTAACAGTTTTTATTCACAAAAAAATATTTGTCTTATTTAATGCATGTGTGTTCACATATGCCCCAGGTATGTTCACAACTACCCCTCCACTGGAGCACATGTGAACAATTTTAGACAAATTTTAGAATGATGATATAAGTAAGAAATTGTTTATAAATGCATCCAAAAGTTTCACCAAAAGAACAAACAAAGTGTAAATATTCATATAAATCAATTTTTGTTTCAGTACCTCATAACAATTTTGAGAAATAGTCAATAAAGTAAAAATTGTTCACATGTGCCCCCCCTCTCCCCTACGTAGATAAGCTAAGTAAAAGTTTGCAAACAAATACTCTTGTCAACCAGTCCATTTTTTGTACTATTATTTTTTCTTAAAGTTGTGACCCTCTTTTTGCAATTCTCCGATTACAGATGTGAGCAGTACAGAGTTCGAAATTTATGCATGCATACATGTATGAAGTTTAGTACAAGCCACTTCCACATTATTTGCAAGCGATTTCAATGTACAGATAGAAGCTCTCCCCTCCCCCCCCCGGAATGATGCTTGCCTCGGTGCCCTAAATAGCCTGATCCTGCTCGCACTCAGGGTTTGAGCGATGCCAAAAAACATGTAAACAGAGCTCTTGTTTTGAGTCCACGTAAAAACAAAAGTATTCAATGTAACTAATTTAAACTTTCTGATACTTTTAAGAAAGTTAAGTCCTATAAAATTATAAAATGAAGTATTTCAATGTAATAAAATAAAAAATGTAGCAAAATTTATATAACACAATTTTCGAAAAAAAAATTAGGGGTCACATCACCATCCGTCAGATATCTTAACGTTGAATTGACATAAAAGAAACCAATTTTTGCTTTAAAATGATCAGGAAACTTTATAGAAGGAATTAAGGTTATAACTATCACTCAAAGGAAACCTTATTAAAAAAAAACTCATAATTTGAAAATTTAAAAAACCCTAAAAAATACAATTTTTTTTTCATTAAAAATGTTCAAAATATGAAACTATCTAAAATATATTAATTCATTCTGTAGATAATGATGTTATATGTATGCAAAAAAATTTTTAAACCATTCCATCAAAGTTTTTTTTTTCATCTTACGGATAGTCGGCAAAAAACACGTTTTGAGAAAACTCGACTTAAAGTTGCAATTAAATGGGTGCGGCTTTGAAAGCGATTGTTACATAAATGCTTATAACCTCGTTAAAAATGCAAATATTTTTATGCGGTTTTTTTCACTGTGTTCAGATTTGAATAATCAAAATAGATACTAAAAAATCGAATTTTTGAAAGTTTTCAAGCCCTGAGCCTCCTTAAAAAGCAGGCGTCGATAGATGACAATTATTTCGTGCTGCTGAGTATAAAAATATAGATACTACTTATTTCAGATAGTGTTGTACAAAATAATTCTGTTACAAAAGGACTAATTAGGATCAAAATACGCTCTTGAAGCAAATACATTCTCAAATGATAATGAATTGCAGGCGTCGCCATGAGTGAGGAGTCTCCCCATCCAACATTTGTGAACTTGGGAAATTTGAGCTTAGAGTTGGGAAATTCTAGATTTTTTTTTAAAGACCTTTTTTCTTTAAAAAAAAAAAAAAATAGTAAAATGTATGATTTGTTTTTGTGACTTGTTTTCTAACTGTATACAAGCTAAAAAATGAAAATAAATACAAAAAGAAAGCTGCTAGACTCAGTGTCATTGTGTTTCTCTGTTCTATGAAAATATACATCTATCAGACCTTAATTTCTCTACTCCTGTCCATCAATAGCTGACCCATATCGTTTATTTCCTCCAAAACTTTGTTCCTAAAGGCTCGTTTACACGAAGCTAGTTTACTAGCTACAAGCCGGCGAGAAAAGTAGCGAGCGAGTCAGCTAGCGAGATAGTGGTCGTTTACACACGAACTTGTTTACTCGCTCAGTAGCCAACTCGCTATTGCGTCACATGCTGCGTTCTAAAGCTTTCTTTTATGTTTTTTTTCTGAAAACAGTGTTTGTTTTTATATTAAGTGCCGAGTTTTCCTGTCTGTTTTTTTTTTTTTTTATGTGTGTGTGTGTTCGTAGAAAATATAAGTGGAACGCAAATGATATTGCCGCGTTTTTAAATGTATAACAAGAGTACCCTGTGTTATGGAAAATAAAACACACAGATTACTGCAATACGAAATTAAAAGATGAAATTTGAATTTTATATTATAATGATCATTTATGAAATTTCATTAATTTTTAAGGTTTTAAGACCCGTGTCCATTATTGTAAGGTTTAATTAGTCTATTTTCAGTAATGGATATCCCATGTAATCGTTGCTAAAAATGCAGTTTCACTGATGTTTAATAGGAACACCAAAATTTTATAAATAGTGCTGCTTTTAATTAATTTCATGTGGTTAATAAAATTTTCAATATTTTAATCACATTTTTATAACTCTGCCCTGTTTAGTTTATCTGTCAATCAATGAAATAAACCAGGAAGCAAAGCATATTGTTTAAGGGCATATGGAAAAGAGAGGCTCATAGGGCTCGTCCCCTCCCCATTTACATAAAAACAATTACCGTAATTTCGCGCCTATCTGCCGTACCTCGGATAACTCAATTTCCTACCAGAGTTTATTTTAAATAAAATGTGACTTGATTCTGCTTGCCACTTATTTGACTTCTTTTTTTCAATAAAATTTCCGGTCTGAAAAGACTTAAAGCCGTGGCGGATACGCGGGAAATTACGGTAAACTATTATTTTTAACGCAATCAAACTGATTGGTAAAGCTATCATACGAATTGAATATTTCCAACTGAGCGAAAAAATGCCTATGCTCATCGGTTGTCGGCCCAGTTAGCTTAAACGGAAGAGCATTAGCCCTGTAAGCCAATGATCTGTGCTCGATTCCCGGCTTGGGCATTTTTTCGCTCAGTTGGAAATATTAAATTCGTAAAAAAAAAAAAAAAAAAAAAAAAAAAAAAAAAAAAAAAAACTATTACTTAAGTTGTTAAAAATCTATTATTTTCTGTCTGAAACATTTACTTATTCATCTCTCACAAAAAATGATTGTAATATTAAGGAAATCTATGGTAGTAATTGAAGTAGTAAATCTGCAGATCAGTGGCCTCAAACGCCATCATAGTTCTGCAGTTTTATTTTGAAATTATTTTATTTAGTATTTAAAACATTCAACCCTCAGTATCATTCCTATCATATTTGTAATACTAATTACTAAGAGTACTTTCAGGTAGTTTAACTGTGGAAAATATACGAATCTATGCACTAATACTCCAAAACTTTTTTTTTCTATTATTGCCCTCTAATACGGTCTCAATAATTTGATAACTGCAATTCCCCGACATTAGTATTTTCAACTATCTAAAATAATTAAAATATTCACCTTGTGATAATTACGGTAGTTATTTCAAACAGTGAATAATTCTCAAAAATATTTTAATTATTGGTATCCTAATTGTTAAGTTTGTTCGAAAAATATATTTTTCTTCATTCACGCCGACACGAACTACTTCAGTCGACATTGTTTACATAACAGAACCCCGAACCACCGAATACTCGCAGCGATTCCACTAGCAACAACGTTTACACGCAGCTAGTTCACTAGCCAGATAGCTAACACGCCAGCGAGTAGCGAAAAAAGTAGCCGAGCTTTCAACTTTTTTCGCACTCGCTGAGCTGCCTGATAGTTTACTAGCCAACGTGTTTACACGAGGCGAGTTTACTAGCAGCTAGTGAATTCGCCGGCTTGTAGCTAGTAAACTCGCTCCGTGTAAACGACCCTTTACTCAACAGTTTCAAAATAACGCCAGTGATTCTTTATTATTTTCATATGAAAAGCGATTATAATTCGTTCATAATAGAAGACAAAGAATTCACAAATCTTAAACAAATGCTAGTTGACTAAATACAAAAAGGGTCATTTCAGGTTAGATCTCTAAAAATAAATAAAATAAAACATTCCAATAAAAAAATCCTAATGTCACAAACAAAAATCAAACAACAAATTATTCATTTATCTTCCAATTAGCGCTATAGCAACAGGTCGTTGTCAGAACAGTTATGCAAGGTTCTTAGTCGTTGCCATCGATGCCAGACATCATGAAAATATCAAATTTTCTTTTAAAATAGAATTCTATTCTAATACTAGAACAGAAAATGGCTCTTTCCCCTTCATTTTGATATCAAATAGCATTATAATAAGTAGAAATCCTATTATCATACATACATTGCACATATAATTTGAGTTGGAAATTAATTTGTTTCAAGTTGGGAAATTTTTTAATCCCCCTCCCTCCCAATAAATATCTGTCGCTACGCCCGTGAATCAATATTATTTTCTAAATCTACATAAAAATCATCTCTTTATATTCTTCACATAAATTTCATTACGGAATATATTACTGTCATTATGGAGTTTGGATTTTCCCAAAGGTAACCGGTGAATTAAAAATTTAAAAATAGTAAAAATTTATAAGTTTTTTTTTTTTTTTTTTGGGGGGGGGGGTGTTAGGGGGTGCAATACTTTCATACTGTTTACATATTTGTACATTTAAAAAGGTTCAGAATCTATCATGAATATAAAGAAAACATGTCCTTTGTAAAATTTATGGATAAAAGGGAAAAACTTTAAAAAAAAATAGTGGTAGTTTTAAAAGCTGTTTTTTATTGAACAGTATTCATGAGACGTCACAGTTACTATCAGTACTACAGAACATCCCAGGTAAGGAAACAAGTGTACCTCAATAATTAAAAAGTAAGGAATTAAAGACCTTAAAGGATCCTTAAAGGTTAAAATGTCTATAACAAAAGTATAGATGAAATGGAATGCCGAGGACCTGCTGAATTTTCAATGCAATGAAAACCAGCAATTGACGAGTAAGAAAAATTGTAGAAAAAAAAATTAGTGCATGGATATGTTAATTTTGGTTTATATAGAATGTAACTGATATATTCTCTAATAACTGGTGGATTACTGGTGCAAGTACGCGTATTGAAAAAAAAAAAAAAAATAGAATTCCGTGATTTATCAACCACAATGTACATCAAAATTGATTTACCCCCCCCCCCCCTTTTAAACTATTTCATAGAGATTCTCAATCATTTGTTTAAAAATAGTATATTAAATGGCTTTACTATTAAATCTTGTTTTTCCAATAAACTAAAGTTTCTAAAAAAAAAAAAAAGTCCACTGACATAGCCCTTCACAACCTGGGGGATACGTACCCGTGGGGGTACGTGTAAATAATAGTGGTAATGTCGGAAATCGCAAAAATGGTACAACTGAAAACAAAGTTAAAGTTTTAGATTACAAAGTTAGCCTTGTGTGCATCTCCGCTGTTTTTTCTGTGTCTTATGCGTTATTTTCAGAATGAGGGAAAAGACTTAGGGTCATTACCCGGTAACTTACGTTACATTTAGCACAATTTACTTCAGAAATTAAAAATAAATAACAGCCCAAAAAATATCTAAAATGTAAATTTGACATGATTTGTTAATTAAACTTATTCAAAGCTCAATTTAGATTAAAATGACCTAATTTTAGTGTTATTTCTTGAACTCTGACAGTCACGTTTATTATGGTACCTGAAATTACTAAAAAAGGAACGCAAGTTACCATAAAAAATTTAATTTTCATTCTCATTCTCATTTTCTAGGTAATTTTCATCCAAATTGAGCTGTAGACAAGTTAAATAAACAAATCATGTCAACTTTACATTTGAATATTTTTTGGTGTTATATTACTAAAATTACTGCAGTAAATTGTTCTAAATGTAACATAAGTAACCATGGAATAACCCCCTACTAGATCTAGCAATTCAGTGGTATAGCACTATTTCAATGTCACATATTTCAATGTCACATACTCAATGTCACATACTCAATGTCACAAGCGTCGCCCACCTCTAACCACGTTGCATTACTCATGATCCCCACCACCACCAGACTTCGCAAAAATTGAAGAAAACCAAGAACTCAATGATAAAGCTTTAAGATAATTGTTGCCTTTTACTAACACAAATCTCATAGAAATAGAGTTTGTCTTATGCCTACACTAAGAACAAACATTTCTACAAACTTGACGCTGCTCCTGAAATTATATCTTTGTCTTCGAACCTGATTTTAACCTTTAACTGATGTTACCGGTTTCTCAGACCGCGGCTTTTTTCAATTTTTATAGTTTAACTTACATTTTTCAGTTTAACTACAAACACTACCGAAATTTTGCTCCGTTTGGAACTTTAATACTGTCGCTAGAGACTTTTGAATGGTGAATTTTAATTATAACAGTCCTGTACAAAAAGTTCAGTACAAAAACCCCATCCTATTAGTTAATCGTGCCTTTTATTCATCTTTCGTTGCAGCGGTCTCACAGACCGCTTCACACTAGTTACGTGACAATTTCTGTGACATCAGTTAAAGGTTAAAAAACCCAGCTTCGCGAAATAAGCTCAAGCATTCCCATTCAGAGTATTAAAACCCATTCTCGAGTACTTGAATATCACGATGCACATTTGCTATAAAATTTCATAGTACGATATTAAAAAAACTCTTGTAACACACCACATATTGATTTCTTAATCTAATATTATAAAAAGTAAAATTAATTTAAAAATTCAAGAGAAAAAATATTAAAGTTAGAAAAGGTCAATGCAATTCTATTCGATTTATTGTTATTTGTTCGTTACCTGCTAACAATATTCATAATTTTAAAAAAAAAGCATGTTTGCGTCATGCGAGTGAGTAGGAACATATTCATAAGAAAATGGGGAAGTTCATAAATGAAAAGCCAAAGTGAGGGATATGTGACAGAAAAAAAGTTTGAAAACCGCTGCATTAACAGAGTATCTTACTCAGATACTATAATTTATTGCTTTTAGCATTTCGAAAAATTTGTATAAAAACTCATTTTAAAACAAACAGGAAAGAAAAAGTCATGTGCCAAACACAGATTATAAAACACTTTGCAACACATTCAGACATTTCATTGTAACAAAATTTCACCGTTTAATAATTTAAAATATTACGTCTCATTCAACCATGTGGAAGCACATCACAAAACATATTGCAAAACCCAATTTCAACTATTTCTATCGACAATCGGAAAATTCGGATTTTTTCAGCAGCCCTGTATAGGATATATAGATTTGTATCTATTAACTTCACGCATGCAAAAATTCAGTTCAGTTAGGATATACATATACCTCAGTTGAAAATTCCGCTTCAGAAATTTCCGCTAAAAAGGAAAAAATGTACGTGAATTATTTTGTGCAGACCTGTATACGAAGTACAGAATTTATATACAACGAATAACATGCAAAACAGGAATTAAATTTAAAAGCGCATACCGAAATTGAAAACGCACTTCCAGCAATTATGGCTCAAAGACAATACTGAACCGATTTCTTTTGTGCGCCCCTGTAAACAAGCGACACATGCTATGAATGCCCTATCCCATCATCTTGTAGTAAAATTCAGTGATTTATATTACTTTCAATACATTTTAAATAGCGTCATGTCATTAAAGTACTCTGTAAACGATTGCCCCCCCCCCCACACACACACACACACTTATACTATAATGTGATGGAAAACTTTTCAGTGCCCCTGAAAATGAACTATGAATGTTACACACTTCACATAAAATATTGAACATGCCATGGTAAGCATCATTAACATATTTCAATTTCATAAAAATCAGAGTATATTAACGCGAGTTAGAACGTGGATAAAGGGACAGACAAACCGAATTCATAAACACTTTTCAACGTTGTTGGAAAGTGTTAAAAACGCAAACTGGAAACAATTTCAATTAGTAGTTACACGAATTTGTTATTTTTTTAAAGAATTTTTTATCATGTTTTCCCATCATTAAAATTCATTGTTCGTACGCAGACATTTGAAAATGAAACACATTTACGCTAACAATTCACTAAATTAGTTTACAAAACTATAAATATTTAAAAGCTACTAAAAATCATCAAAATCTAC
>CAWVRF010001416.1:1309600-1449600 GCA_963932465.1 Maratus speciosus | reverse complement strand
GTCTGTGCAACGGCCTCCCGATCTATTAATTTCTTGTGCATTTCCACCATTGTTTTTAACATTTTACAATAAAGTTGAAAAGTGTTCAGCTCGGAGTTCTCAGAATAGCTGTCCTGGTAGAGAACAATTTCCTCCACCGGTTTTTAAACTAAAAAACCGAAGGATTTTGAGGAACATGAGTTTTTATCTAATACCGCCGTATAGAGATTATCCACTCCGAGGCTAACGAAAAAGACAAGCTACCGCGGTTATAGCGCCTAGAATATATAGTGTGGAAATCGACTATTCCTTTAACACTTAAAAAAGCACTAAAATATTTTATCCCTTAAATATAAAGCGATGCTGCTAAAATATAAAGATCGCAGCGACATCTGCTGGATATTTTCTACAACGGCAAGATTTTGCTAGTCTATACAATGTAATACGAAAATCCTGCAGATGTCGCTGCGATTGACACTTGGGATTTTAATAGTATCGTCGTACATTTAAGGGATACAAATTTTTAGCATTGTTTGGATAGCATATTTCCACACTAGGTATTCTAGACGCTGTACTGCGGTGCTTCACGCGTGCCTTTTTTTACAGACAACTGGAGTCACGTGATGCTCGAATGCACCAATGCAGTTGTATGGAAAGAACATGACGTCACTTTAGCTGTCTGTAAAAAAAATGTGGAATGCGCCACAGTAGCCTGTCTTTTTCTTTAGCCTTGGATCCGCTCTTTTTGGCGTTGAACTAGCCATAAACTGGCCTTATATGTCGCACTTGCTCAGACCACGGAATTTCATAACAGAACGGCGAGCAAATTTCCTATTCTGTTACATTGAATCCAGCGGTCTGCCCATGAATGTAATGACATAAAATTTCGAAGGAAAAATATGTAAAAATACAGATTTCCTCCCATAGAGTGGTATGGGGTAGTTTGCCTTTATATGAGAGTGGAGACATACAATGCTCAGATACTGCCTAGACAGATGCGTTTGTCCATGAACTAGTGCAAAATTATAAACGAAGTAAAACAAAGCAACATAAAATCTGTTTTAAATTAGTAAAAGAAAGCTTCTCACTTTAATGGACTATATTCCAGATCTGGGTTCGAGGCTGTAAAAAGTCATGTGATACCGGTAATTTACCCCAAAATATCTAACTGTTAAGAAGGGAGGCTACTACTGCTTTCCGCATGGACTGTTTCACTGGCTAACGAGGATTTACATTACGTCTACGGAGCATTCCTTTCTTTCCGCTAGAAGTTTTTACCTTGACCACGTGATCAAAACTTAGAATGAATATCCTCCATTTAACGATACTGTAATTTATTTTCCTTTCGCAAACATATGCTAGCCCTTGGCGATAAAAATAACTTGACTATTAAGTTGGCTCCGCTTTCTGGTTACCAAGCTTTCTCCACTGCTATCTGTTCTCTATGATTATGGCCTAGCTACTGCGTGTTAACTTGTATCATTCTCATAATCGAACTCGTGTAGGAGAGTTTCACAGAATTCTCAACTAAAAAAGGCCTAGGTTTACCAAAGTTTGGACAAACGCATCTGTCCAAGCACAGTCCGAGTATCAGTGGGCAGGATCCAGATAGAATTTTCGCTGTTAGTGAAACGAAATCGACCAGTTAGAAGTACAGCGTCTAGAATACAAAGTATGAAAACCTGTTATCCAAACAGCGCTAAAAAGTTGTATCCCTTAAATGTGCAATCATGCTGAAATCCAGGGAGCAGATTGCAGCGTCATCTGCGATATATTTTCAAATTTCAAAGAAATCATCGTATTATTACTGCGCCTAGACCAAATCGTCTTGGGGTTTTAGAAAATATCCTACAGATGCCGCTGTGATCGACTCATTGTATTCCAGCATCGTTTGACATTTAAGAGATCCAATATTTTAGTACTTTTTTAAGTATTACTGGGAAAGTCGATTTCCACACTATATATTCTAGACGCTGTAGTTAGAAGCCTACATTTTTGCAAACAGCGAAAAGTTTGAAAAAATGCAGTCTTCTGATTGGTCGATCTCGTTTCGCTAACAGCGAAAAACCTATCTGGATCCCGGCCGTAACATATCGCCACTTTCCATGGAGCTATGAAAGGAAAGGAGTACACATAAATAACGCTATTTGAAGTTGTTCCTACCCGCTCCTGCGTTCGCCATATTTAGCTGTTTCTTGCACCTGAATGGACTGATACCGGTCAAAGCCAAATATGGTGCACGCAGGGGAGGAAGAAAGAACTCGTTTTTAGACTTCCAGAAATGAGCCAATGAATGATCTTTTTTCCTTCTTTTACTGATTTGTGTTACGTTTTCGTGACGCGTGTCAAGGCTTTCTCAAATATCTAGAGGGCGTTGCCTCAAGACTTTCCAGGAAGATTAATATGTCTAATCCTCTCCTACATAGCTCCATGTCACTACCATATCGAGGCACTCTAGTGTGGGTATTTGAGAATATTCCATCCACGATATAATCACGTGGTCAAGGTAAAAACTTCTAGCGTAAAGAAGGAAGGCTCCGTAGACGCAATATAAATCCCCGCCAGCCAGTGAAGCAGTTCATGCAGAAGCAGTATTAGTCTCCCTTGTTATCAGTTAGAAATTCTTTGGGTAAATGGAGGATATTCCATCTACGTTATGATCACTTACGCTCGTATTCACCAACTACTTTGACCCCGAGTTATGTCGATAACCTCGGTCGAACGCTCAAACGGTATGCAGCTTTAATCTTGATTGGACGTCTCCTTGATAATTTCAAATCAAATGTTATCGTGAATTTCATTTTAGCATTTGACTGAGGTTTTCTAGGTCGAGGTAGATGGTGAATACGAGCATTAGTCAAGGTAAAAGCTTTTAGCGTAAAGAAGGGAAGGCTCCGTAGACGTAATGTAAATCCTCACCAGCCAGTGAAACAGTTCATGCGGAAAGTAGTAATAGCCTACCTTCTTATCAGTTAGAAATTCTTTGGGTAAATTACCGATATCACGTGACTTTTTTGAGCCTCGAACCCAGATTTGGAATATAGTCCATTGAATCCGTCCCGATTCTCATCAGTATCGGTAAAACTTCCATGTCGAAAAGAGGACTAATATTGGAGAGAACAACAGGTATTATTCTGAGTGCTCTCTCTATGATTTCGATATCATCGCTGTCGAAGAAAAAAGTGTTGTTATTATGGCAACAGTGACATTGCGCTCTCTTTGTGGAGTTCCCGGATGTAGTTATCTGGTGGTGTCTATTTCGTCCGTGGCTGGTATCCAGATAGCTTTTTCGCTGTTAGCGAGAAGAGATTGGCCAATCAGAAGCTTGCATTTTTGAAATCAGCGGAAAGTTCTCAAAAATGCAGGCTTCTGATTGGACCTAGAATACCGTCCAGTATAGCGATAGATTTACCTGGATACTATCCCTTATATCGATGACGGTTGATAAGCGGGTACTTGACGTCAAGCACACAAATCGGATGTATGTGTTCAATAAACAATCAAACATCGAAATATATCACGAAAGTTGGATTTTCGAGAGAAAGCCTTCCTTAAGGAAGTAGCAAAAGTCTCAGTACCTGCCAACCAACCAACCAAAATTATAACGATAGTGTTCAGAATCAAGCGCAATATGTAGGAAAGGTATTATTGCCATGGAATCTATCTTCGGTATCAAGTTTTTACAACAAGAGACGCAAGTTTTGGCTTTTCGAAAACACTTGTTGATGTTATAATGTTTGAATGGTTGTGATGTGAAGATTATAATAGTTTAAGTAAGGATCTTATTCTGTTTAAAGCGGGGACTAACAAAGCCATCATATATGGGAATTAGACTGTTGTCACAATGCCCATTAATATAATTTGTAAGTAGATTTTGATGATTTTTAGTAGCTTTTAAATATTTATAGTTTTGTAAACTAATTTAGTGAATTGTTAACGTAAATGTGTTTCATTTTCAAATGTCTGCGTACGAACCATGATCTTTAATGATGGGAAAACATGATAAAAAATTCTTTAAAAAAATAACAAATTCGTGTAACTGCTAATTGAAATTGTTTCCAGTTTGCGTTTTTAACACTTTCCAACAACGTTGAAAAGTGTTTATGAATTCGGTTTGTCTGTCCCTTTATCCACGTTCTAACTCGCGTTAATATACTCTGATTTTTATGAAATTGAAATATGTTAATGATGCTTACCATGGCATGTTTGGTATTTTATATGAAGTGTGTAACATTCATAGTTCATTTTCAGGGGCACTGAAAAGTTTTCCATCACATTATAGTATAAGTGGGGGGGGGGGGCAATCGTTTACAGAGTACTTTAATGACATGACGCTATTTAAAATGTATTGAAAGTAATATAAATCACTGAATTTTACTACAAGATGATGGGATAGGGCATTAGCATGTGTCGCTTGTTTACAGGGGCGCACAAAAGAAATCGGTTCAGTATTGTCTTTGAGCCATAATTGCTGGAAGTGCGTTTTCAATTTCGGTATGCGCTTTTAAATTTAATTCCTGTTTTGCATGTTATTCGTTGTATATAAATTCTGTACTTCGTATACAGGTCTGCACAAAATAATTCACGTACATTTTTCCTTTTTAGCGGAAATTTCTGAAGCGGAATTTCCATTGAGGTATATGTATATCCTAACTGAACTGAATTTTTGCATGCGTGAAGTTAATAGACACAAATCTATATATCCTATACAGGGCTGCTGAAAAAATTCGAATAATTTTCCGATTGTCTATAGGAATAGTTGAAATTGGATTTTCCAATATGTTTTGTGATGTGCTTCCACATGGTTGAATGAGACGTAATATTTTAAATTATTAAACGGTGAAATTTTGTTACATTATTCTGAATGTGTTGCAAAGTGTTTTATAATCTGTGTTTGACACATGACTTTTTCTTTCCTGTTTGTTTTAAAATGAGTTTTTATACAAATTTTTCGAAATGCTAAAAGCAATAAATTATAGTATCTGAGTAAGATACTCTGTTAATGCAGCGGTTTTCAAACTTTTTTTCTTTCACGTATCCCTCACTTTGGCTTTTCATTTATGAACTCCCCCATTTTCTTATGAATACGTTCCTACTCACTCGCATGACGCAAACATGCTTTTTTTTTTTTTAAATTATGAATATTCTTAGCAGGTAACGAACAAATAACAATAAATCGAATAGAATTGCGTTGACCTTTTCTAACTTTAATATTTTTTCTCTTGAATTTTTAAATTAATTTTACTTTTTCTAATATTAGATTAAGAAATCAATATGTGGTGTGTTACAAGAGTTTTTTTAATATCGTACTATGAAATTTTATAGCAAATGTGCATCGTGATATTCAAGTAGTCGAGAATGGGTTTTAATACTCTGAATGGGAATGCTTGAGCTTATTTCGCGAAGCTGGGTTTTTTAACCTTTAACTGATGTCACAGAAATTGTCACGTAACTAGTGTGAAGCGGTCTGTGAGACCACTGCAACGAAAGATGAATAAAAGGCACGATTAACTCATAGGATGGTGTTTTTGTACTGAACTTTTTGTACAGGACTGTTATAATTAAAATTCACCATTCAAAAGTCTCTAGCGACAGTATTAAAGTTCCAAACGGAGCAAAATTTCGGTAGTGTTTGTAGTTAAACTGAAAAATGTAAGTTAAACTATAAAAATTGAAAAAAGCCGCGGTCTGAGAGACCAGTAACATTAGTTAAAGGTTAAAATCAGGTTCGAAGACAAAGATATATAATTTCAGGAGCAGCGTCAAGTTTGTAGAAATATTTGTTCTTAGTGTAGGCATAAGACAAACTCTATTTCTATGAGATTTGTGTTAGTAAAAGGCAACAATTATCTGAAAGCTTTATCATTGAGTTCTTGGTTTTCTTCAATTTTTGCAAAGTCTGGTGGTGGTGGGGGGGGGGGGGGGGGGAATCATGAGTAATCATGCAACGTGATTAGAGGTGGGCAACGCTTGTGACATTGAAATAGTGCTATACCAATGAATTGCTAGATTTAGTAGGGGGTTATTCCATGGTTACTTATGTTACATTTAGAACAATTTACTGCAGTAATTTTAGTAATATAACAACACCAAAAAATATTCAAATGTAAAGTTGACATGATTTGTTTATTTAACTTGTCTTTGTCTTTAACAATTTGGATGAAAATTACCTAGAAAATGAGAATGAAAATTAAATTTTTTATGGTAACTTGCGCTCCTTTTTTAGTAATTTCAGGTACCATAATAAACGTGACTGTCAGAGTTCAAGAAATAACACTAAAATTAGGTCATTTTAATCTAAATTGAGCTTTGAATAAGTTTAATTAACAAATCATGTCAAATTTACATTTTAGATATTTTTTGGGCTGTTATTTATTTTTAATTTCTGAAGTAAATTGTGCTAAATGTAACGTACGTTACCGGGTAATGACCCTAAGTCTTTTCCCTCATTCTGAAAATAACGAATAAGACACAGAAAAAAACAGCGGAGATGCACACAAGGCTAACTTTGTAATCTAAAACTTTAACTTTGTTTTCAGTTGTACCATTTTTGCGATTTCCGACGTTACCACTATTATTTACACGTACCCCCATGGTTACGTATCCCCCAGGTTGTGAACGGCTATGTCAGTGGACTTTTTTTTTTTAGAAACTTTAGTTTATTGGAAAAACAAGATTTAATAGTAAAGCCGTTTAATATACTATTTTTAAACAAATGATTGAGAATCTCTATGAAATAGTTTAAAAGGGGGGTGGGGGGTAAATCAATTTTGATGTATATTTTGGTTGATAAATCACGGAATTCTATTTTTTTTTTCAATACGCGTACGTGCACCAGTAATCCACCAGTTATTAGAGAATATATCAGTTACATTCTATATAAACCAAAATTAACATATCCTTGCACTAATTTTTTTTTTCTACAATTTTTCTTACTCGTCAATTGCTGGTTTTCATTGCATTGAAAATTCAGCAGGTCCTCGGCATTCCATTTCGTCTATACTTTTGTTATAGACATTTTAACCTTTAAGGTCTTTAATTCCTTACTTTTTAATTTTTGAGGTACACTTGTTTCCTTACCTGGGATGTTCTGTAGTACTGATAGTAACTGTGACGTCTCATGAATACTGTTCAATAAAAAACAGCTTTTAAAACTACCACTATTTTTTTTTAAAGTTTTTCCCTTTTATCCATAAATTTTACAAAGGACATGTTTTCTTTGCATTCATGATAGATTCTGAACATTTTTAAATGTACAAATATGTAAACAGTATGAAAGTATTGCACCCCCTAACCCCCCCCCCCCCCCCAAAAAAAAAAAAAAAAAAAAAAACTTATAAATTTTTACTATTTTTGGATTTTCCCAAAGGTAACCGATGAATTAAAAATTTAAACTCCATAATGACAGTAATATATTCCGTAATGAAATTTATATGAAGAATATCAAGAGATGATTTTTATGTAGATTTAGAAAATAATATTGATTCACGGGCGTAGCGACAGATATTTATTGGGAGGGAGGGGGATTAAAAAATTTCCCAACTTGAAACAAATTAATTTCCAACTCAAATTATATGTGCAATGTATGTATGATAATAGGATTTCTACTTATTTTAATGCTATTTGATATCAAAATGAAGGGGAAAGAGCCATTTTCTGTTCTAGTATTAGAATAGAATTCTATTTTAAAAGAAAATTTGATATTTTCATGATGTCTGGCATCGATGGCAACGACTAAGAACCTTGCATAACTGTTCTGACAACGACCTGTTGCTATAGCGCTAATTGGAAGATAAATGAATAATTTGTTGTTTGATTTTTGTTTGTGACATTAGGATTTTTTTATTGGAATGTTTTATTTTATTTTTTATTTTTAGAGATCTAACCTGAAATGACCCTTTTTGTATTTAGTCAACTAGCATTTGTTTAAGATTTATGAATTCTTTGTCTTCTATTATGAACGAATTATAATCGCTTTTCATATGAAAATAATAAAGAATCACTGGCGTTATTTTGAAACTGTTGAGTAAGGAACAAAGTTTTGAAGGAAATAAACGATATGGATCAGCTATTGATGGACAGGAGTAGAGAAATTAAGGTCTGTTAGATGTATATTTTCATAGAACAGAGAAACACAATGACACTGAGTCTAGCAGCTTTCTTTTTGTATTTATTTTCATTTTTTAGCTTGTATACAGTTAGAAAACAAGTCACAAAAACAAATCATATACATTTTACTTTTTTTTTTTTTTTTTTTTTTTTTTTTTTTAAAGAAAAAAGGTCTTCAAAAAAAATGTAGAATTTCCCAACTCTAAGCTCAAATTTCCCAAGTTCACAAATGTTGGATGGGGAGACTCCCTCCCCCCATAACTCCCCATGGCGACGCCTGCAATTCATTATCATTTGAGAATGTATTTGCTTCAAGAGCGTGTTTTGATCCTAATTAGACCTTTTGTAACAGAATTATTTTGTACAACACTATCTGAAATAAGTAGCATCTATATTTTTATAGTCAGCAGCACGAAATAATTGTCATCTATCGACGCCTGCTTTTTAAGGAGGCTCGGGGCTTGAAAACTTTCAAAAATTTGATTTTTTTAGTATCTATTTTGATTATTCAAATCTGAACACAGTGAAAAAAACCGCATAAAAATATTTGCATTTTTAACGAGGTTATAAGCATTTATGTAACAATCGCTTTCAAAGCCGCACTCATTTAATTGCAACTTTAAGTCGAGTTTTCTCAAAACGTGTTTTTTGCCGACTATCCGTAAGATGAAAAAAAAATTTGATGGAATGGTTTAAAAATTTTTTTGCATACATATAACATCATTATCTACAGAATGAATTTATATATTTTAGATAGTTTCAAATTTTGAACATTTTTAATGAAAAAATTTTTTTATTTTTTAAGGTTTTTTAAATTTTCAAATTTTGAGTTTTTTTAATAAGGTTTCCTTTGAGTGATAGTTATAACCTTAATTCCTTCTATAAAGTTTCCTGATCATTTTAAAGCAAAAATTCGGTTCTTTTATGTCAATTCAACGTTAAGATATCTGACGGATGGTGATGTGACACCTAATTTTTTTTTTCGAAAATTGTGTTATATAAATTTTGCTACATTTTTTATTTTATTACATTGAAATACTTCATTTTATAATTTTATATGACTTAACTTTCTTAAAAGTATCAGAAAGTTTAAATTAGTTACATTGAATACTTTTGTTTTTACGTGGGCTCAAAACAAGAGCTCTGTTTACATGTTTTTTGGCATCGATCAAACCCTGAGTGCGAGCAGGATCAGGCTATTTAGGGCACCGAGGTAAGCATCATTCCGGGGGGGGGGGGGGGGAGAGCTTCTATCTGTACATTGAAATCGCTTGCAAATAATGTGGAAGTGGCTCGTACTAAACTTCATACATGTATGCATGCATAAATTTCGAACTCTGTACTGCTCACATCTGTAATCGGAGAATTGCAAAAAGAGGGTCACAACTTTAAGAAAAAATAATAGTACAAAAAATGGACTGGTTGACAAGAGTATTTGTTTGCAAACTTTTACTTAGCTTATCTACGTAGGGGAGAGGGGGGCACATGTGAACAATTTTTACTTTATTGACTATTTCTCAAAATTGTTATGAGGTATTGAAACAAAAATTGATTTATATGAATATTTACACTTTGTTTGTTCTTTTGGTGAAACTTTTGGATGCATTTATAAACAATTTCTTACTTATATCATCATTCTAAAATTTGTCTAAAATTGTTCACATGTGCCCCAGTGGAGGGGGTAGTTGTGAACATACCTGGGGCATATGTGAACACATGCATTAAATAAGACAAATATTTTTTTGTGAATAAAAACTGTGTTAAATCTAATTAGATGCCCTCTTTCGCGTTGTGCGAATAAATTAATAAATGTTTCAACATAGATATAAGAAATTATTCGTAAAATTATACACTAATATACCTACTCTTTTTGAGTCAAGCATAGCAAAACTGTGTTACTTTTAATTAAGTTATTGAATAATTCTGTTATTGTGTTTTTACTTTTTTCTAAATGTTATGCAATGTGTATAACAAGATTGTGCATCATGGTTTTGAAGATTGGTAAAATTGTGATATAAAAAATTAACGATTATCACAGTACTACTTATCACTTTTCTGGCCGACAAAATTTTACTTTCATAAAATTAAATTTCTTACAAATACTTTAATATGGGCTAAAAAAATAAATACGCTTAAAACTGGAAATCTTTAAAGAATATCAAATAAACATATTGGTTTTTATAGAAAGCCTTCACTTATAATTGTTTTCAAACATCCAGTGAATTAAAACTGTGAAGCAATCCTAAAAACATTGAATTTGTAGCTCAATATTTGACAAAGGTAATTGAATTTTAAACTAAAAATAAATGCATTAACAGACTTAAAAAATACATTCATGATCTAAAATTGAAAAATTGGGCACTTACGAAATGTTCACATCTGCCCTCATATGTTCTGTTCACAAGTGCCCCATCTACCAACTTAAGACTAACTTATAAAAAAAAGATATTTTTAATTGAAATAAGGAAACAAAACTTTTTGTAGACTTACCTAATTAATGCCACTATAGAATGCAATGCTGATAGTCTACTTTAAAAAATGTCATGAATTTTTACTCCAATAACGTTAGAAGACTTTTTACTTAACACCTTTTAAAACAAACTAATTACAACAACCAGAAATCAAAATGGCTAATTGTTCTGAAAATTCAGCCCAAAGGTGGTACCAGTACTACCATCTATTGGTAATTTTTTTAATTTTTTAATTTCAGATTAACTGAGTGAAATTTGTACTGTTCACAGGTGCCCCATGTTTACATGTGCCCTTCTCTCCCCTATGTTGTAAGATGTCTAAAAGAAAATATGCCCCCAATGAATCATAATTATTGTCTCGTTACGAGGAAAACGTCAATAAATAATTTGTTTTGAAAACAATAGAATACTAAGTTATCATAATAAAATTTTAATCATTAGTTTTCTAATGATATAGTTCGTTTTTGCGTGGGTGGAAGTGTACGGAAGTATAGAGGGGAAGGAAGACCGCGCTTCCTTCTTAAATGTTTGACAATATTTGAATTTTTCTCTTTTGGCCAATTTTTTAACCATTTGGCAACTTTTAATGTCCTGATTATTCCCATGAGGGTCCCCTAAAAAAGGAGAGGCCGGTGTGGCTGGTCCGTATGCCTTGCATTAGTCAGGCCCTGAGTGCGGGAGAACAGGAAATTAGAGAGTAGGTGGGGGTAAAGACACTCACTTACCATAAATTTTGATTTGGAATGAGCCCGTTGGTCTAAAATTGTTTGGAATAAAGTGTTATATTAGAGCTTCACTCAGTATTACCACGATCCTAGTTTCTGTGAAATTATTTCGTAAGAAAGTGAAGTTTAAAAAAAAAAAACATTGCTCTGTGTTTATGCTCCGTTGATTGGAGTAAAAAAACACACTGAAGAGGCGAAGCCCCGTTTTGTTTAAACGGTCAACTGAAAGTTTACAGAACTGCAATCGAGGTAAACTACACGGCATTTAGAAGCTGAAGAATTTCGTTCTTCACTTTATTTGTGAATTTCTAGACATTTGCAGTATTATCTTAATAGTTGCATCATTTTTTTAAATATTACATAAAAAAGGAAAAATTTGAACTTACATAATTTTCTCTGCAAGGAATGCAATTTTTTTCGCATGTTATCAGTACATAACTGGTACGATTAAGCTTAACTGTCGACTACTGTTTAACATTGAAGAAAACGTTGCGTTCATATTAAATCAGCCGGTGCGTGTCTTTGCCTCCCCCTACCCTACTATTTAAAGCTGAACGAAATTTCTGTATGCTCTGTTTTGGAAATAGTATCTATAATTATTGAATAGGAACCTATAAAAGAGCTGCTTCAGGGAGTTATTTGAAACATGCTTCTGCTTCTCTATTTCAAGTTAAGGAATTAAAAAAACATACCAGATTTTTTGAGGGGCGGTGGAATATATTATATCCCACATTATTTTTATCAAGATTTGCCCCAGAACCTTTTAATTAAATTTTACTTCCATAATTTTCGTGGAAAAAAAAAGTTGTGAAGTTGCTTTTCCTTATTTCGATATAAAATTTTTTCGAAAATTCCGGAGTGAATTCAACATTACAGAAACGCAATTACTTGCTCCTCATAGGGTTAAAGTATACTTTTGCGTTGCAACATGCTCTCCATTGAAACTGTTATGTGTAGCAATTACAGTTCTGATTCCCTAAATAGTTCTAACACACTGTCTTTGACATTGCTTATGGTCCATTTTACTAGTTTGTAAGTTTTCCACCAAAATATTTAGTATCTTGTTTGTACTTTCTCTAGACATTAAATCAGACTTCCCAAACGAATTTAGATGCAATACCGTCTAAAGACGCTTATTACATGAAATACAGATTAATGCATTATCTTCGAATCTCCCATTCATCTTTTCTAAGAAGCTTGTTAATTTGAAGCAGGTTAATCTTTAACAACTGTTAGCGGTCTTAAATACTGTTTTTTTCTCATCTTTACAGCTTACTCTTTATGCCCCGGTGGTACTTTAAAGTACCATTAAAACTGTTATAAAATTGATTTAATACATGGATTAGTAGTAATACAATTTAGAATGTGTTGTAGATACTTTACTTCATCTTGTTCCAAAAGCATTATTGATTGTAAAGCATTGCAAGCATTATTCAAAGTAAAAATATTTTTAACCCTTACCGGCACGGAGTAATTCTGTTTATAAACTGGTGAAATAATGGACTCGCACCGTAATTTATAAACGAATTTATTAGAAAATACGAACTTGCTTATTTTCATGTAAATTATAATAGGAAAAGTTTAGTTAAATATTCTTGGTGGTGTTTGTCAGTTTTGGAATTAAAATTAGGTGTCCTTTTTTAAGGACACCGCGTCGGTAAGGGTTAAAAGGATAATTTCTTTTTCATTTGCATCTTTTCAGCTTTCTTGACGTTTAAAGATTATGCGGGGAAAGTTTGTTAGGAAATATTTCTGTTGTAAGAGCATTATATTTGTACATGTACTAATTCTATAAAATACTAAGAAACATATTTAAAATAAGATTTGAGTGAGGTTATAAATACTGCACAAAAATACCTATAAATTCAAATTTAATTTTAATTGGCAAAATCCTTCTAAATTTTATTAAATGATTGTGTCACCTTCTAACGTAGTTTTCAAAATTCACGAAAAATGTTTTAGAAGATGAAATTATCATGATTGCATAATTTGGGATATAAAGGGTTAAACCAGCCGGTGCGTGTCTTTAGCACCCCATAATCTATTATTTAACCCTAGAATACTAGACATAAACGTGATAATGCGAATAGCGTGAGAATACCATAGTCTTGATAATTACGAGCGTCTAGTATTCTAGGGTTAAAGCAGGGCTAGACTTATACCCAGACTTTTGAATAGGTGAATTTTAATTATAATAGTCCTGTAAAAGAAGTTTAGCGCTGAAACAGTATCCTATGAGTTAATCCAGTTTTTCTTTCATCTTTCGATGGAGTGGTCTCTCAAACCGCTTCAAAGTAGTTATATGACAATTTCTGTCGCAGTAGCTAAAGGTTAATGTCCATTTCACTCGTTTGTAAGTTTTCCGCCAAAATGTTGGTATCCTTTTGTGCACTTTCTCTAATAGACCGGGAGTCGGCAGCACAGACTATCACCTCATCGAGTTCACGGATGAAATTCTAGGATTAGTTAAATCTTGATTCGCATATTAAAACGCAATCGGTCTGCCAAGTCCTATCTAGGCGGAAAACACCTGAAAACCCGATTTTAGCGGCTGATTCATAGGTTTACCATTTTGTTTTCATGCACAAAAAGGTATGAAAATATGGAGGACTGGGAGCAGGAAAACACAATGGTAAACCTGCCAGCCAACCACTAAAATCCTGTGGAGGGGGGGGGGGGTAATTAAGGGTAAACCTTTAACTGCTGTTAGCAGTCTCACAGAACAGTACATTTTTCAATTTCCTCTGTTTAACGTATAATTTTTAGTTTAATTATAGATACTAGAGGAAATTGTGTTTCATTTGTAATTCTAGTACTATCGCTAGAAACTTGTCAATGGTGAATTTTAATTGTAATAGTCTTGAACATAAACTTTAGGAGAGAAACAGTATCTTGTGAGCTAATAGCGTATTTTATTCATCTTTCGATCACGCTATCTTAGACTGTTGAGAGTAGATGTGCACCTATTTCTGCGGCAGTAGCTAAGGGTTAAACCCATTTCGAAACAGTAATTCTTTTATGAAATTAAATTAACCCGTAACTGCTGTTAGCGATCTCCCAGACCACTACTTTTTTCAATGACCACAATTTAAGTTGTAAAGCTAAGTTTAACTGTAGATACTAGAGGAATTTTAATTTTAGAACCCTAGTACTATGAGTAAAAACTTCTGATAGATGAATTTTAATGAAAATTGTCCTGTACATAAAGTTTTTGTAGAGAAAGTGTATCTTTTGAGCTAATAGAGTACTTGATTCATCTTTTGATCCAGGTGTCTTGTAGTATTTATGCATCAATTTTTGTCTCAAAAGTTAAGGGTTAAATAGGGTACACATAGGAACACGAAAGTAAATTAAATGATACCTGAAATAAATTTCCTGGTACGAAACTTGATTAACCTTGGTCAAATCAACCTACATTTTAGAAGCAGTACCTTCTGAGTTAGCTTTTGCGTTTTCCTATTCGAAATTATAATTTTATTTATAATTTTTACTTTGCATAATTTATGTAACTAATAGTGCAATTCCTCCCCAAAACCCGATCAGTAGAACTTTTTAAAAAAAAGCAATTGGATTCATCTGATTATAAAACTTTCTCCCATAATTCTATAATTAAACAACGCAAAAGGATGTCTTATATACTAAGACCTTTCCTGAAAAATTATCTGACAGAGAAAGCCCTTCTAAATCTGTTTAGTAGAATATTTTAAAAAGACAATTTTTTTCGCAATCCTGTCCATCTTTCCCTGAAAAATATATCTAATGCACGTTCCATCAAAATCCGCTCAGGAGTACCCAATTTATAAGAAGCCGGACTAAAACTCTCATTTGTATTTTATGCCAGAGAGTATTTTATTCATTTGAACCAGAAATACTTTTTAAAAGATGAAGTTAAATAAGTTCACTTAGAAATGTGAAATTAGTAAATAACCGATACTTCAAAGGAATTTTCTCATTCAAAGTTTGGTTAATTTGGGTCAGATCAATTTATATTTTAGTGAATATATGTCAGAGATTGGAAGCATGTTTAATGTTTTGTGTTTCCAATGTAAAGGAAGTTTGTGTATGGCGTGTACTGTATTGGAGCGTGCATAGTTATTTTACTGAACTACATGAAATAATAGTTAAAAGTGGAATGGGGTAAAAAATTGATGTTCAAATAACATTTCAAAGCAGTGATTCCCAACCTCATTTTGGCCATGCCCTACTTAAGCATTTCTGAAATCATGACCCCCCCCCCCCTTTCCAACATATAGTTCATGATTTGTTGGATTTTCACGGTAAAGCAATTTTTTTTATAGTATGTTCTTTATTTTAGCTTGTACAGTATACCAGTGGCGTATGTAGACTTATCATTTTCGAGAGGGTTGAGATATATAGTAAACGTTTCTAAGAGAGAGTCAAGTTATTATTATAGCAGGTAAATGCATACACCATAAGCTGGAATCGCATGGGACTGGGAAATTTTTCATTTTAGTCAGGTTTTCGTCATTACAAGTATATTTCCATGGTTATACCACATTTAAAAAAAATGGAATACTGAAAACTATCTACTAAAACGTATCTCAAAAAATAGCAAATAAAACCGAAGTAAAGAGCACAGTTAAAATTATTTAAGAGCATTCTCACTCTACCTCCCCTCCACCTCTCCCCACACGTCTCCTTCAACAAATTTTAAGACTCATTTTGGAGCATAGATGTATGACATAAGAATTGAATAGCGTGTTTCATTTTCTCATAAATAGGATACATTTGGAATAGCAGCTCCTTTATGATAACATTTTTGAGACTGCCACGGCCCGAAAATTGGTCTAACCTTTAACTGAATTTACCGGTCTCACAGACCGCTGTTTTTTTTTTCAGTTTTTATAGTTGTCACTTTCAGTTTAACTACAAAGACTACAGAAATTTTGTTTTATTTGAAATTTTAGCACTATCACCAGAGACTTTTGAATAGGGGAATTTTAACTATAACACTCCTGTACAAAAAGTTTAGTACAAAAACATCTTCCTGTGAGTTAATTGCCCCTTTTATTCATCTATTGATGAAGCGATCTCATAGACCACTTAACATTAGTTATGTGACAATTTCTGTCTCATCAATTAAAGGTTAAACTGCCAAATTTGACAGTGTTTTCTGATTTTTTTTCATCCTAAATTGTGGTTGATGGAAAGCTTTTTGCGTATCCACGATTCAGAATCACTGAATTAGATTTATGATGTATTTTAAATGTAAATAAAGCTTATTTACACGACCGTAGAACATTTTTTTATCGATATTGTTTAATGCTGTTTAAATAAAATAACATATCACAGTACTGTAACGAGCTGAATAACAAGTCTTTAACGTAACAAGCATTTGTGTAAATTCTTTTTGTATTTCATCTAAGGAGGTTTCATTACATTTTGCTAAACTTTCGTAATTAACCTTTAACTGATGTCACAGAAATTGTCACATAACTAGTGTGAAACGGTCTGTGAGACCGTTCCATCGAAAGATGAATAAAATACGATATTAACTGATAAGATGTTGTTTTTGTACTAAACTTTTTGTACAGGAGTTGTTATAATTAAAATTCACCTATTCAAAAGTCTCTGGTGTTAGTACTAAAGTTCCAAACGAAACAAAATTTCAGTAATGTTTGAAGATAAACTGAAATTTGCAAGTTAAACTATGAAAATTGAAAAACGCACCGGTCTGTGAGACCGATAATATCAGTTAAAGGTTAATCTTTATATTTTCGACAAATTTCGGAGGGGGCTGGAGCTCTGTCAGCCCACCCCTTGACTACGCCGCTGCAGTATACTAAGCTACATGGAAATAATACAGTTAAAAGTGCAGTGAGGTCAAAAATTGTGATGTTCAACGAACGTTTTAGCGAGGTGGTGCCCAATCTTGTTTTGGCCATGCGTCACATAAGCACCTCTAAAATCACGATGCGCTCCCGCTCCCTGCGGTATAGTTCATGATTTATTTTCAATGCCTTAGGAATTATGTGTACGGTATATTCTGTATTCTAACTTGTATTTAGATATTTTGTTGAACTACATGATAAAAATAGAATGGGGTAAAAAGATGTGATGTTCAAATAACGTTTTAGTACATCGGTTCCCAACCTTATTTTGGCCATGCTCCGAGTAAGCATCCGTAAAATCATGATCCCCACCCCTACTGCCAACATATGATTTTTAGCTCACAGGCTATCAAAGCCTGACACCTAATGTGCCCGCAGGTTCTGAATGTACGTACGTAACGCGATAGGGGAGAGTGGTAATGAATGGACCATGGGGATGAATGGGCCATTAACAAAATATGAAAAAGTATTTGCATAAAATTATTTTAGATGCCACCAATAGATGAAGTTATTTGTTCTACCAAACTCATCCGATTTTCCATTGTTTCGGAGAAGCCATTTTCCCACTAGAGTAGGATGGTCAAGAATCTGATTGAAAAGTAAATTTTTTCACTTTTCAGTAAAATAAATAAACTGAAAAGTATCTATTATTTCATTGCAGATATGTGTATTAGCAAGTCTTTGCATATCTGTAAACTAATTTTAGGATGTATTTAGATGTTATTTGAATTTAATGTACTAAAAAAACCTGAATATATTCCAGAAGTATAGGTGGGGCTGAATGGGCCACTATATCATGGTCATGAATGGGCCACCTTTGCATCGTGAAAATATGGTTTTTCTTCCTATTTTTATGATCTTCTCTTTAATATGAAACATAACTGGCTGTCATGGATTTAGATTTAATTACTTTCAAGTTAGAATAGGTTTATAGTGATGTCAAAAAAATAATTTGTACATTTTCACTCTAAGAAATATTAGTTAATAATTAGAAACATAAGTTAAATTATATAAATGATTAAGGTGAACTCTGTAATTGTTGACCACAACTACCAGTATTTTCCCATTTGATATAAAACTAGAATAATTGTTTACATTCTGAATCTGATGGATAGAATAAATAATACCAGAAATTTACACTAAATAGTCAATTAATAGGCAGTTCAACCCTGTTACAACCATGTCGTTTAATATTAATTTTGAAAAATATAAATTTCGTTAAATCATAATGTGTATTATCTGTTATTTTTATGCATATTTTATGTTCTTTCTTTCTTATAATCTCATTATTTTGCTACAATAATGTAATTAAATAATATCACTTTTGATGTTTATAAATTTTGATAAGCATTGTGTATTACTTACTATTTCAGTATGCTTTCGATCATATCATGTCAAGTGCCATTTATTTTGTCATATTTGGTAAATAAAAGATTAATTCCATAATTTTACATTGAATTCATTTAGTGGCTCATTCATCCCCATGGGTGGGGATGAATGGGTCAAATTTTTATATTTTTATTTTCTATTATCATTCGTTATAAACATTTTCTAATCCAACTTTTATGACCGTTTTATATAGCCAAATAAGTAAAGCAACTGAAAAGCCAATTTTGGGGCAAAAACAATTATTAGAAAAAATTAAAAAAATTAAAAACCAAAAATTGGCTCATTCATTACCACCCTCCCCTAACTCTTGATAGAAATATCTGATTTACTTAATTTTTTTTTTCTAGGTTCATTCTCATAAGGCACTTCCCTGATTAGTTTTGGGTGTTCACTGGTTAAGTATAAAGAGGGCCATGAGGGGTAATCCCCTTAACTTAGATGAATGGGTTTTTCATGCAGAATTATCAGATTTGGTTCAATTTTCGTATTCCGGTTAATTCTGATATTGTGCTTCCCTGATTAGATTTCGATATTCATTGTTTAATTATAAAGGGGGATCGTGGGGGGTAATAACCCCTTAATTTAGATAAATGGGTTTTCTTCTCAGATTTGCTTCAAATTTGGTATACTGGTTTATTCTGATAAGGCGCTTCCCTGATGAGATTTGGAGGCTCATTGGTTAAGTATAAAGGTGTGAAACAGAGAGGGTGGGTAACACCCCCCTTTATTTTTCTAAAGGCATTATTCTTTGAAGTAAGAGTATAACATACAGTTAGTGTGAATAGACGGTGAGTTCAATCCCATCAGTTTAACTGGGCACTTTTCTTTTTTATTTTATACTAGGGGGCTCTGCCCCCTGCAAGCTACGCTTGCCAACCCCCGCAGAATCTAAACACCGCAGAATCTAAAAACACGCTAATCTGATCGGTTTAAAAAATATTATAGAAGATTGAATTATACTGAAAAAAGCTGTGCAGATCTCCCGGTTTCCATTCAATTTCCTTTGATTTCAAAAATTTAAGGCCGAATCAGTTGTATTAAGACATCCAATGGTTGTTTTCGTGTTTGATTAAAGAGGATCAGTTAAACGCTTGAAAAGAAGCTAAAAATAAAAGGAATTAAGTGTACAGAGTCTTTGTCTCCCGGTATTTTAAAACAGTTTCTATAACAATAGCCTAAATCATGTGACTATCATCAAGAGTTTCGTGCGAACCACTTCGCTTTTTATATTCCCGGTGCCATTTTTGTACTTTAATATTAGCCAGGTACAGGTGATAAGTCGCCAAATATTATTCTATCGCCATCATTTCATCTATATTATAATAGTCCATGTCATGTACTGCCATAAATAAATAAATACGCTCTGATCCCTTCGCTTATCATATGAAAGTTTGGACCAGATATCATATACGGCCCCATATTGGCGCGATTTGTTTCCGACCCTAATTTGGGGAAAAGATCAACAGCATAAACAACAACAGCCGGCTTATCAAATCAAGCAAAATGACGATACTATGGCGCCAGTTAAGTACCCGTTGCGTATATGACATTGGCGTCAGAAAAAAATAGCGCCAATATGGGACCGTATGTGGCATCTGTGCCGAAAGTTTTCCATTTCTTTTTTTCTTCTTTCTTATTATCCAATTTTTTTTTCGAATAATACTACATAAAAGCATTGTCGCAAAGAATTCTTGGCACTGTTACGCTAGCCGGGTGCAAATCTCGCCAATAACTATTTTTCAACTCGCAAGTTAGCATTTTTTTTATTTTTCGAGTGGTAAATAAAACATTGCTTTGAGGTTGAAATTAAATGTCATCGTTTGTTACATCATTTAATATTTGGCCAGATGCCATATACGCATCCGGTTTGGCGTGATTTTTTTTACGAAAATTTGGCGAAACCCTCGTTTTCGAATACCAGTTACATATGTATTTTTGGTACTACTTAGTTATCCCGTCGAACAAAAATCTATCAGCAAACTATAAGATTAAATGCCAATAATGGTTGATAAATGTCACATTCACTTGACTTTAAGCAAGTTACACGTCTTTACGTCATCAAGTGATTTTTATTTCGACGTTTTATTTGCATATTTATTAATGTTATACTATTTTCTTTGTTCTTTCGTTATTTAAAATAAAAATTATGTCAATTTGTATAATTTGGCGAGTGGTTTGGCGATTTATATAATTTGGAGAAATGGGTCGATGGAATAACTAAGTAGTACCGTATTTTATAATTATTTTCTATTGTTTTTTATTTTTAAAGGAAAATAACCAAAAAATAATTAACTATAGAACAAAACAATTTATGTAATTTAAAAAAAAAAAGTAAATAAACACTTATTAAATAAACAATAGCCGGATTACCATATCAACCAAAATGTCATTTTGGCGCCAATTAGGTACCCCGGTGCGTATATGACATCTGTGCCTAATATTTTTCTTTTCATTTCGTTTAAAAAAAATAAAGAAGTGAAAGCCATTTATTTTAAATTTCTGTTTGTATTAAATAAAATGATAATGGAATACAAATTGAATTATGAATAAAAGTAACATGATACATTTCTTAGCATACATTTAATTGAGGCCAAACTTCTCGCCAAATTAGTTTAAAATAGTAACCTTTTCTAAAATCTGAAAAAAAATATCTGTTTGATTAAAATTTGAGTTGCCATCATTAGAAAAATGTATATAAGATCAGAAAAAAATTAATATTTCGAAAACTAATTCGAATTTGAAAATTCCAATACCAGTTTTGAAATCTGCGGATCAATATTGATTTTTGGTGTTAATTTGATTGCAAAGTATTCCATATTTTAGGAGAAATCGCCGTGAAACATAATCAGTTGTTTAATCGGTCGATTCATTCTTGCGTTTCATACTTCCGTTACATACTTCCGTTTCATAAAATGCGTTTCATTAGGATTTTATATATATAGGGTAGATTTAAAACTTCATGCGGTGAAAGCTTTAACCCCTTTCCAACAACATTCCTACTGGTCTTTTAATTTTAGGGACCAAATTTTGTATCTATTGATATAGTTGAATGAGATTTGAAATATTTCATTTTTTTTTTTTTTTAATCTTAATCGAATTTAAACGGTATAGTCAGATTTAGTCAATCTATTCGAAAGGTTTTTCAGCGAAATGTATATCTTCTCATTTTGGTAAATCCTCGAATTTAAATTATGGAAGTAGTTCGAGCGAAAGTTGAAATAAACCTTGTTAGATGTTGCAGAGCATGTAACTGATTTTACTCCAGAGTTAATTTATTATAAGTAATATTTTAAGTAGAACCCCGCTAATTCGAACTAATTGGGACAGTACCCGTTCGTATTACAACAAATTCGGATTACCCGAAATTCTGATAAAAATAGAATGCGGTGTTCCACCCAATATCTTGATGGAACACCGGGGAAGACGGGATTTTAGTGATTGAACTTCATGTCCCCAACCACCTCAAATATTTTACGTGAAAACTTGGTGTCAAAATAAAAATCTGTAGTTTTCTAATTTCTCTGTCTCTCACCTCGCGGGTGATCATTTTCATCCGGGTGTTCCGCCAAGATATGAGGTGGCAGACCAGATCCATTTTAATATGCTATTCGAGTTCTGTTTAGTGCATGACTTTCAGCCATGAACTCGATGAGGTAGTTGTTTATGCGGTCGGCTGCCGGTCTATTAGAAATATTCAATAGGTGAACCTTTTTAGTTGCACAGCAAATATCCAACATAAAGCACAATTCTCACCACACTACGGAAAATAACTTCGGATTAACGGAAGCTAGCCTGTTACGTTCTGTGTTTCAAAGCTGGCAAATCATTAGGTAGCGGCGGTACGCAGACACGATCTTTTATGAAGCCCCAAACGAAAAAACGGCTTCTGAAACTTCGGCCCCGTAATAAAGCTTTACGCTCAGGAAAAGCGAGTCAATAGCAAAGCAGTACTAGCGCATGCGCTTATCTAAAACGGAGTTGCTCTTTATTGGTGACCTTGAACCAACGCTCTCTAACGTTTACAGTTGATACTATTAAAATTTATAACTGGGACATTTTTTTATGGGCACTGTATTTTATTGATATTTCAGTATTTTAAATATAAAATTTATATCACTGAGGTGTAATACAGGATGTTTCTAAATGAATATCGGGGTTTTCACACTTGGTAGTATTTATTACATAAAACTTAAAATTATAATTAATACATAAAATGAAAGAGCAATTCAGTTCTACCTACAAGCTTACAAGTGTTCAATGTGAGCACCTTTTGTCACACGACACACATCAAGTCGATAGCTCAGTTCTTCCCAAACGTTGATGAACGTTTGTGGGATCATTGTTGCAAAGCAGCCGGTATTTTCAAACTGATACCATCTACGGATGTTATCACTTGGGGGATCACATCTGAACTTAATCCGGAACGCACGTTGCACAGTAACTAACAGATTCGGTCTTTGCAAACTGCAGAACACAAAATCCTTTCTGTTCACGAGTCGCCATTTTTGCTACTATCGCTTTCTAATGGATGACGGAAGAAACACTGCATGCGCATGCACAGGTACCAACAAACTGAGTTGCTCTTTCATTTTATGTATTAAGTATAATTTTAAGTTTTATATAATAGATACTACAAAGTGGTAAAACTTTGATATTCATTTAGAAACACGCTGTATAAGACAGTTATTGTACTCGTGCCTTTAATGTATCGTTTCTTTACAGGGACATGCAAGAGAATTCGGCTACTTTTCTGCTTATAAAAAAATAATGGCTGGAAATGCGTTTTCAGTGGTGGTAAGCATCTTGAAATTTAACCACTTTTTTCGCCTATTACTTCTTGTGCATAGATACTGTAAATCTTATACAGGGATACACAAAAGAACTCAAGTATTCCGTTTGACGGAAATAGCTGAATGGGAATTTTCAACTGTACTATGCTTTTCCTAACTGAGTTAATTTTTGGCATACTTGGGGGACCACACCAATAGTTGATACCCCTCCAGTATTTGATAAGTTTTTAAATATTGTTCCATTTTAGGTGGAAATGAGTTTTACACGTGGCACTTGTCTTTGTTTGAATGTTGGAGCACATGTTGTCACATTGTTTTCAGCAGCCTGCTGTAAGAGAAGCCATTTAATGATTTTTTAAAAAATTAGAAAATGTAAAAATTTAGTTTTTGATAAGTTGGAGACAATTACAATAAGTTAAAGTAATCCACTTCCATCTTGCTTATTTCAACTAATAGTTTTATATAAATTATTGTTAATCATGATATTTTAAAGATTGATTTTTCAATTTTCAGCAGATTTCTTCGATTGATCCACTACTGGAAAAATGACAATTAAAGAAACTATTTATGATTTTGTTGCTATTTAATTTCAGCGGATTTCATTTTTATCCATTATAGGACAATCATTAAGGGTTGTAGCAATCATAGTTTACTTCTGAAACTTAAAAGAAAGGAAATATAATAAAAACCGCATAGCACTACCTTATTTGATCCACTACTGGCTCTGTCACCCTATGTAGTATATATAAAAATCTATCCATCGTATACAAAATTGCTAAAAAAAACCCTGATATTTTTCAGTATCAAAAGTATTTCAGAAAATCAAATGCGTTATGCATTTTCTAAATTGTTTGTTTAGATATCTTTCACCTAACTAAACTGTGAAGTTTTGTTACAGTATTGTGAATGTGTTGGAAAGTGTTTCATAATCTATGATGAACGCAATTTTTTTCGTTCTTGTTGATACTTTAAAGAAAAGGACCTGCAAGAAAGTAAAACAAGAAACACATTAAGTAATTACATAAGAGGGGAAACATTTTAACTTTAATTTTATAAATTAAAAAAAAGAATTACATGCAAATAAACAATAATTAAACTTTCAATGTTTAATTTACGGTTAAGTATGTCTTTGTTCCAACAGTTACATTTATTAATGTTAAATATAAAGTAACACTAGAATAAATTTGGAGTATTTTCTAACAAATTTGAATTAAGTAAAAAAAGAAAAACATTTATAACGAAAAAGATTCGTTGACAAATTCCTAAAATTGACATAAATCAAGCGGCAGAAGTATGTTGCAAATTATTTATACATTTGACGCCCTAGTGTAATTAAACAGACGTCCTAGTATTACAAAAGTAAAACTTCCGTTCTTATACAATGGAATATATTATTCCATTTTTATGTTTTCATTTCAGCAATTGCATTTATTAATTTTAAATATAAAGTTACACTAGAATAAATATGATGTGTTTTCTAACAAATTTAAATGTTGCATTAAGTAAAAAAAAAAAAAAAAATCATTTTTTAACGAGAAAGATTCGTAGACAAATTCCTAAAATTGACACAAACCAACCGGCAGAAAGTATGTTACAAATTATCTATAAAATTTAAACATTAACAAAAGTAGAACTTCCGTTTTTATTCGTAGGATTTTATTAACTTTTATAAAAACAGTGATTATAGTATTTTTGGTTTATAATAAGATAAGCTTTTAAAACAGTTAGTCACTCCCATGCCTAACCTCAAGTTAAAATTTTGTAAAATTAAATGTAAGGATTTACATTAACTTGCCTTCGTAATTCTAAATGAACTTTCACTTGATCATTCTAGTTAAAATTCGTTTCATTAAGAAATTTAAATCTTCAAGTTTTCTTAATTATTTTCGAATTTAATATAAATTTTACGTATAATTGCGCACTTAATTTACTTTCCCGCCATTCAAAAAATTCCTAAAGGATATTTTAATATTCCCTTTCTCAAATATACTTTCCTTATCATTTTAAAATATTAAAACAATTGGAAGATTTTTTGCATTTAAGAATTTGATTTTGTATAATCAAAATATTCGTAAATATTTTATACCACATACCAGGCCCCTACCTGGATGGAAAAAGAAAAAGATGTGTGCGGGAAGGGGGAGGGGGAGGTTGCTCACTCTTTAATAGTAAAATAGGTATTACGAACAGCCAATAATACGGCCGAATTCGCTACTCGAGTTTGATACGGTTATTTAGAACCTTTAACACGTGACGAGACTTTCATCTGATTAGGCATCTCTTGAGGTATAATTCGTAGGGAGCTTAGAGGACTTTGCACCCACGATGGATTTTAGGTGAGGTTCCATTTTAGCAACTGAAGGGGGAGAAATTATGTGGAATCTTATGGATAATCTTTAAGATACTGATAACAAACTTTGAGAGGCACCCATTTTGATGCTATTCAGTAGAACTCTTTCCCGCTCCTTGAGATCGGTTATCGGTTTACCTGCAGTAGAACGGGGAGCATTTTACACCACAACTAATTGGCATCTGAAAATTACCCAGTTAAACTGATGGCATTGAGCTCACAGGCTATTCACACTAATTGTATATTATACTTTTTTTTCAAAGAATAATGCCCCTCAAAAAATAAATAAAGGGGATTAGCCCTCGTGCCCCCCTTTTATACTTAACCAATGAACCATCAAATCTAATCAGGGAAGCTCCTTAACATAATAAATTGGTATATCAAATTGGAGCAAATCGAATAATTCTGCATGAAAAATCCATTTATCTAAATTAAGGGGGTGGACAAGCTCCACCTTTCCCCCTTTATCTTTAAACAATGAACCCCCAAAACTAATCAGGGAAGCTCTTTAACATAATAAACCGGTATAGCGAATTTGGAGCAAATCGAATAATTCTGCATGAAAAACCCATTTATCTAAATTAAGGGGGTGGACAAGCCCCCCCTTTTCCCCTTTAAACTTAACCAATTTACCCCCAAAACTAATGAGGAAAGCTCCTTAACATAATAAACCGGTATATCAAATTTGGAGCAAATCGAATAATTCTGCATGAAAAACCCATTTTTTTAAATTAAGAGGGGTGGACAACCCCCCCCCCCTTAATCCTTAACCAATGAATCCCGAAAACTAATCAGGGAAGCGCCATATCAGAATGAACCTAGAAAAAAAATTGAAGCAAATCTGATGTTTCTATCAAGAGTTATCGCATTACGTACGTACATACGTACACACAGAACCGGCGGGCACATTATCTCTCGGGTTTTGAGAGCCTGTGAGCTAAAAAAAAGTTATTCATCTATACTCCTATTATAAAGAGGAAAAAATTGTTTATTTGTAGGAGGTAAGCTCAGGAACTACCGAACCGATTCCAAAAGTGATGGTATCAAAATGATGGTGTTAGTCCAACTTAGAACATAGGCTATATCTTATGTCGGTGCCACTACCCCAAAGGGGGTGAAGGAGCAAAAAACGTTCTAAAAATGCGATTTTTGCGTTACTGGAGGGCCTAGAAATATGAAATTTGGAATATTAGTTACTCATAAGATATAAATGTTGTCTAAGAACAGTTCTTAAACAATGCGAAATTTAAAAGGGGTAAAAATGCACAAAAAACGTTCTAAAAAACGTTCTAAATGGTAGTTTCTACATAATCTCAGGAAATACCAAACCGATTTAAAAAGTAATGGTATCAAAATGATAGTTATAACGTTTGCTCCAAGATAGGGTATGTTTTATGTCGGTGCCACTACCCCAAAGGGGGTGCAGGAGCAAAAAACGTTCTAAAAATGCGATATATGTGTTACTGAAGGGCCTAGAAATATGAAATTTGAAGTATCAGCTATTTATTAGATATAAAGGATTTCTAAGAACAGTTTTTAAACAATTCGAAATTTAAAAGGGGTGAAAATGCCAGAAAAGCGTTCTAAAAAACGTTCTAAATGGTGATTTCTACACAATCTCAGGAAATACCAAACCATTAACAAAAATAATGGCGTCAAAATGATGTTGAAAACTCTTGCTCCAACATAAGCTATGTTTTATGTCTGTGCCACTACCCCAAAGGGGGTGCAGGAGCAAAAAATGTTCTAAATTGCGGCTTTTGCGTTACGGAAGAGTTTAAAATCGTGAAATTTAGAATGGTATTTAGTTATAAGGTATCAATGATCTCTAAGGACATTTCCTAAAAAAGTCGAAATTTAAAAGGGGGGGGGGGTCAAAATGCGCAAAAAGCGTTGTAAAAAACATTCTAAATTGCGATTTCTAGCAATCTCAGGAAATACTGAACCGATTTCAAATATAATGGTGTAAAAAGGATGGGGACAGATCCTGCTCCAAGATAGGCTATATTTTATATCTGTTTCAACTACCCCAGAGGAGATGCAGGAGCAAAATGAGCGAAAAGCATTCTAAAAACGTTCTAAATGCCGATTTGTCACCAATATCTCAGGGAGATTCAACAGATTTCAAAAGTAATAGTAAGAAATTGATGCTGACATCCTCTTCTCTAACATAGACGCTATTTTAAGTCGGTATCACTATCACCTAGACGTTGCAGGAGCAAAAAAGCGTTCCAAATTTCGATTTTTGTGATCGGTAGGGGCTAGCAACTTAAAATTAGGCAAGGTACATATGTATTACATATAAATGATCTTTAAGAACAGTTTCGAAAAAATTGGAAATTTAAAAAGGGGTGAAAATGCGCGAAAAGCGTTCTAAAATCGTTCTAAATTGCGATTTCTACTCAATCTCAGGAAATTCCAAAGCTATTTCAAAAGTAATGGCTGCAAATCAATGGTGACAGTCCCTGCTATAACATAGGTTATATTTTATGTTGCTGTCACTACCATCTGAGGGTTTCAAAAGCAAGACATGTTCTAATTTGCGTTTTTTGCATAACTGAAGGTTCTAACACTTTGAATTATGACATTGACACTTACAAGATGCAACTGCTTTCTAAAAACTGTCGAAAGAAAACTTCAAATTTATAAAGATGAAGTGAGCGAAAAGCGTTATAAATTACAATTTTTATGTAATTTTATCAAATACCAAATCGATTAAAAAAATAATGATGACAAATTGTTGGGGATAGAACCTGCTCAAACATAAGCTATATTTTGTGTCTGTGCCACTACCACCAGAGGGTTTCAGGAGCTAAAAACTTTCTAAATTGCGATTTCTGTGATATTGAAAAGGCTAGAAACTTTAAATATGGCATGGTAGTTACTTATAAAATATAAATGCCCTCGAAGGACTGTCGAAAATAAATTTGAATTAAAAAGGGGTGAAGTGAAGGGGAGGTACGAAAAGCATTCTAAAAAAGTCCTAAATTACGATTTCTACGCAATTTCAGGGAATATAAACCAAATATAAAAGTAATAGTTGCGAATCAATGGTAACAGTCTCTGGTCCTACACAGGCTATATTTTATGCCGATGATTCTACAACCTGGGGTTCACAGGAACAACAAACGCTCTAAAAAAGGCCTTTAAAAACTTTCTAAATTATGTTTCTGTGGAATATTAGGAAATAGCAAACCAATTTCAAAATTAATATTGGCAAATTAATGGTGACAGTTCCTATTTCAACATAGCCCTTTATGTTGAGAGAGGTGGTAGGACTTGGAATTTGACATGATGGTTAATTTTAAGATGTAAGAAGATGGTTTCTAAAAAATTCAAAACTTCAAGTGAATACTGAAATGAGCGTATTAATTGAGCATAAAAGTTTCAAAATATTTTCTTAATTATCATTTATTTAGTTTTACTTCGTTTTATTAATTTAAGTCTCATTTCTGCCTTATGCAGTGTAACAATGATGTTTAATCAAACTGTGTTTTAAATAGTAATTTTTTTAATTATTCCTAAAAGTAATAAGTACCTTTTAATAAAATAAAATATTACCTTTTAATAAAATAAAAATTTAGTTAGTACCTTTTAATAAAAATTAGACATATAAATATCACTTGGCATATTTCAAATATTACGCGAGCAAAGCCGCGGGGTTTGCTAGTATCGTATAAATATATAACAGAAATTTCTAAAATTGAGTTTAAAACCCTCTTATAATACATCCTTTGTTTTTGTTTATGGTTTATGTAAAGCATTTTATTTGGAACAGATGTTTAACAATTTTACTCGACAAATCCGATTTGAAGAAAAAATATTTACTGAGATGTTTGAATAATTATTTTAAGAATGTAAAGAATACTAAAAAGTAATTAGAACATTAAAAAAAAATGTTGAATTAAAGGTACTCTTTTCACAGCTATAATAAATATAAAATGACATACTTCTATAAATACTGTCTATTTCCTAAAACAAAATTGTAAAATATACGAAATTTGTAAAAAAAAAACTTTTTGTACGTCGGAAACATTGTAAAATTGAAGAAAGTTGGAGAAGTTCGTTTTAGCAATAACTCATCAGAACGAGATAAATAAAGCTTTAGCATGCAAAATTAACTCGGTATTGCCGTCTTTTGAGAAATCCATGAACAACTTATATTAACTGCTGTGATGCGAGATAGCAGCAACAAATAAAATAGTATTTTTAAGCTTGCTAACATTGTTTTTGGGATATACGAGGTCTGTCTGATAATTATCCGACCTTGATTTTTCCCGTGATGCGCAGTGGTGACGCCATTGTAAACATTGGATGGAGACAAAGCGCATGCTTGAATTTTTTCCACTCTTTCCAGTGAGCCAGTCGTTGCCTGCTGGCAACTGTGGTGTGCTGTCATACATGTTCGTGGGATTTTGATTTCAGTTGAGCAAAGGTATTGCATCAAATTTTCTCAAAGATTGGTGATTCGCAAAGCGAAACAAGGTTAATTAAGTTTAAAAAGATAAATTCGTAAGATTAATTAGGTGCCGCAAGATTGATCGATTCTCCTGCTCATTCATCGCACCTGATTCAGATTTTCTTGGCGAAACATGAATTCTAGTCCTTCCCTAACCCCCCTACTTTCCAGAAAGGCTCTTTTTCGACTTCTGGTTGTTTCTGAAATTGAAGGCGCCGTTGAAAGAATTCCATTTTGAGAGTAGATATGCAAAATGCGACGGCGGAGTTGAACACCATTCCAAAAGAAACGTTTCAGAAGTGCTTTCGGCAGTGAAAGGAACGGGATCCTAAGTGAGTGGAGGCGCAAGGGGCCTACTTTGAATTGGTTCAGAGTCCCAATCCCGTCAGGCAACTTATATATATTTTTAGACCAAAGGTCGGATACTTCTCACAGGCCATGTATTGCAAATATGTAAGGCTGTGGTACGAAGATTTCACGTTCAAATTTGTTTTTTAATATTGGAGTTTTTTAAGATGCACAGCAATTACTTACACATAGTAATACACACGTTTTTGCTGAATTTTGGTAGTTACATGTTATACTAATTAGCAGTTCAGATATATTAAAGGATAATATTGAAGGAGACTAAATATGAGGAAATTTAAAAGTTCAGAAATAAATGCAAGTACTTCCAAACATGAGATCAGTGCTGTAGTTCACATTTTAGGAACTAACAAATTATAACGATCATCAACAACTTTGAATATTTAAAATATGGAACAACACACACAGAAAGGCAAAGTTTAATTTCTAAACCTGATTTTTCTACTTTTTTCTATCTTTAAAAGAAGGTATTGGATTCGTAAAAATTTTCGAATTCCAATTTTCGACGGATTTATACATTTTTGAGGTCAGAGATCACGAAAAACATGTTTTTACAAAATATCTGACTGCGAATCTGTCTGTCTGTATGAGACACAAATTTTTTGGGCGCTCTATCTCAAGAACTAATGAAAAGAATTTAATAAAACTATAGATTCAGTAAGTCCCTGATATAAATGGATGCTGATTACTTTTTGGTGTAAATCGCCCCGCAGGTGGCGCTGCAATGCTGCATTATTCCTGAATTCTGCAATAGCTATATCTCAAGAACTAAGGCACGTATTTTCAAAAAACTTCAGATTCAGTTATTCCTTGATATAATTTGGTGCTGATAACTTTTTGATATAAATCGTCCAATAGGTGGCGCTGTTATGATGCATTATTCATGATTATTGCATTAGCTCTATATGAGGAACTAGTGCACGAATTTTCATCTAACTTCAGATTCAGTTAGTCCCTGATATAAAATAGCGCTTTTTAGTTTTGGGGGTAAATCGCCCAAAGTTACTATTTTGCATTTTTCTCGAATTCCCCAATAGCTGTATCTCAAGAACTAATGCATGAATTTTTATCAAACTTTAGATTCACTTTATCTCCGATATAAAATGATCCAGATAAGTTTTTGGTGTAAATTGACAAACAGGTGCCAGTGCTATGCAGAACTTTTCACGACTTCCGCAGTAGCTCTATCTCAAAAATTAATGCACAGATTTTCATCAAACTTCAAAGGCATATTGGAAATTAACCCTCTCGCTGCGCAACCCGAGAGTTTCTCGGGCAATGTAAAAGTTGCAAGATTTGCTCAACCCGAGATTTCATCGGGGAAGCATTTTTTCCGTCTAATTAACCCTCCTTGATCATTCCCACCAGTTACTATTTATTGTAAATTTTGCCTTATCTAATCGGAGCATTTTCCCGATTAAATCAGACGAAAATTTGTGTTTGGAAAAACCGGTGACAAAAGAATAAAAATTCTTGAAAACGCTCGTCGCGAAGGAATTAAATGGGCAATTTTTGAAGCTATTTTGATAAAACAATTACGCAGCGAGAGGGTTAACTTGTATATTCTGGTTAAGTCTTGATAGGGCTGTTGTTGGCCAGTTGTACTTTTAGTGTAATTTTAAGTTTAATCCAACACTTATTAGGAAACACTCTTAGTTTTCAGAAAATATTTTTTTGAGTAAATAAAAATTTAATGTAGTGATTGTCATAACATGTTAGATGGATTCTCTATCTATCAAACTTTTCAACTTCCATACTAAAAATCGTGTATTCTACAGCGGAGTATACTTAGCACGCATGCAGTCAGCAGTGGTGAAGGTATGTCTACAAACAGTGAAATATTGAACTTATTTAACCCTTTATCTACTGACGGTACTTATAAGTAGCATTAAAATAGCTTGTTATAAAATTCCCTTAATATATCGATTAGTTGTAATACAGTTGGGAATGAGTTATAAATGCATTACTTTATCTTGTTCCGAAAGAATTATGGGTTACACAAGACAAAAATATTTTAAAGATGATTTCTTTTGCCTTTGCATCTTTTCAGTTTTCTTGACATTAGGGTGGGGAGAAGGGATTTTTCAATTCGGAAATGTTTCTATATTTTTATTGTAGAACATTATATTTGTACTTTTCCTAATTCTACAAAATACCAAAAATATATATATATATAAGATAAAAAGATTTTAGTTGTGTTATAAATATTCCACAAAATCCCTATAAATTCAAATTTAATTAATCCTTCTAAATCCTTAAATCCTTCTAAAATTTATTAAATGATTATGTAAATCTTCTAATGTATTTTCGACAAGTCACGAAAAATGCTTTAGAAGATAAAATTTTCATGAATTCTTAATTCAGTACATAAAGGGTTAACTTGCATAATAGTGTAGTCAAGGAAGCATTTGTGTGGCTATCTCTGCGATTACAACCGACCAACCAACTAATCATCTGAGAATTGCATGGAGTCAATAAAACAATATGAACATTGGCAAAACATAATTTACGGAATGACAACCAACAAATTCAACAAACAGGAATAAAATTTAGTCCGATAAAAAACTATCAACAAAAATTATACGTTATTCATTGCGTTTACTTTTATTCACATAAAAGCTCTATTCCAGAGCTCAGTAACGGCATAATAAATAACCTCTTAAGATGCACTCGCATATTCAGAACTCTCTCTATCAGTTAATCGTATTCATCGAGAACTGTAAACAATAATCTGGTTAAAGCATATACATTCAAGAGCTCAAAGTGTTAATATAATGTTGTACCAGGCAACCTGCGAAACGAATTTCGATTTTCAGAACTTTGAATCTCTCACACTTCTTCATTATAAACATCAAACTTGCCAATGTTTATTTAAATATAAAGCAAAAACTCGAAATCAAAAAGTAATGGTTTTTCATAACATCTTAGATGTGCTCTCTATTAGAATAATATATATTGTGGACCAAACAGCATTACATAATGGAAAAACATTCCTACCTCAGCACAAAAACTTAATGATGCACCTGATAGCATCTCAAGATGAATTCTCTATCAATTTAACTCACTATGAACTGCAGTTAACGTATATTCACAGAAAATAAACTGTTCCAGAGCAAAAAACTATTTGCGGAATGGTATGCCACGTGACATTTAAGATGAACTCTGTATGAATCCAACACTTGTTATGAAATAAATATTTCATAGCTTTTACTAACAGAAAAAACTTTATTTCTGAGCTGAAAACGTTAAATAAGGATGTTTCAAATAACACCAGAATTCAATTTTTTACCAATCAAATTTATTACCAAATGAAATCGATCTTATTCACCGAAAAGAAACCGTTCCAGAGCAAAAATCATTTGCATAATGGTATACCACATAACATTTAAGATGAACTCTGTATGAATCCAACATTTGTTATAAAATAAATATTTCATAGCTTTCACTAACAGAAAAAAAACTTTATTCCTGAACTGAAACGTTAAATAAATAATGTTTCAGATAACACCAGAATTGAATTATCTGCCAAGGAAATTCAATGGGAAATAAAATCGACATTTATTCAGAGAAAAGAACTGTTCCAGAGCAAAAATTACTTGCCTAATGGTATGCCACATGACATTTAAGATGAACTCTGTATGAATCCAACACTTGTTATGAAATGAATATTTCATAGCTTTTACTAACAGAAAAAAACATTATTCCCGTGCCGAAAACGTTAAATAAATAATGTTTCAGATAACACCAGAATTGAATTTTTTACCAATCAAATTTATTACCAAATGAAATCGACCTTTATTCACAGGAAAGCACCTGTTAAAGTGCTAAATGTCCTGATTGATGCGCTAGATAATCTAAGATGCTCCAGATAATCGTGAAGGTGGGCAATCATTTTCAGAACTCTCATCCCAGACTAAAAAAATTGGTTATTGTTTAAATTGATTATATTTTCTTTTAATGGGCTTTTGTGCCAAAAAGACAACGCAGCAGTTCATACTGTTCCACATAATTAGTGTAGAAATGGCAGTTTCAGCGTATTAAGTGGCGAAGCAACTCCCGTGCCATCGTCGCCGTCACCCACCCACAGACACTATACGCCCACATCCAAAACAGATTCAGAAGCCTCCTTGTGAGTCCGTTTTTTAAGTAAAAATTCCTTTCGCCATGTGCTGGGAGGAAGAGGTAGCTTTCATATATCTTGGTTTTAAAATTTTGCAAGTTTAACTCGAAGCTAATTTTACTCAAAAATTTAAGAAGCTAAAATGCGACGAACCCCATAAGAGTATATTCGTCAATACTGAATTTGAATGAGAATGCGCCAAATTAGTAATCTATAGCAAAGTTGGCATTATTTTTGGATACTTATTTTTGGTATATTTCGCCAAGTGTCGCCAGCTTCCCGAGAATTTGAAGTTAACGGATATTAATATTTACTAGCCCTTCAATGACAAACTCCCTCCCTATGAGACAGGATCATTCCATTTCTTTGGCAGGTGGGGAAATGTAGAGCAGTCAATTGAAATGGTGGCTCCATCTATCAATTTCAAATTGATATATGGCGCCGCTATATCCGCTATAAAATACAATAGCGGAACATTGAAGATATCATTTTTGTTTTGTTTTATTTATTATTTTGTTATTAAATAAAATATGAGAAATCATTTTTTTTTATTATTGAAATCGGATTTTTAAAATTCAAATCTCACTAATGTTATCTAGTTTAGCTGCAGTGATAGTCTCCTTGCTAAAATTATGTAACTACAGAAATGCAATTGGAGCAAGATTTAGCTAAATTTTGCTTTTTTGGCGAAAAATAAAAGTAAGTAAAGTATCTAGAGCAGATTACTAAAATTTTTTTGTATTCGATTTCATAATTTTTAACTTTAAACTATCTTAAAATTGGTGAAAAATAAAAGTAAGTAACGTATCTAAAGCCATATTACTGAATTTTTTTTGTATTAGATTTCATAATTCTTTAACTTTAAACCAGGGGTGGCCAACAGTGGCACGCCTGATACCACTAAAATTTTAAAGAAAAATTCGACTTCTTGAATTGCAGAGATTCGATGATTAGATAAGGCAATGATTACAGTAAAATTTTAGTGGTGTGGCGCGTGCCACAGTTGGCCACCACTGCTTTAAACTATCTTAAATTTTTTTCATTTGTGCCTCCCCTCCCCCCTCATTATTGTTTTAAGTCAATATTTTATTCCTCCTAGTCGTCATCAAAATTAGTCGAAGTTGGCCTTGAAAAAGGTCTTATGGTTATAAAATCATTAGACATAGCGCAGGCTTAATCAAAATATCAAAACGAGGCAAATACGGATCCTATCGGTTCCTATTACATTCATTCCCTTCGTACCACACGCCGCGATCACTCCCTACCTTTCCCCACCTGCTAAAAAAATGGAATGATCCTGCCTCATAGGGAGGGAGTTTGTCATTGAAGGGCTAGTTTAATATTTAAGCATTGTAAGGCAGTGCACGGTTCAAATAGCCGCTATTTTCAAACAAGATGGCGGGTGAAGTTGGCCAACGAACTCGGTCGAGACCTTTTGTACGTACTATGCATACAATTAATTTCATCCAAATCGGTTAATAAATACGAGAGTTATCGCATGACAAAAATCAGATTATTGAATAAGTTACATTTCAACGGAGGGTGTTTTTTTTTTTTTTTTTGGGGGGGGGGGGGGGGGGGGGCGTGGTCATGATCGGTGAAAATATACCAAAATTTACCGGAAGTGCTTTCCTTCGGATGACTGCAATAGGCAGCTTTTTACTTTTTGTAATGAAAGCTACCTAAAACAGTGCTTTTCAGCTATAAGATCAGATGTGATCATTTGTTCATAGCTACTGACACCTCTACATTGTATAATGAACGATACCTTCCCAAGATGGTCATAATTTCTTTAAACGATTTTTAGAAATATAAAACTCTTTTTTGAAATTATCTTTTAAATGGTATTAAATGGTGAACTAATCGGTGCTTGTATGTACGTACAGGATGTATATTGTATTTTTACTTTCTGCTATCTTCAATAGAAGAAAGTATTGTAATCGAAATTTTTTTCGACTTCCGATTTTTGACGGATTTACACGTTTTAGGGGTCAGAGATCCCAAAAAACATAGAAAATGTCTGTCTGTCCGTGTGTCTGTCGCCATTGTACCATTAAAAAGTGTATGAAGTTATGCATAGAATTGAACCAATTTTTTTGTGTACGTTTTTGGCCATGTCAAGAAGTTCCTCCCTGAATTTGGAAAAAGTCCGCCGGAAGGGGAAGCTTGTAATAGAAATTTTTGAGCGATTTTTGTGCATTTTGAATATTGTACCATCGAAAAGTGTATAAAGTTATGCATAGAATTGAACCAAATTTGTTGTGTAATTTTTTGGCTATGGCAAGAAGATTCTCCCTGAATTTGGAAATATTCCGCCAAAAGGGGGCACTATAATAGCGATTTTTGTCTAATTTTCTTTATTTTCCGCAGTTCTATTTTACACCGGTGGCTCGAGAGTCGACGGGAACTTCCCATCCTGATAAGCTGACTATTCGCGAACAGCTGATATACAACAGAATAACGAAAAACTATTGATTTAGAGAGGATAGAGATGGAAGAAAATTTTGAGATTGGCACATCCAACACAGGGAATTTTATTTTAGGTTATAACGTACTGAGAATTTTTCTGTTTGAATGTGAGAACGTGTTATGCAGAAATTTATCACAATCTAAGTTAAAGTATACTATTTTTGGAAGAATGGACGCCCTTTATCGACCAGCTTCAGGCAAGATAGCCAGGGAAAAAAATGAAATCTTGTTTGGAAGAAAACCAACCCTTCATAACATTGTACGCAGAAAATTTCAAACGAACCGCGTGTTCGTGCCTGCTATAGACCAGGGATGGCGAACCTATGGCACGCGTGCCGAACTTAGCACCCAAGAAACTTCTCTGGCAAGCGAAAAACTTAGATTATATTAATTTTACGGAGAATAATCCATTTTAAGTTTTTCTAAAAGTATAGTTTTTTGTAACAAGTATCTAATTTATTTTCAAATAATCCGTTACTTTTGAATGAGTTAAGGTGGTATAAATTTCAATGATAGCGCCCTGTAGCGCCATTTTCTCGTCAAACCCTTCAACATATGTTTTCCAAATAATTTTGTTTCCCTATCAAATTTCAAAGGTTTTATTTTTAAAAATTCATTTTAAGAGATAGTTTGCATAGTAATATATCTAATTGACACGCTTCTACTTCAGATTAGGTTTTATTTAATTTAGGTTCAGGTTTTTAACTTATTTTAGGATTTAAAATATTTGTTTTAATTTTGAAAATTGAATGTTCACTGTTAGTGTAAATAATTATGTATCTTTTGAACCTGCTTCTACGTTACGAACAAAAAATGATCTCATTCGGAAGTACTTTACAATAAGAGAAAAACTCATGTATAAATTAATAAAGCGAAATTCGATGCGACATGGGTATATTATTGATTAAATGTAGCATAATAAATAAGATGGGAAGTGAATTTAGTATGAGTGTAAAAATATTTAAGTAAAAATTCTATAAAAATTAGTTATTGGATTTTATCTATATTAAAATGTTTCTGGCACGTTAGAATATTGGTACATAATAATTTTGAAATTTTTGGCACGCACGCTGAAAATGATTCGCCATCCCTGCTATAGACCATGCAATGGCAAGTGTATTTGATAGATTTAACTTCTTAAAAGAAATTTAATGACTGGTTTTGATAAATTTTAACTTGTATCGACATTTTATCAAAATATGCTAGGGCTTACCGTTTGAAATCGAAACATGCTGAAGATATAGTGTCAGTGTTTGAATCCATTTTTGAATCACGGAAACCAAAGTGTTTCAATGCCGACGCTGGTGAAGAATTTTCAAATTCTCGTTTGCAGAAGTTTCTGAAACAAGGTGTGCGATTTTTTAGAACTTTAAACAACATGAGTAGTGAAGAGATTTAACGATACCCGGAAAAATAAAATGTGGAAATATCCTACAGCACTTAACCTTTACCAATATATATTGACGTGTTGGGGGAATTTTTAGATAGTTATAATTACATCTGTCACAGTACTATTAAGGGGTCTCAGGACTCTTAAAGCTTTAAAATTTTCGAAGTTTTAATTTTTTTTCTTGTTAAACTCCCGTCTTTTCTGAACATTTTGATATAATTGTTTCCTTGAAATTCTCATTAGAACAGAAGTTATGGCTTTTAGAATTATACCCGCTCAATAGCTGAAGCAGAGTTTCCGAAACTTTGAAGTCATTTTTTCTCCAAATGACGTTTTTAGGCATAACGCGCACGATATCTCAAAAACTTCTGAATATTTTTTCATGAAATTTTCAAAACATATGCTTCATGTTAGTCTGTATAATCGGAACCTAAAATTTCCTTTTTATTGTTAAAAAAATATTTTTTAGGGGATAATATTGTTGAAATTTCCTAAATTTTGCATTACCTAAATACAATTTTTACAAAAATGCTTTAAATACAAATTTATTTAGATTCAGGATAATTATTACAAACTGATGTATAAGTAGGCGCCAAAGTTTTCATTCTAGTTGCAAAATTTATTTTGTAATCCTGCGCGTAATCTGTTATGCCGATTTTCTGTTAGTCAAATGTCTGACGGTTTGGAACCCCCTGTAAATGCTAATTCTGTATCTTGCAATTTTTTTAATATTTGAAATAAAAGAAGAATCTTATACCTTTCATCCCAATTAAAATTGTCTTAAATTCAAATAATTTAAGACGTAAAATGTTGAAAATGGTCTTTTTTTCATTTTTTCTAATTTTAAGAGTCCTAAGACCCCTTAAAAGAGCTCAAAGTGAAGTGAATACGAATAGTATAGATATGATAGCATATGATAGTTTTCCGTATACGAAGATATCTCGAAACTAAAAAAAACCTTGTTTTTTTTTTTTTGTTTTGTTTTTAGTGACAGTGTGTAAAGAAAATTTCAATTTATTCTGTAAAGACAGAATAAAATATTTATTAGAAGAACCTAGCAGGAACCTTTAATGCAGCGGATTTAAAGTACAACCGAAAAATGATTTCGATATCGAAAGGATACTAAAAAAACGTAAATGACAACTTGAATGTCAAGTTTATAGGTTATCCCTTTAAATTTAACCAGTGCTCACCCTCTTTAGAATTATTTTCTGTATAAAACCTACTTTTCTTCACTTTGAAAGATCATCTAGAATAATCTCGTTCTACGTGACGTTACCATCTGACAGTTGACTAAATAATTTTCCAGAAAGACAAATTTCTCATTATTTTACCAGATTACCTATGCCTCTAGATTTGAAAGGCGATTGAGAGGTTGGTTTAACTGAAATGATTGATCCTCATATGTGATGTAATATGTAATATTACAGAACACTACAACGTATTCTTACAGAACACTACAACGCACATATGTGTTAGGTAACAGTTTAGAATTGGCAGTTGGAAGACCTAAAAATGTAATTAATACGAGCAGGATGATAGAGACATGAAAAAAATACGAATTCCCTCAGGATATTAAGGATCTCCGAATGATATTATTAAAGTGATTCACTATCAGAAATTAGGTGATAGAATTTCAATTAGCTACAACAAACATACTAAAAAAAAGGGAAAGTATCTTTGAAGGAACAGTTGTTCAGTTGAATGTTTCGGATTCCCACCAAGTTAAAGTAGTTGAAAATGTTAAATCCCCATCAGCATCTTTTAAAAGTTTCTTTATAGCTGACCCGCACCGCGTTTTAAAATTTTTATACCTGTACAGCGATATTGTAGAGTCCCAGATTGTCGAGGATAGTTCCATTATTACTGTGAGTGATCCCTGTTAAAAGGGGGAAAATGAAGATATGGGGCATTCTCACAATCTTTTGACTTTCTTGCCCCTGGATAATAATTTTTATTTTAATACACTTTTTCGTGTTTTTTTGTCTTACCGTCCCCAAGGTTTATTCCTGAACTTTTCCAGGTAAATTAAAAAAAAAAATATTTAATCCAATGTTAATTATTTCTAAAAATCAATGAACATTCTGGCTATCACTTAGTCTTAACATGATTTGCCTAAAATAGGTGGTAATTTTCCTTACTATTCCATCCTTACCGTCCTTTTTTTCCCCATTTTGTCCCTTTTTTCCTATACCGTCCCTTCTTTAATACCCCTTTAAGACAATGTTATACCAAAATTTTACACGAAAAAAACTGCATTGTTATTATTTCTTATTTGAATGTCCTGTGGGTACTATGCTAATTCATTATAAGTAAAAATTTGGAAGAAAATAAAAAAAGTTATAGTGGTAAAATGGTAAGGAAAATTAAACTCGCTAAGTTTAATTTTCCATAACATAAGTTTAACATGAACCTCAATTAAATGAAAAAATTTTTGCTGCTGATCATTTTTTCTTTATTTTGAATCATTAAGGCATTCTTCTATCAGATTAAAATGTTATTTTAGCAAATTTAATTTCGCCAGGTTTTTTTCCCAAAAGTCAAAAGATTGTGAGAATGCCCCATATAATTTGCGAACTCGTTGACTTTATTACATACCAGTGACTCGGAAGAATTTTCAATAAATTGAAACTGTTATAATAATACGCACAGGCCGTTTAGTGTCATTCGATTGCAATAAGTTGATTGTGAAACTGGAATTTTCTTTAAAATATTTTTCATAATGTTTGATCTTTATCAATGCTGCAAAAAATCTTTTGGCGACTAACACATCAGACAGGTAGCGGTTTGAACTATTATTAAGGATCTACTTTTCATAAAAGGTATTGTTGCGGAGGGCTTTTACGCTCTTTTTTCCCTGCAGCTGTACCTCTATTTAAACCAGTTGAAAAAGCCGTTGTAAAACAGTTATTTCATACGGGTGTAAATGTGTTGAATGATATTTCACAAGGCGATACTATTAAAACAACAGCTAAACGACGATTTAAGGAAGTCGGGGATAAACTTGACTGATAAAGCAGCAGTTACAGGGATGTCGGTGATTGGATAGGGCAAAAGAATAAAAAAAACCAGAGACCTCAAAGTTCTCTCAGTCGACCTAAAAGCAAGAAAGTGAAACTACGTGATATTTTTGCTTAAACTATTAAATATTTTTGCGTGATATGTTTGCTCTTATTCATAAAGATAATCTTCCTTGTGCTAAATCTGAACGAGACTTGTTTATGATTAGAAATCACGCAAACAGTTATTTAAAAAAGACCTTTCGTAAAATATTATCCACTAGGTACTATGTATGAGAGTGACCCTGTCGACATTAACATTACTGGTAAGAATGAAGATTATATCAATTATCTTGCCTTTACGTGATAGTGAAAATGACCAACATCTATGGAGTCTCCATACCCGACAGGACACCCGTAGCACCTGTAAATTTGTTTTTACATGCCTTGTTTTTCTGCGAGTTTGAACGAAAGAGTGGTTTCCTCCTCTAGTAATAATTATCCTGGCAACGATTATATCGAGGCTTTGTTGAATTATGAAAAAGATCCTAAGAAAAGCTTACTTTCCTGCGAATGTTTTTACAAAGATGAATATTTGTATACGGTGAACAATACGCTAATTACAAATCCTGGCTTACATAAAATCTATGTGTTAACGTCAAAAAGTAAAGTGTTGGATATTATCAGACCTTTACACTGCGATATATTCCAACAAGTCAGATTTTATTGAATTGTGTGGATTTGAAAATTAAAATGACACGCAGAAAACCCAGTCTACGAACCTATTTCTTACGAAATCTATGTAAAAAGGTAGATTTCGTATGAAATACTATCTTTTACATTCTCCCTTATGTTGGAATTTCTAAAATATTTTTTTCAGGTCTACGCCGATCACGGGCCCTAGAACCCAAAACCACCCTCAGTTCAAAACTTTATTTATATATATTTCACTTTTTTATGGACACGATAACTACCATAATTTTGTACAAATCTCTTCCAAACTGGTGCAGAAAAATCAAGGGGCCGAAAATCTCGCTCAAGTTCGTGAAATGGCAAAATCGGATCAATTGGGTGGAAATAAAAAGGGGTTTGTAAAAACAGGAAAAACCTCACAACTTGTTAATTATATTACATATCAAATCGGTTTAAAGTTATTATTACTTCTAGGAAAAGGGCCAAAAATTTATGTATGACAGATTTTTTATAAAATTAAAAATCGGCTCAAGAGGCGAAAAAAACAAGGTTTTAGTGAGGAAAAAAATTCCTAACTTCGTCGATTCTCAAAATTTCAAATTTCCTTAAACTTACTACAATTTTTTCTTATCTACAACTTTTGTATTGACAAGTTTTTGATAGGATCAACTCTTATCGCAAAAACAGGGAGGGGATTGAAAAAGAAATTCACAATTTCGTCTATTTACAAGATATCAAATCCGTTTAAATTTATTATAAATTTCCTTAATAAGATATGAAAATTCAAGTAATCAATACATATCTGTCTTAAAAGGTTTATAATTGTGCACGGGTGACAAATTTTAAAGAAGGGAGGAAGAGGGCGATCTTAGTATTAATTTACCTTTGCTTATTATTAAAGTTTTTCATTCGTTTTCTACTATTTTAGGAAATTTTACAAAGTCTGTCGTATTTTAGTACGTATTGAACCCAGGCAAAAATTTTAACATTCTTTTACATTAAATTAGTTTATCTGGTCAAAATTTTGGTTTGACGTCATAACTAAAGCTCGAGTAATCATTAAAAAGAAAAGGGCATACACACACAAAAAAAAAGTGTTCTTACTCTTGCCTCCTTTTCTGCTGCATAATAAGGAATAACGTAAATTGTAAAAATTTTTATACGGTTGTTAAATAATCGTATGCTTGTCAAGGGCATACCTACACACACTACATTGTAGATGTGATATATATTTAACACATTGTGAGGTTACATTTTTACCCGACTGCCAAGAAGGGTTATGTGCTTGACATGTATCTGGGTATGTGGATTTCTTTATACCCTCGAAATATCCCAGCGGCTGGATGGATTTTAATGAATGAGGTTTCTATCGATTCGTTTTAACCGTCCGATTGTTATAGGCTAGGTTTTGGTTTTATAAATTAAAATGGCGGCCGTAAAATACAAAATGGCGTTAGACACGAAAAAAAAAATTTAAGCACCCTATTGAGTGGCCTATCATTGGATAAGTCTTTCAAAATGAAGACGATGTTTCATTGACTATTTTACAGTCAGAAGCTCCGTTTAAGTATTATACAACCTGGAAGTTGTGTAGGTAGGATCTCTAGCTTTACTGAAACTCTAATCATCATAGACATCTTTAGGCCTCAACCAAACAGTGTTTGTTTATAGATAGGAACTAACAATTCAACACAACTTAAAAGTCATCAATACAAGTAAATAAAAAAAATTGATAAGTAATATAAAAAATAGTTTCGCATTGATGAGAAATAATTAATTATTACGCTTTTTACGCAGTCGGGTTTTTTGATTTTTTAAATTTAATTTTTACTTGTTAGTGTTTGTTTCCTGTTTCGTGCAAGATCCCTCCTTCATTGCGCTATTTTCTAGAGATGGCAAAATGTCTGAGGTGTATATTTCAATTTCTGATTGAGTGGGTCGGCCGCTTACTTAGTCAGAAATGAAATATGTTTACTTGCACGAGACATATCTTTCTCATTTTTCACATTAATTTGACACATTGTGTAATTTATAGTGTTTTTCCTCTTTACGTAAAATACTTTTAGGTATGTGTCATACTGCTTCATGCATCAGTCTTGCACTAGCTCGCGGTTTTCACAATGACTTACTATAGTCAGATAAAATACACCAATTTCCATAGTAAACAAGTAACAATTAAATTAAAAAATCAAAAAACCCGACTGCGTAAAAAGTGAACTAATTAATTATTTCTCATCAAGGTGAAAATATTTTTTATATTACTTGCCTATTTTTTTTATTTACTTGTATTGATGACTTTTAAGTTGTGTTTAATTGTTAGTTCCTATCTACAAACACTGTTTGGATGAGGCCTATAGATGTCTATGAAGGTTAGAATTACAATAAAGCTACAGATCTTACTTACCCAACTTCCAAGTTGTGTAATATTTAAACGGAGCTTCTGACTGTAAAATAGCCAATGAAACATAGTCTTCCTTTTGAAAGACCTATCCAATGACAGGCCACTCAATAGGGTGCGTACAAATTTTGTTTCATCTCTACCGACATTTTGTATTTTACGGCCGCTATTTTGAATTTATAAAAACAAAACCTAGCCATCGGACGGTTAAGACGAATCGATAGAGACCTCATCCATTAAAATCCATCCAGCGGTTGAGATGTTTCGAGGGTATAAAGAAATCCACATACCCAGATACGCGTGAAACACATAACCCTTCTTGGCAGTCGAGTAAAAAAAAATACTGCTCATGTATGCATATTTGTTGCGATTTCATATTTAACTTGGCACTTCATGCGATCACATATTTACGCTTTCACTTCACATAGTTTGGTTTTGATAAAAATTAAATAAGACTCACCTTGGTTAAGTACAGTCTCGACTCTTATGTGATTAAGTATGTTTTACATACTTAATCAGTGTTAGTGTACAGCTTCACGAATTCCTTGTTTGTCCGAAAACAGCTGTAACCTTTGTTGTCTGCAGTGCCAAAGGGTTATAAATGACTTGAGGGTATTCTGAAATAAAGTCCGATATAGGTCGTCTAAAAAAGTCAGGAGAGTTTGCAAAAGAATTGAAGAATTGAATTCTTTTAGCTGAAGGTAATGTAGAAAGCTAGCCAATAATTATCTGGTTTATCGGAAGAATCCACGTTAAATACAAGATAGCAAAAGTATTGTATAATCTTGTTGGGAAACACATCTAAAACATATTTTTGGTGTGTTTGCTGCGTGATAAAATGTCTTTAATCTGGTGAAAGTTTATTTTCATTTCATTTGGAAAGTCGCAGCACATGTCTCAACATAGAAATTTCAATGATTATTTCGAATTCCGCATAAATAAGAACAGAAATAGTCGAGGAAATGCAGAAGAAATTTTTTTTTTCGATTTTTAAATTTCCTTTATGTTGTAAATTCAGATGTGAACCTTCACACAAATCTGGACTGAAGTCAAATGCGTATAACGTACGTCCTCTAGCGAAATTTTCTCGAGATAGATAACTTCCGTAATCCCGATTAAATCCTGAAAACTATTGATGATAGACTGTTACGTAGTTTCCTTCGTTAAAATTCAATTCTAAAGGCTTACTAAGCACAAGTTTTCCTTCTACATAAATAGTACTTGGCAGTGTGGTGGTTAATAAAAATGGATTGTTGTTCATTAAGGGTATAATCGAAAAAATATATTTCCACCCTCAACAGCTCGAAATTTTCCGAGACATTTTCAGGCTCATTTTTAAAAGTAAAAACATGAACCTTGCTGAGGTGATTTTTGAAGAGATGTATAAGAGGCCGTGGGATTTCATTTTTCGCTCAGTTAATTAGAATTTGATTTTTAGACAATTATTTTCTCAGCATGATCATTTTTCATTCTCAAATCTCCGGCTTCGAAAAATTCGGTTCAAAACGCCCACTTTGATAGCATGTTTTAAAATATTTTCTGCATTTATCAAAAAATCGACAAGCACGTCACATTATGTAGTTTCTAAATAAGAGAATTTGCCAATTTGATGCGTTTGAGAGCAAAAATGAATTAAAAAATAAATCGGAAAATAAATCAGAAAATCTTGCTAAAAAAACAGCTTCCGCTAGAGATTGGATATGTTTTTATATAGAATCCGATCGATAAGATATTTAGCGTTACATTTGTCTAACGTGTTGACGGGGCTGACTTTTACGTTTCGAATAAACAGAGAAGCATGTTGTAACACTTCTTTGTAATGAGGCGTTTGATCCCCATCTTTATCAGTCATAAAGCAAAAACTGGGTTCGCTGCGTGTCATTTTAATTTTCAAATCCACCCTATTCAGTAAAAGTCAATTTTGTTGGATTATATAGTGAATTGACGTTTCTTCACCCTCTTTTTTTTCCGTTTAATTTTTTTGCCGTAAGACTTTGCGCGTCCTATTAAAAACTTGTCAATATAAGTTGTAGATAATATTAAGAAAATTTATAAGTTTAAGGAAATTTGATTGAGAATTGACGAAGTTATGATTTTTTTTTCTCCCTAAAATCCTGTTTTTTTTTTTCGCCTTTTGAACCCATTGTTAATTTTATAAAAAATCTTTCATACATAAATTTTTGGCACTTTATAAATTTAAACTGATTTGATATGACTTATAACAAAGAAGTTATGGGTCTTTATTTCCACGCCATTGGTCCGATTTTGCCCATTAACGAACTTGACCGAGATTTTCTGTCCCTTGATTTTCTGCATCAGTTTGGAAGAGATTTGTGAAAAATTATGGAAGTTATCGTGTCCATAAAAAGTGATATAGAAAAATAAAGTTTTGAAATGGGGGATGATTTTTTGTTCTGGGGGACGTGTTTGGCGTAGATCTGCAAGGTCGTTTCAGAAATTCCAACATAGGGGAGAATGTAATAGGTAGTATTTCTTAAGTAACATACATAAAACTGGGTTTTCTGCGTGTCATTTTAATTTTCAAATACACTATATTTAGTAAAAATCGATTTTGTTGGAGTATATCGCAGTGTAAAGGCACGATCATATCCAACACTGTACTTCTTCAACGTTAATTCATATCCTTTATGCAAGCCAGGATTTGTAGTTAGTGTAGGATTGATCTTCTCAAAACATTCATCTTTGTAAAAACATTCGCAGTAAAGTAAACTTTTCTTAGCATCTTCTCGATAATTCAAAAAGGTATCGATATAAGCATGGTAATACTATATTTGCACTGAGATAGTTGATTCACTTAACCATTTGAGTGCCAACATGATTTTTAGAGAATTGGCTACATGTGTCACATTGCTAAAGGAAAGTAGAAATTTAAATATATATATTTCTTAGTTAAATTCGGAAAATTTTATTTACAAAAAGTATTTCAGAAACAAAAAATAAATATTATAATTCCAATAAATATTAAAATTTCAACATAAGTGACAATAAACAAGAATCGACCAATATGAAATAGAGATCGTGCTAAATCATGCGTGAGCCAGGAACGCGACAGTGTTCCTGGCATTTTCGGCCAGTGTATTGAGGAGCGCGATCGCACTTCTTGGTACTCAAAGGGTTAACTTGAAGTTTTTTGAAGTGGACGTACCCGGAATCAAGATTATGACTTGAGTTTCTGAAACTCCCTTATCTTTTGATACTCTCTTAATTATGAGTTGAGTGGAAATCTACCTGCTGAACTCTTTTTTTTATTTGAAACTGTTATTAAAATTAGAGGAGTTCTACACATAATTATTCTGTTTTTTCGAATGATCTTTTGAATCGTTTATTTAATTAACACGCCGAAAAGAATAAAAACAATAATAAACTATGTATAGTTAGAAGTTGTAGTTACAAATTTAACATAAAGTTAAGTCTCTTAACTTTTTCAATGTGAACAGGGGAAACATAATTACAGGTATCCTGTTTCAAAAAAGTTAAGTGACTCAACTATCTCAGTGCGAATATAGTATTAAGATAAGAATTACTGGATGAGGAAATCATTCTTTCGCACTGCTTGAGAAAAAACTTTGCTTGTAAAAATAAACATGTGTAAGTAGGTGTCTAGTCGAGTAGGGGGGGGGGGGGGTTCGTCAGCGTTGTCCAATCTCAATTTCACGTAAAGGCAAGATTCTGATAAATCGATATAATCTTAATTATTGCCTGTAACGTCAAACTCAACATGTCCAATCTCAGCTATAGTAGCTACAGGATGATATTCTGCAAAGTGTCATTTTTTAATAGCTTTTTGCGTGAGTGTAATCATAAACAAATCTAGTTCAGATTTAGCACAGGAAGAATCTTTATGAATAAGAGCAGACATCTATAAGCTAAAATATTACGTGCTTTCACTTTCTTGGCTTTAGATCGACTGAGAAAATTGAGAGATTCCTTTTTTTATTCTTTTGCCCCGATCTAATCATCAATTTTGCTTTAACTGCCGCATTCTCCGTCATCTTTTTACCTGCTTCCTTAAATTGTCGTTTATCTGTTGTTTTAATATCGCATTGTGAAATATCATTCAACGCATCTACACTCGTATGAAATAATTGTTTTCCAACGGCTTTGGCATCACATTTAAATAAAGTTACGGCTGCACGGAAAAGCCCTTTGAAACAAATCCCCTTTCTGAAAAGCAGATCCATGATAATAGTTCAACCCGTTATCTGTATAATATGTATAATACACTGAAAAAATGAAGTACTCAAAAATGAGTAAATCAATGTACTCTTATCGAATTGAGTATGTTTGGATCGAAAATGAACCTTTGCTTTCTCAATTTTGATACATGGCATGTTATCAAATGAAACGATAATTTTGTACCCTGTAATAGCATTTCGTTTATGATGGCATAAAAGATGTTTATTAATGTAAATATTAAATTATGCACGCATTTTAAAATAATTTAAAAGTGCTTGCAAATAATGCTCTTGTCATAAAAACATTCGATTTAGGTATCTTGCTAATAATGTTTTAATTTTTTTAAATAAGTAATCAATTAAACGTTTCTTCTTAATAATTTTGAACTAGAAATAAATGTCAGTATATTTGTACTTTAATTTGTAGGTTCAGGGTGGCAGTATATAACGCTTCATATTTGAACACAACCATGTAATCAAAAACGAGTACACGTGTTACTCAATTTTGAGTTCATTTGGATCGGAGCTATTTTGAGTATGTGTCATATTTAAAATTGAGTATTTTTTTCTCAATTTTGAGTATCCATGTTTTTCAGTGTAGTCTTCAAAATATCGGTTGCACCATTGATAAGGAACAAACATTATGAAAGATATTTGTACGGAAATGTACTTTCACGATCAACTTTCCGCGATCAAATGACACTAATGTGCGCCCTTATAACGGTTTCAATTATTTGAAAATTCTTTCCAGTCACTGATAAGAAATGAGGTCTGTCAAACATTTCGTGAATCTTATCTCCATTTCCCTTTTTAAAAGGAATTACTTGCTGTAATGGTGCAACTGTACATCCAACATTCTGGTGTTCTACAATATTCCTGTACAGGTATCACAATTAAAAAGCGGCGTGCGGGAAAGCTATAAAGAAACATTAAAAAAAAGCTGATGGGGGATGAAACATTTTCAGCTACTTAACCTGGTGGAAATCCCAAACATTCAGCTAAACCTGATACAAATTTCAATTGTGCATATTTCTTGAAAAAAATATTCACCTTTTTTTAGTGTTTGTTGTAGCTAATTAAAATACTATCACCAAATATTTGATAGTTAATAACTATAATAATACTATTCGGAGATTCATAATATCCTTAGGGAATTTGAATTGTTTGTGTGTTGCTACCATCCTGCTCATATTCATTCTATCTCTGGGTCTTCCAGTTGCCAATTCTAAACTGTTACGTAACACATATTAATACTGTAGACTCCCTCAAATCCACACAGCTTGGGACCGGAGGTGCAGATTTTAGAATTTTGTGGATTTCTGATCATTGCTTTGTTTACATTTCTAAAGCAGTAATTTGAATGTAATAATGCAATCAAATTTATAATGAATGCTTGCAATATACTAAAATAATAAAGTATTAAACTAAAATGATAAAATGTAAAATTATTTTTTAAATTATTAAATTATTAAAAGTAAAGGTACAAGTAAATAATTATTACAAGTAAATAATTAATGTTTCATTAAATATGCATAATAAAGATGACATACATTTTCCTTGAATTATTCAATGAAACTTTCCCCATAAATGTACCCTATTAATTCACATCAAAATAGTAAAGTAAGGAAGTTTAATTCAAGGTTTAACCAGTCTTAATAACCAAAAAACTTGATTAATACATTACTATATTGGTAAAAAGATTACAATTACCATCAGCCATTGTGATATCAGCAATAAATTTCAGAAATGCATTTATGCTTCCTTCTTGAAAAACCATGAGTTCAGTTATGTTAACTAGAATTATATTGTAAAATACATATGGAATCATATCAAAACAAAAAAGTCTAATTTTGTCCCTAATCTGAACTGAAAATTTCATTGTTTACATCTGTGATGTGCGGATTTATGCGTTTATGAATTCTAGTGTTGCGGATTTAGGGGAGTCTGTTGTACTCGCTGCCGTATTCTGTAGTATTACGCCACGTATGAGGATATAACTGTTTAGTTAAACCAAACACCCATTCGCCTTTGATATCTAGATCTAGAGGCATGGGTAATCTGGGAAAATAATGCGAAATGTTTGTTTTCCGGGAAATATTTTATTGAACTGTCAGAAAGGTAATGTCACTTGAACAAAATTATTCTAAATGATCATTCAAAATGTAGGAATTTGGGTTTTATAGAGAAAGTAAATCTGAAGAGGTTATGCACTTGTTAAATTTAGAGGGGTATCCTATAAACTTTATATTTGAGGTGGCCTTTTCTTTTACCTTTTTTAGTATATTTTCGTTATCAAAATGTTTTTCAGTTGTAATTTTTGTAATTTTCCTGCATTATATTTTCTTGAATAGGTTCGTCTAATAAATTTTTGATTCTGTAAACTGGTGAAATTCTCGTTGCACACTCTTTCACTAACAACAGTTCTTCTGTCCAATTTCTTCCGAATTCTTTTTCGAAAGTCATTACCCGACTGCCAAGAAGGGTTATGTGTTTCACGCGTATCTGGGTATGTGGTTTTCTTTATACCCTCGAAACATCCCAACGGCTGGATGGATTTTAATGAATATCTCTATCGATTTGTCTAAACCGTTCGATGGTTATAGGCTAATTTTGTCTTTATAAATTCAAAATGGCAGCCGTAAAATACAAAATGGCGGTAGAGACAAAAAAAATTTACACACCCTATTGAGTGGTCTATCATTGGATAGGTCTTTCAAAATGAAGACAATGTTTCATTGACTGTTTTACAGTCAGAAGCTCCGTTTAAATATTACACAACCTGGAAGTTGTATAGGTAAGGATCTCTAGCTTTACTGCAACTCTAATCTTCATAGACATCTATAGGCCTCATCAAAACTGTGTTTATAGATAGGAACTAACAATTCAACACAACTTAAAAGTCATCAATACAAGTAAATAAAAAAAATAGATAAGTAATGTTCAAAATAGTTTCACTTTGATGAGAAATAATTAATTAGTTCGCTTTTTACGCAGTCGGGTTTTTTGATTTTTAAAATTTAATTTTTACTTGTTTTATGTTTAGACTTAGTACGTTAAGTCACCCAATTTTAAAACACATGGTTGTTCTTTTTAATTTTGACATATCTTCGTATAAGGAAAAACATTTCCCTTTCATTTTCCTTATTCACTTCACTTGCAGCTCTCATAATAGTGGTGTGATAGGTACGGTTATAACTGTCTAAAAATTGATTCTACACGTCAATATATTGGTAGGTGTGAAGTGCTATATAAAATATTGCCGCATTTTAGTTTTCAGTGCGCGATTAAATTTCTCTTTTTCGCAAGCATTCATGTTATTAAAAGTTCTAAAAATCCAAACATCTTGTGGTTTCAGAAACTTCTGCAAACGAGAATTTAAATATTCTTTTCCGGCGTCAGTAGTCAAATACTTTGGTTTCTGTGATACAAACATGGAATCAAACATTGACCCTATCTTCAGCATGTTTAGATTTCTGAGGTAAACCTAAGCATATTTAGATAAAATATTGATACAAGTCGAAATGTATCAAAACCTGTCATTAAATTTCTTTTAAGAAGTTAAATCTACCAAATCCGCTTTCCTTTGCTAATCTATTCAATAGACGATCACGTTTCGTTTAAAATTTTCTATGAATCAATTCATTTCAAATCATTTTCTGTAAATGACAATAAAGTTCGTGAAGCGTGTAAGCATCTGCTACTTCCAACTAATATTTTTCTCCCTAGATAGCTTGCCTGTAGCTATTCGATGAAGAGCGATTATTCCTCTAAAAGCAGCACTTTGACTTGGATCTTGATAACTTTTCTTCATAAAATGTTCTCGCATTCAAATAGAAAAGTTCCCACTTTAGTTGAAACTTAAAATAAAAACCACTCTGTCTATCAACTTCAGTAAAATATAAACAATTGAAAAAACAATGCATATCCTTATACAAGCACACAAAGCACTGATCACTTCCTCGTTTAACACTATTTAAAAAATAATTTCGAAAAATTTATATTTTTAAAAATGCTTCATTTAAGGAAGTTCTGTACGTTTTGGGAAGTCTTACTTATTATACAAAGTGAGGGAGTATTAATCGTTCTAACAAAAGGCTCATCCCTCATCTTTCAGTTTAAAAGCACTATTTTTACTTCAAAAACACAGTTTTTCCCCGTGACGGCGTTGGCATGGGAGGCGACTCCGTAACTCCCCCACCTGCTGAGCTTGAACTGTTATTTCTCTACTACTCATGTATCTAAGCATGTTTTGAAGAACACGATGTTGCCTTTCAAATTTTTGCCATTTAAAGAGATCCAAATGACTATTTCGACAGCATTTTAAGATTCCATAGGGCCAAATATGACGTGTAATCTTGTATTAGCAGATACCAGCAAAAAAAAATGGTTGCATTTTACCAGACGTTCGTTCTTTAAACCCAATTGTATGGGCTAAATTTCATTTCAAATGATCTACATGACAACAACAGCAACTCTTAGGATATGTCAAAGCATAATTTAAAAAACATTATATTCATGTGTTATAATTCGCGAGTCGTCTTAAACAATGAGATTTAAACAGTACGAAAGTCAAAGCAATTATTTTCCTATTTTTATTAATCTACTGAAAGCAGTTATTTAAGGAAAATCAATGTTTTTGAACTTCGTTATTATTGAAATTGACTTTCATTTGTCTACCTATCTGTGATTTCGTGATTAACAATACTTTACATTCTATAATATGCAATTTTGCATTTTCTCGTAGCTAAAAAAAATATAGATATAAAATTTGAGAGAATCATTTAAGTCTTAATAACTAGGTTACATTTGCGAGGGAATGATTACTGTTTTAGTATTATACGCTTATATCTGAAATAGAAAAATCTCCTCTGCATTTTTTGATATAGCTATAAGAGATTTTCTCTTCAGCTTATTTGCAGAATGACTACATATTGACTGTGACAATTCTACCATTAAGCATCCATAACCCTTCACACAGCTGTGATGCAGCGGTACATAAATCGATGTGTAAGACAAGATTTAATTCTACGAAAGAATCAGAATTTCGAAACAATAGAGATAATCATTTAAACCATAATTATGAGGTTTAGTCTAGGCAACAGAGACCGTATAGGGACTCTACCTAGCAAAATTAATGGTAGTACTGGAAATCGGCTTTCTAGATGTTTTTTGGGTCGCTGAATCCGAATTTTTAACTTACCACCAAAATTCCCCTACCCCCGAAAACCCCCTCAAATAGTTGTTTTTAACTTAAATCTCATATTGTTTTAGGGGAAAAGCATTACGAAATTCAGAAACTAGACAAAATTTGCAACAAATAGGATGCATGACATTATGACGTAGGATAAACGGGGAGAGAGGGGGCTGCCTCGGAACATTCCCCGCGCGCTTTTCTCAAAAACCAAATTTTTTCAAAAAATCAATTTTTTGGGGGGTTGCCGGGTGAAATTTTGGTGGGAAGTTACAAATTCGGATTCAGCGACCCAAAAAAATATCTAGAAAATAGATTTTCAGTACTACCATTAATTTTGCCAGATAAAATCACCTATTGCCTGGACTTCATCATTTAGTGCACGTAGTGCCGCAGTGCATGTTCCGAGGCAGCCCTCACCCTCCCCGTTCATCCTAATTCATAATGTCATATATCCTATTTGTTGCAAATGTTGTCTAGTTTCTGAATTCCGTAATGCTTTTCCCCTAAAACAATAAGAAATTTAAGTTAAAAACAACTATTTGGGCGGGGGGGGGGGGGGAGAATTTTGGGGGAAGTTAAAAATTCGGATTCAGCGACCCAAAAATCTTAAAGTAAACCTTATAGAGAAAGTTCGGAGGGGAGATGGGAGGGCGAATGTAAACGTGTGAGTGGTTAAGTGGAATTGCGCAACTTAGTTTACGCAGCACCGCGCGCATGTTCCGAAGCAGATCCCCCCTTCATCCTAAGTCATAATGTCATACATCTAATTTGTTGGAAATTTTGTCTACTTTCTGAATTTCTAGATACTTTTTCTCTAAAACAATAAATTTTTTTAATAAAAACCTTTTTTGGGGGCCTTTTTACCAAAATTTGAGGAGGTTGCCGGGGGAAATTTTGGTGGGAAGTTACAAATTCGGATTCAGCGACTCCAAAAACATCCAGAAAGCCGATTTCCAGTACTACCATTAATTTTGCTAGGTAAAATTCCCTATTGCCTGGACTAGTTATATTTACGAGGGAATGATTATTGTTACCCGACTGTCAAGAAGGGTTATGTGTTTCACGCGTATCTGAGTATGTGGATTTCTTTATACACTCGAAACATCCCAACGTCTGGATTTTAATGAATGAGGTTTCTATCGATTCGTCTGAACTGTCCGATGATTATAGGCTAGGGGTTTTGTTTTTATAAATTCAAAATGGCGGTAGAGACGAAAAAAAATTTGTACGCACCCTATTGAGTGGCATATCATTGGATAGTACTTTCAAAATGAAGTTCATTGACTATTTTACAGTCAGAAGCTCCGTTTAAATATTACACAACCTCGAAGTTGTGTAGGTAGGATCTCTAGCTTTACTGCAACTCTAACCTTCATAGACATCAATAGGCCTCATGAAAACAGTGTTTATAGATAGGAACCAACAAATAAACACAACTTAAAAGTCATCAATACAAGTAGATATAAAAAAAGGTAAGTAATATAAAAAAAGTTTCACATTGATGAGAGAAAATTAGTTTGCCTTTTACGCAGTCGGGTTTTTCGATTTTTTAAATTTAATTTTTACTTTTAGGTTGCAAATAGGGCGTGGTGCCGGTTAAATAAATTAAATGAAGTTGAGAGAGAAATAATTAATGTTAAAAATGACAGTAAAATGAATTTTCTATTAAAGCACGATTAAATTGGAATGTGCAGTAAAATGCAAAGAGAGAACACCAGAGAAAAAAAATTAAGTGAATAAAGAATTCCGAAAAAACTGTTTCTAAAGGATTTTTTCGACACCGTTTAGAACGAAATGGGGCAACCGGGAATATCTGTGAACTCTCTTGGTGGTAAGATAGAATGAGCTAATGATTTAGTACACTGTAAAAAAAAAAAATAAAAGAAATCTGTGAAATCACCGGTAAAATACTGGAAGCAAAGTTGTATTTTCCATTTCGTTAATCATTTTTCTGTTTTTTCACAAATTCCATTTTCGATTTTCCCTTTTTTAGTTTTACCGTTTTTGATTCTTCTGGGTTTTCACGGAAGTTCCGTTTTCGATTTTTCCGTTTTCAGTTTTACAGTTTTCGATTCTTCCGGGATTTCACAGGAATTCAATTTTTAAGTTTTCCGTTTTTTGTTTTACAGTCTTGAAATATCCTGTGTTTTCACAGGAATTTTATTTTTGATTTTACCATTAATTGCTTTCTTAGCCTTTACCAGTTTGCAAAGAAGTGCTCGTTTTTAATACCACTATTTCAAAATAATACGGCTCGTATTTAATCAAAAATTTTTATTCAAAAACAGTGGCACTTTAAAATAAGCTCATCTACGCACTCTGTGGTTTTTTTCCTTTCTGTTTTACTTTGACGTACTATAAAAAAATGAAAATTTAATTCAAAGACTTAAATATCAGTATACATAGCTGCCAACTCTTACGCTTTTTTGTATCATAAAAATTTCATAGTAAATTTTACCTTTTTTAAATCGCCGTAATCTTCCGATTAAATAAGGCAAAAATTTCTGTTTAATTTTTGTGGTACAAAAAAACGGAAAAGTGGGAAGAGTGGATACTAATATGTATAATTTCGAAATGTTTCAAGTAAATACTTTAAGATAATAATACATCTATCTTATATGATTAACATCATAGAAGATATATTAAGTACTACGCCCCAGCCCTAATACATACATATAATAGTTTTGTTTTATTTTTGTATATGACTTTTCATATACAGTAGAACCTGAAAAATCCGGCCGCAAAGTTTTTTTTTTAACACTTTGAACTTACGGGAGAAATAAAAATAGTAATTTTTTATAAATTAAAAACTCTTAGTTCTAAAATAAAAGTGCGAACAATAAATAATTGACTAACAAGGTAATCAGTTTTCGCGCTGCTAACACCTATCATTCAAACCTGGTGCATTTTAAAGCCCTATATTAGGAAGTTTGAGAATCGATAAAATTCTGCTGTTAAAATCATATATATGTATGTATGTATTTATGCATTTATGTATATATATATATATATATATATTACAGCAGCATAACTTTCTGAAAATGCAATTTTCGAAACCACTTATTGGACTATTAACATAGAATTTGTTTTAATGAAAAGCATTTAAAAATACAAATTAGTCAATAAGTATAAAATATTGAAAAAAGTTTAAAAATTCCTTCAAGAACCTACTAAATTGATTTTAAAAAATTACAACATTATATTCTCATTTTTGGCGGGAGAAAAGTTGGCGTTTTTTTTAAAGTAGTCTTTCGGAAACCCTATCCGAATGTCATAGCTGCTTGTCGTGTGTGAGTGAGCAGTGGTTTGGACTTCGCTAGAAATTGTAATGTCCGACCTAATTAGTCACAGTAAAATTTCTAAATTATACAAAAATATTAATTTACTTTAGGATTACTTTTACTAAAAAACACAACATTTAATACAACGTTTCATTTTAAGCATTCGAAACTTACCATTTCTTTATAATTTGAGACTGTTTTTATGAAAAGCTTAATTTCTCTTCGAGTATACATGCTGTCCTCATAAAAATGAACACAAATTATTATAATAAGCCACTTAATCATAATCTACAGTTTGAACGCTTTTACTACACTAGTTTTGACAGGGTTAACCAAAACATATTCGTTCTTTTTCAATTTGTTGGCGGCCCCCTATGGGGTTTCGGGAAAAAATCTTCACGGAAATGTATGATCTGGGCTATTCTGTTTACACACCCGGAGTTTCAGGATAATTCGTCATGTATTTTTCTAGATATTTAAGAAAACGTCGAAAATCGCAAGTGACCGGTCATCTTTGGTCCATATAGTGTGCATATGCATTATTTTCTATGGCGCTGTAGAATGTGTGTTACAAACATAATTTCCTATATGAAATAAATTATCACGTACATCAATAATGTATATTAATTTCACTAGGTTAGAAATAATAAAACGCCATTAAAGATCATAATGAAGGGAACGGATATTTGAAGTTTAATCTAATTTTATCAAACTTCTATGATTTTCAGATTTTTCTATCATTTGAAGAATTTATCCACAGATGTTCTGGATGGTAATATAGAACTCATCATTTAGAAGTCGATTACTAAGTATCGTCCGCTTGTTCCGAAATCTCAAACATATGCGTAGACTTCTCGTTTTAAGAACACTGACTACTGAACTGAGCGGCCCCGTTGATTACGGACATGAATATGAATACTATTTGACACAGTTAATAACACACAAATTCATGCTATGTGTAACTGTATACTTTTAGAGGAACTTGATTAAAATCTTTGTTACTCATATTTTTTTAATCACGTTGTTAGGAATTTCGCGCATGCGTACTTTGTATAAGCATAACACATACGGATATTTATAAACACATGACATGCAATTATCTAAAAATTATGTTGAATTAGTTAACCAATAATATATTTGTATTTATATTTCTCCAAACATATGCGCCACCTATAACTTCATAAATTTGCACGAAACAAGTTACCCCTTAAATGCCTGATTTTTCAAAAATCATTTTAAAAATGTTTTTCGGCTTTCATTTTTTAATTAAATCATGGGAAAAATACTTAAAAAATCATTTTGTTTTTAAGTGTGGTTTACGGCTAAAAAACAGCTTGTTACTAATCCGCAATACTGGTCTTTAATTGAAAAAATAATTTTCTTTGATGAAATTCTATAATATTAAACACACAAGAATTTTAAGAACTATGATGAAATACAAATTTTACTTGCTCACTGCAGGAAAAAAAAAAATAGGGTATTTCGCAAGCTTCCAAACAAAACAAAAAGAACATATAGCAACAATTGGAAAAATAAATCTCTCTTTATTCTTAAACAGCCCAAGTGCTGCCATCTAAATGTTGAAAATTGATTTAATAATATTTTCCGAATGTATTTTATTGGCAAAATTAGGCATTATAGCTTCAATGTTATTCTAATATTATTTTAGAAGTCTAAATTTGGTATGCTACCGAAAAGCAACACGCGGCATTTAAGTGTTAAATTATTCAGTGTAGGTGGTTTTGTGTGTGTACATGTATGCGGAATTTTAGCCGTTTAAGGGAGTCCGGGGCACAAAAATCTTCAATTTTTCAATTTTTTTCTTTTATTGGATTAAAAATTTCTCTGCCGTTTTCTGCTTAAAATGATGTTTAAATAATGTTTCTATCTTAAATAGAACAGGAAATATTAATTTTTTCGTTTTGGATTGTTTTCAAAATCTGCCTTTCAAGCAATGGTTGTCAAGGAAACGAGTTCTTGTGAAATTGCATTTTTCTTCGTGATAGGTTTTTTCCACCATTTCTCTTATTTAAATTCTTATAACTCGAGAACCGTTAAAGATACAGGGCTGAAACTCGGAACATATCTTTTTCAATTATTTTATTTTACTTCTGAGCCAGCATATTTCAAAAAAATATTTACTTTTGAAAATATTTTTTTTTTTAAAGTTGCACCACTTTTTTTGTAATTTTTTCGTTAAATATATTTATTTTTTTTTTTAAATTAATATTTTTTAAAATGCTGGCTCGAAATTAAAATATATATATTTCTGTTTATTTAAATGAAAAACAATTTAAATTTTACAAATAATATTTCCAGTTATAACGATTTTAAGTTATACCCCTTTTTTCATAAATTTTAAATTTTTTTTTTTTTTTTGAAAAAGCTATGAGAAGTTTTATTATTTGATTTTGTTTACAAGTGATATGGTTAACCATCACAAAAAAAAATTCAAAATTTTAACTCTATAAATAAAAAATTTTTGAAAATGTATTCCGGACCCTTAACTCAGTAATTTTTTATGATCAAGTGCCTAGTTTTCAAGACACTTGTTTGTTAGGAGGTAACGCGTATGACTGTCAAACCTTATCACCAGTATTGAACATTCTACACATGGAATCGCCATGGTATAAGAACCAGAAGAACATTATTCGGATATTGAAGTAAAATTCGCCTCATCAGGACAGTATGAGCTGATATTAAATTATGTTTGTGATACTTGCAACAAAGTCTTTTCCCGAAAATACGTACTAATTAGACACATAGTTTCATTTATGGACAAAACAGTCTTTACCTGTGACGACTGTCAAAAAACATCGATTCAAAAAAGTGATTTACGACGACATATCAAGACTTATTCAAACATACATCATTGTAACCAGTGTAGTTGAAGTGTATTAAAACACAGGAAGATTCAAAAACATAGTAAAGCTCAAAAGTCCTAAAAACATAAATATAATCAGTGTAGTAATTAATCTTATGAGCGATTATTTACGTCTTGTATGCACATTAAACAACTAAACAAAGTGAATTATCTTGGGCAAGCAAATCTATGACGTTATTTATCTCATTACATTTGGCTTAATCTTCATACAGTTTGAATGTTTAATCCTCCGTAGGCCGCAATAGGCCTGGCAGGCGCAGCACTATTATGTCCGTTGTGTTCTCTGCCACTAGATCGCGCAAGGTTACTTGCTTTGAGTGTAATAAACGTGGATTTTCCCCTCAAATTTGAAATAGTCTTTCTTTGTACATTCTAATGAAGGTCACCTATCACTATAAGAGTGTTAGAATTGCGATAATTAATTGCTGATGACGACTTTCAAACAGACGCATCTCAGACTCCATTGCGCACGAACTCGGGAGCCCTAGAGTGCGACCGACTAAGGGTTAACTGTATCCGACGCTATTTACAATATAAATTGGTGAATGTTTTCCTTCTATACATTGTTTACTGTTTACTTTTATGTCTAATTGTACCAAAATGGCTTCTGAATTCAATATGCAGAAAAGATCCCATGGAAAAGTGTTTTTGCCTTCAAAGTATAAATGGTTAGAAATACCCACATGAAAAATCGAAATACTTGTGCGAATGAGATAAATATGCCACGAGTTTCTGACACAAACTTTACGTTTGTGACAATATTTCGTGATATACAGTCGGACCTCTATTTAACGAACCTCTATTTTGCGAATTTCTTTATTTTGCGAACTTTTTCTCGGAACCAACAACAATTTGCGAATTTCTTCGTAAAATAACCTCCAAATAGCGAAGTATATTTAACGAACTTTTTCTTCTGATATAATTTTTTCCCCTATTTTTCAAAATATTTCCGGACACTACAAACTTATTCCTTCTTTTACACATTTTATAATGTTCAATAACCTTGAATTAGTTTTACCAGGTGCCTAACTCAACGAGATCAGTAAAATCCCTGTCATTCTTTGCATTTCATCCCGGAAATGCAAACTTTCAATATCCTCCTTTTCACACTCAAACGGGCTGTTCTGTAGTAAATAAATTTCAGTAATTAAATTTAAGGACGCATGTAGTAATACAATGCTTAAAATTACTTGTTATAATAAATACGATAATGTCATTAAAATTCATTTATTTTAATGTAAATATTTTCTTAAAACTGAAAATACAGTGTATTTCCGGACAATATATTTTTAAATTATTGTTGTCCTTACAGATTTCTTTTTGATGGGTAAAATGAATAATAGTAAAATAATGATTTACAAAAAAAGCGTGATTAGTTAAGTTTTTTAATAATTTTTAGTGTTTATGAATTAAAAATCTGTTTTGTGTAGTTTAAAGTATTTAAAAAGGTTCATCTCTATTTAACGAATTTTCCACATAACGAACTTTTTTCGGGATTTAGCGACTTCGTTAAATAGAGGTCCGACTGTATATCCTACTAACAACGTACCCGCTACAGAATCTGAAATCGCAAACGACACTTCAAGCCATATACAGCGTGACCATAATTAAACGACCCAACTTTAAAGTTGTATATATACAAAACTATTAGTCAGAAGCTGTGAAATTTTGTGACGGACAAAATAAAGGAATGGGAATTTGTTTGAGTGAAAAAAAATTTTAGTTAAAAATTTCGCCACCAGAGGGCGTTTTTAAATAAACACATATTTAGCCACCGCCCTGAATACTAGGCCTGAGCTCTGAGAAAAAAATGTCGGCTGTCGTAGGTGGATTTTTTTTTCAGAGTTTGTACTGCTTGTTTAATACGAATACAAATATTTATTTTTAAGTTTTTACGCTTTATTTTTTTCCAGGGGGCGGTCTGTATGTCTGTCTTATTTAACCTGAAAAAAAAATAAAGCATAAAAACTCTTAAAAAACTGTAATTCATTAAAAAACGCCCTCTGGTGGCAAATTTTGAACTAATTTTTTTTTCGCTCAAATTCCCATTCCTTCATTATATACGTAACAAAATTTTATAACTTTCTGACCAATATTTTCCTCTGTAAACGACTTAAAGTAGGGTCTTTTAATTATGGACACTCTGTATTTACGAGCTGTGATGATGATGGAACATTTCACCCCGATCCCTGCTGTGACTTTTTTGCTAACGACATTTTGAATGAAATTTTGACTTTAGTTTTCAGAATCTACTCTTCCGGTACCTCAACCCCAGCTATTAAATTAATTTTATCGGATGTGACCTTCCAAGAACAAATATTTTGTATTTCTCGTATTAGTGACAAATTTCAGAGCATAACACCTCTTAAGGCATGGATTCAGATAGAATTTTCGCTGTTAGCGAAATGAGATTGACCAATCACAAGCCTTCATTTATGCAAACAGCGAAAAGTTCGCAAAAATGCAGGCTTCAGATTGGTCAATCTCGTTTCGCTAACAGCGAATATTCTATTTGGATCTCAGCCTTATAAATGTCATTTCTCACAATAAATGTGATAATTCGCAAAATGCGTATGAGTTTTGGGAATAACTCAGTGATAGTATCTTTTTACCCGAGTGCCAAGAAGGTTTATGTGTTTCACGCGTATCTGGATATGTGGATTTATTTGTACCCTCGAAACATTCAAACGGCTGGATGGATTTTAATGAATGAGGTCCCTATCGATTCATCTTAACCGTCCGATGGCTTAACCGTCCGATTGTTTTTATAAACTCAAAATGGCGGCCGTAAAATACAAAATGGCGTAAGAGATGAAAAAATTTACGCAACATACTGAGTGGCATATCATTGGATAGGTTATGAAATGAAGACAATGTGTCATTGATCATTTTACAGGCAGAAGCTCCGTTTAAATAGTACACAACCTGGAAGCTTTGTAGGTAGGATCTCGAGCTATACTGAAACTCTAACCTTCATAGGCATCTATAGGCCTCATCAAAACTGTGTTTATAGATAGGAACTAACAATTAAACACAACTTAAAAGTCATCAGTACATATAAATAAAAAAATATGGGTAAGTAAAATAAAAAATAGTTTCACATAGATGAGAAATAATTAATTTGCTTTTTACGCAGTCGGTTTTTTTTATTTTTTAAATTTAATTTTTACTTGTTAAACTTCGAAGTTACACCAGAGGTAATATTATATACCGAGTGAGCCAAAAGTCCGTTAAAACTAAAACTCATAAAAAAGGAAGAAAAAGATAAAGGAGTGCGGTTTGCAAGAAAGGGCTCACAAGGTAGTCTGATTTTTTTAAGGAGCAAAAAAAAAAAAAAAAATTAGCTAAAATACGTTAGAGATACGTTAGTTGTAGAGCAAGCTGATGACCCGAAAACAATGAACAGGACAACAGTTATGTCGTAGAATGTTTTGGAGGTCATGTTCGACATTTGTTATTAGAAGAACAAATGAATGGAGCTGTATTGTTATCCTGTTCATTGTGTTTAGGGTGTCAGCGCTCTCTACATGTGATTTTTTAGCCAATTTCTTTTTTTGCTGCTAAAAAAAAAATCCGATTACGTTTGTGAGCCATTTCTTGCAAACCGCACTCCTTTATCGTAATTTCTTTCCTTTTTAATGAGTTGTTAAATTTTTAACGAACTTATGGCTCACCTGGTTACATGCCGAAGAGTTTAAAAGCAATGTTTAACCAGTGAAAAATACTCCAACGAAAAATTGGATTATTATAGACCTGTATTAATTTCAATTTAAAATGTTAGCGTTTAACTTGATATAAAAACTCGCCATTTAATGCCAATAAAAATATTTTAATTTTTAATCTTAATAATTCTGCTATTCACGTTAAAAATTTGAAGAGTTTTACCATATTTAATTAGGCGATTATCAGCTATAAAATTTTAAGTAGTATGTTTATGGGTTGAATAAGAAATGTATCCGTCACACTTATGTAAAATACTAGTGAAACGACCGTCCGAGGTCGGTGGATAGAAATCGTGGTTTTCCCTTAAAATTTTAAATAATTGATAAAAATATTTATGCACCGTAATTCCGTAATCGAGCTATTTGGTTTAAAAATTATAAAAAGTTAGTAAATTGAAATACAGTTTTCAAACAATTTACGTTTGAAAGTACACACTCCCTATTCAATGCGAAATTTAAAATTATGTAATGTGAAGAAGTAATTAAGTTTGCAAAAAAATAAATAAATAAAAGGAAAATGGATTAATTATTCACCAAATCAATTTTTCCAAAATAAATTAAACATACAAACCTGAAACAAACTAAAGACTGTGGTTTATTACATTAATGCTCAGAAAATAGAGTACTTTTATGTTAGTTTAGCGATGTGATAAATTGTCAAATATTGTTCCCATTGAAGTCCTTCATATTGCATTATTTTCCCTTAAAATATAATCCATTTAATCATTTTATTTAAAAATCATAGCTTTCATTTAAAATACAAACATTCAAAATACATATATTGCATACAATTAAAATACATGCATTTCACTCATTTCCTTTAAAATGTATAACAATAGTAATAAAAATGCTAGCACTTTATTTCAGTTTTAAAGCATTATTTCTAAATTACACAGGCGAAAAAATAATTACTATTGGCGAAAAAAACCCTGTTATTGGCGAGATTTGCCCCCGGATAACATAAATGTACCGAAAATAGACTTGAGTTTTCAAAGACTTCACTTTTACATAAAAATTATTTTGATTGGTTTATAGGCGAATGACGTCAAAGACATATTAATACTACAAGAGTTAAAATATTCAATGCACGAAAGTTTAAAATTTTTTATCAATGAATTTTTAAAAGTTAATGACTCACTACACATTGTTTACATTTGTAAAATTAATAACAATGTCTGAAATGTTCGTTTGTTTATATCGGTAATCGGTTGTTGGTAAAAAAAAAAATACATTTTTTTTTTTTTTTTTACCTTTCTAACGCAGTTTTCTAACAATTTGCTGACAAATAATTTTCGAGCTATTTTTTCAGTAGCTTAAAATATTTCATTTTCCGAGATTAATCTGTGTCAACGATCAGCGAAAAAGCTAGTCGTTAGCAACACATTGCTTTTTATTAAAGAGGATTAGTCATACTTAAGAAGGCACGGGACATTTTGAGTTTGTCGAAACTATCAAAAACATAACCTTTTCAAAGCACCAAAATACAAATAATATGTAATTAAGATTTTTTTTCGCTTTCTGCCAAAAGTATATATTTTTACCTATATTATCCAGAGAAATAAATGTTGCATATACGAAACTCATATTCAAATTTTACAATTCATCTCCCTAATGCGGGAATTATAATCATTAAGTGCTGTGCGCATGATTAAACTCTGAACTACGCATATAGAAAACAATTTTTGAACAAAATAGAATCAAAACACACATACTTCTAAATTTAAAACCAAAATATATACTAAAAGTTTTGCTTTTGTGCAAAATTTAATTTTAGAACAAAATATGAAAAAATACATAATTATAATAATACAATTTTTTCAAGTGCAAAAAAATTAATAACACAAATATGAGATTTTTTTAGCATAAAGACTATACAGGCAGGATCTTTGGTTCATTTTTAAAAGTAACAGTGAACGCAAACTCCAAATTTACTGATATGAGAAAACTCTTTTTAAAGTTTCTACACTGTTAAAAATTTTGCAGCATTCTGGCAGGTCATTCGACCGTTTTTTAAAAAAACGGTTTCATAACCGTAATTTAACTATATTCTGACCTATAAAATGGCCAATAATATGGTCAGAATAGTGTTAAAATTACGGTTGTGTAACCGTTTTCGGAAAAAACGGTCAAATGACCTGCCAGAATGCTGCAAATTTTTAACAGTGTATATCAGCGGATTTTCAACTGTAATCATCGTCTATAAATGATTATAACTGAAAAGATAATGCAGATTTTTGAGTGGAGTTTTTGAATACTGATGAGAAATTAAAAAAAAAAATAAGAATAAATCAAAATTTGAAAAATGGTTTTTTGAAAGTCTAAAGGTCCCCGTAAGTAAAAATGAAAGCATTATAATATACACCAGAAAATGAGCTTGTATTGTGTTTTAAACACATTTCTTCTATTGAGGCAAATTTATTCACTATACTCAAACGAAATTATGAATGTACGGTTGTATTTTTATTCATCAGAGTAAGTCTTCATAAATTTTTCAAAATTATTTAATCGTGAAAAATTTCAACAGAGAAAGTCTTCATCAGTGTTTCACATTTCATAATCGTGAAAAATTTAAACAGTTAAGGAACTGATATTAACACTTGGGGATTTCGATTATGACATTTGTATGATTTTAAAATAAATTGGATGTATTAGCGAGCACTTTTTATGTAACATTAATGCAGAAACTATATAAAATTTAAAAAATTTAAAAATAAATTTTTACTGTTTTTTCACATCTGGATGACTATTTCTACAAAATGCATGTGTTTTACTTTTTATCTAGCAAAACATTAAAGTGAAAAGTTATAATTTATTATTTTAAATAATTTAACATTTTTATAGACTTCAGTGAAAAAAATTAAACTATATTGCATAAAGATTCGACTGTTGAATAGAAATATTGTATGTTAATAAAAAGAAATTCAACTATTACATACAAATTTCTTTGATTGTATAAAAATTTCTTTTTAGATTGGAAAAAATACAAAATTTTCCAAAAATTATAAAAAAAATATTAACCTGTCAACAAAAACTTTAAAACGCATATGTATGTGCTTGCGTATATGCATGCATGTATATGTATATATCTGACTTTTTTTATATTAATAGGTAATTTTTTTTCAAAACTTTATGAACTTGGAAAATTTAATTTTTTTCTTAAATTGCAAAACTTTTAAAATTATAAATATTACACCTTCATATATATATACACACGCTTACATATACATTCATATGTATACACGCGCATACATATACATTCATATGTATACACGCGCATACATATACATTCATATGTATACACGCGCATACATATACATTCATATGTATACACGCGCATACATATACATTCATATGTATAATCGCGCATACATGTACATTCATATATATACACGCGCATACATGTGCAATCATATACACGCGCATACATATACGTTCATATACACGCGCATACATATACGTTCATATACACGCGCATACATATACATTCATATACACGCGCATACATATACATTCATATACACGCGCATACGCACGTACATAACTACATACGCACAAATACATACCCACATATACATATACACAAATGCATACCTACATATACACAAATGCATACCTACATATACACAAATGCATACCTACATATACACAAATACATATCCACATACACACAAATACATATCCACATACACACAAATACATATGTACAAATACATAACTACATATGTACAAATACATAACTACATATGTACAAATACATAACTACATATGTACAAATACATAACTACATATGCATACTTACACAAATACATACATACATATACACATACACATCCACATATACACAGATATAAATCCACAAATACATATACATAAATCCACAAATACATATACACAAATCCACAAATACATATACACAAATCCACAAATACATATACACAAATCCACAAATACATATACACAAATCCACAAATACATATACACAAATCCACAAATACATATACACATATACATATCCACATATACAAATCCACAAATACATATCCATACACCCACAAATACATATCCATACACACACAAATACATATACACATATCCACAAATACATATCCATATATCCACAAAAACATATCCATATATCCACAAATACATATCCATATATCCACAAATACATATCCACATATCCACAAATACATATGTACAAATACATAAATACATATGTGCAAATACATAACTACATATGTGCAAATACATAACTACATATGTGCAAATACATAACTACATATGTACAAATACATAACTACATATGTACAAATACATAACTACATACCTACATATACATATACACCTATACACAAATGCATATCCACCTATACACATATACACCTATACACAAATGCATATCCACCTATACACATATACACCTATACACAAATGCATATCCACCTATACACATATACACCTATACACAAATGCATATCCACCTATACACATATACACCTATACACAAATGCATATCCACCTATACACATATACACCTATACACAAATGCATATCCACCTATACACATATACACCTATACACAAATGCATATCCACCTATACACATATACACCTATACACAAATGCATATACACCTATACACATATACACCTATACACAAATGCATATACACCTATACACATATACACCTATACACAAATGCATATACACCTATACACATATACACCTATACACAAATGCATATACACCTATACACATATACACCTATACACAAATGCATATACACCTATACACATATACACCTATACACAAATGCATATACACCTATACACATATACACCTATACACCTATACACAAATACATATACATCTATATACATATACACCTATACACAAATACATATACATCTATATACATATACACCTATACACAAATACATATACATCTATATACATATACACCTATACACAAATACATATGCATCTATACACAAATACATATGCATCTATACACAAATACATATACACCTATACACATATACATATCCACCTATACACATATACACATACCCACATATACACATATACACATACCCACATATACACAAATACATAGCCAGAAATACACATACATAGCCACAAATACATAGCCACAAATACATAGCCACATAACCACAAATACATATCCACATCCACAAATACATATCCACATACCCACATCCACAAATACATATCCACATATCCACATCCACAAATACATATCCACATATCCACATCCACATATCCACATCCACATATCCACATATCCATATCCACATATCCACAAATGCATATCCACTTATCCACAAATACATATTTACATATACACAGCTATATATACACTAATACATATACACATATACACAAATACATAGACACAAATACATAGCCACATATACACAAATACATATCCAACACATGCATGTCCACATACCCACAAATGCACAAATACATAGCCACAAATGCACAAATACATAGCCACAAATACACAAATACATAGCCACAAATACACAAATACACAAATACATGGCCACATACCCACAAATACATGGCCGCAAATACGCAAATACATGGCCACATACCCACAAATACATGGCCAGAAATACACAAATACATGGCCACATACCCACAAATACACAAATACATGGCCACAAATACATGGCCACAAATACATATCCACAAATACACAAATACATATCCACAAATACACAAATACATATCCACAAATACACAAATGCATAGCCACACAAATACATTGTATGTAGTAGTTGAAATTATTTTTTAATAACAATTATATTTCCGTTTAATGGTTGAATCTTTATGTAATAATTGAATTTTTTCTGTGAGTTATGTAAGTAAAATAATTTTAAAACGTAATCTTCATTCTAACCTTTTCCCTGAAAATTTCTGCTAGATAAAAATTAATAAGCATGCATTTTTTATAAATAAAAACGCAGGTGTGAAAAAACAAGCTTTATTTATTTGAATGTTTTAACATTTGGAATAGTATATGCATTGATTTTACATAAAAAGCGCGTTCTGATACATTCAACCCCGTTTAGAAATATAGAATGACGTAATCTACATAACAAGCATTAATATCATTTTCGTTTTGGTATAAATAATTTTTTTCAATAGAAAAGACAAGTTTAGACCGTATTAAAATTTCGTTTTCTGGAGGTATAATATCATGCGAACATTTTTGCTTAAGGGGGCTGGTCACTCAGCTTCTGATTTCTCCTCACTCGTATAAAGTCTATGGGCATTGGATGCATTCGTCTATTTCAAATGTCTCCTCGGGAAATGAATATTTTTAACTTCTATTTTTTGTGTGCACTTCCTAAATATGTCTCTTTTTTCTGAGTTCTCGAACTATTTCTAAAGTAGACTTCATTTCATAGGAAGTGTTAAAATCTTACTCGCAGTTTCCCCGCTTTTAACAGATAAAATATTAAATTCAGCCTAGATTTTAGAAATATTTTCAAAACTAAGAGACATCGTTTAAAGACGAGTACACAGAAAAAGGATGTTAAAAATAGGAATTTCCCGAAAAGATATTTTAAGTATACGGATGCATCAAAAGTTCATAGACTTAACATGACGGAGGAGAATTCCAAAGCTGAGTGACCAGCCCCCTTAATTAAGTATGGCTAATATTTTGCATACTTATGATTAAGGATCAACGCAAATATCATAGTTTTTTAGATCGAAGTCGAATTTCGATAATCTTCCTATTTTCAACTAAAAACAAAAGCGAAAATGTCCAAAAAGAAAAAAATTAAGTAATGAATACATAAATATACATAAGAATTAATTATACCTGTAACTATACTTGCGGCCTAAGTTGGCTCTCTGTGCTTCTAACCAAAGCTGTTTATTTTCATATAAAATGTAATTAATTCATCAACGACGCAGAATGATTTTATAATGATACGAATTTAATCTTATTAAATGTTTTAAGTATGCATACCTCGATTTATCTTTTTATAAAGATTTTTGTAAATGATCATATGTTATACTAGGGCTTTCTCAAAGAGCATTCGAAACACTTCTGCTGTTTCAAACTAAACATTTCCTACTACTGTTAAAACTGCAGCTTTTAATGAGCACCTGACTTCAAAGTTTAGTCCTCACATGCATTGATTTCTTTTTCTTTATACTTTGTACTCACGTCTTGAGTCATTCATGACTGATAATTATAAACAAGGAAGTTCGTAGCAATCAATAGTGTCGCATTTGACCCGATACATCTCAAATTAAAGATTAATGTTGAAAATTTCCGAAGGAAGAAACGAGATTTTTGGAATAAAGATGGTTTTGGTCCGACTTTGAGCCGATTTTTCGGCAGTATTTGCACCGAAACTCATACTTTGGACCGAAAACGAAACCGAATTTTCAATCGATCTTTACTTATGATGAATAAGTTTCTTATTCAAAACATAATCTTTTTTTTTTTTTTTTTTTTTAACTTTGCATGAGATAATCACATATGAGAAGGATTCTTCTAATTTTTAATGTGAATAGCAGAATTATAACTCAAAAGTAAAATTCTGTCATTGGTGAAATTTTATATCTTTCTTAAAGATGAGGTTTTACATATTAAATGTAAACATTTTATATTGAAAATGCCAGGTGTTGATATCTGCAATTCCATTTTTGGCTGAAATATTCTTCACTAATTAAGACATTGAGTTTAAACTCTCAAATATGTATCTAATATTGCCTATTACATAGCTTTAAAGTTAAAAAGATACTATCACAAAGATATTCCCGAAACACATATGAATTGATTTATAGTTTTATTACATTTGTAGGAGGGTTAATGGTCTGCGATTCGTCACTTGTACTTGAAATGCTACTTTGCTGGTTCGTGTAATGACACATGCAATTAATTTAAAATACTAGATGGGGTTGAGGCGTTTGAAGATTCGAAATCCTAAAAAGGTCTTCAAAAGTTCATTCAAAATATCCTTAATAAAAATTAAGTCACTGCAGGAATCGGGAAAAGATATTGCGTCATCATCATAGGCGAAAGTACAGTGAAACCTCCCTGTGCGACCACCTTCAATAAGCGACCACCTCTCTTAACAACCCTTTTTTCTTGGAACGAAATTTATTCCCATAAGCTCAATACTCATTTTTACCTCCATTCAGAGACCATCGCAGCTGAACTCCCTCCATGAGCGACCCATTTCTTTCAAGAAAATGAAACAAATTCCATTTTTACGTGGTCGCTTGAAGAAGTTTTTTAGAAAAATAATTCCGGAGAGCGCATTATTCATCAAACTCTAAACTAAGTTTAGATTTTTTTTTTTCACTAACTTTTAAGTATTTAAACCTCTTTGTGCCTTTTTAGGCAATGAATTTAACTCTGATGATAAATTAAAAATGATGGTCCATAAACTCCCCTACCCTATTCTGTTGGGAAACTCAAGGCAAATTAATAAAATTGTCATTATTTGTTCCCGTCCAAAAAAATCGCATTTATTTACAGAACTTCGAAAGGACTTGGAAATAAAAGTTATAAAAGATAAAACCGTAAAATCAAAGCAAACATCGATGTATTCATTCTTTAAATTCTAGAAGTTATATATTATAAACTTATATAATTAACTTTTGTTTTGATACTTAAATTTTCATATGTTTTCCTAATATGAAAAATAAATTTTAGTAACATTAATTGTTACATTTTTTCAACAATTAAAATCTGGATTTAAACATGACCTCCATTAAGAGACCACCTCTCGGAGCGATCCATTTTTATTGTATTGGAACGTGGTCGCTTTAGGGAGCTTTTACTGTATGTGGCTTGAAGTGTCCTTGGTGATTTCAGATTCAATAGCACGTATGCCGTCAGCAGGAGATAGATCGCGTGATATTTTCACACAGTCAAAGCTTATTATAAAAAATTATAATCATGACATATTTCTCATTCGCGTAGGCATTTTTACCTTACATATGCGTTATAAACGTTGGTGTTTTGAAGACGAAAAAACTTCTTTATTGCGTCTTTTTGCGTGTTGAATTAACAAATTAGTTTTATGCAATTCGACTAGCAAACACATAAGGTATTAAAATATTACCTGCATTAAAATGGCGGTTTTCATGAACATTTTCGAAAGATTTTTTATTGTTTTATTTGGGCAGTATTTTACGGTACTAAATATATTGTAATTTTATTCCTGTGATTATTCGAAGAGGTGTTATGATCAATTTAATTAGCAGGAAGTAATGAGTCAACTACCGGAAGTGGGCGTAGGAAGGCTGTGAAAAATGCAAACAATAATTCTATGCATCATTTTCTTTAGTTTTTTACATAAAAACACTAATAAACATTAATTTACACTTCTAGATTAATTTTGTATATATCTGTCAGATATAAAAGATATCTTTAAATGTGATTTCTGGAAAAGCAATTTTTCCGTTATTTCCGTGTTCTACAAACTTCATTACATAAAATGTGTTAAACTTGTTTCAGTGAAATTTTATCAGAATGCCTTCCTTATTACTCATTCTGTTCTGAACTAGAATCTAAGCTCTATGCGATAATGTTATATGTATTTTACAGGTACTCGAAATAAAAAAAAATAAAAAAAAATCTAATAAAAATCTGGTTTTTTTTTACTTACAAATATTTGTTAATTTTGAAGATGCAGTGAAACCTCCATTTAACGAAGTCTCATCGTTATACTTACACATTTCATTATAAAGAAAATTCGTTAAATAGAAATCCACTCAAATTCATGAAATTTGTATAAGAAAATACACATTCATAAAATGAAAAATACATATAAAATGAAAATTCTGGAAAAATGTATTTTAATTCGGGCAGTAACTTTTTTATGCAATGTAGACATATGAGGAAAATTTAATTAGAATAATGTCTAAAAAAAAAAAAAACACACACACACACACACACACATAATGAAGAGAGGTAAACAAAAACTGAACGGTAGTGTACCTTTTCCCTTTTTTTAGTATTCCAAATCCCTTATTTTAAAATCTGTAATATTACTGTGCACATCAGGTCTCTTATAAAAAATACTGTTCAAAAACATTTTCGCACTTTTGTAAGTATCAAAACAAAATATATGTAACATTTTTTTGAAACTTTAATCCTCTTCTTATTGCATCGAAGGCCTTTAGCATTTCTTCTTTTGCATGCAAATGACTAAATAAATAAATATTTTCATTTTCATACAATTCGCTGAAATAAATTCACACATCCATCGCAAAAGCAACCTTATCCCTGTTTGAATGTTGGAAAAGCACGAAAGTGGAAAACACTTCGTTATATAGAATATATTTTTTGTGATATGGAGATTAATTTACATGTTGATAGCGTTCAAAGTCGAGGTTCAGCAAAAAAATTCGTTAAGTAGAAAACTCCGTTAAATAGGGACGTCATTAGAGGAAAGTTCCATTGTATAATAAAATTCCTAATTCAGTATACAGGTAAATGTAATAGTAGTATGTAGTAAAAATAAAACTGGAATATGTTTCATTGAATTGAATGTAAGCTGTCTGGCGTAAGCATGAAAGTTTGCTTAATAAAAGGCAAAAAAACCTCAACTTTAAAATTTGTTATGAAGATATTGCTAGGATTTTATGTTCTTTTATCATTCAGTATTATAAATGAACAAAACATATGTGTATTTATGCAATATTGTACATTAAAAAGAAAAGCGTTCCGAACATAAGTACCCTAACCTCTTCGCGACGAGTGTAGTTTACAGAATTTTTAATCATTTACCACCGGTTTTTCGAAACAAAAATTATCGCCTGATTGAATCGCAAAAATGCTACGATTGAACAAGTCAGTTTACAAATAAAAATAACTGGTGGGAAAATCGAGGATTCTAAGCACGTTATTCGGCACGTATGCATATCGCTCGTCCCCAAGGGCTTAATACTAGAAAGACGGGAATTTTCACTCAAGTTTTATAAAAACATTTAATACCAGAATTTTTATTTAAAACTGTTTAACTTATTTAATTAGCCCTTTTTTCCCTTTGTGCCTTTTAAACTCATTTTATAAAGAAATTTCTGATTCGAACCGAATTATATCCATATGGTTGGGGGCCAAACTGCCCCCTCACAGTCATTCTAGTGTTAAATGTGTAGTCTAGATAAAAGTTAATAGTAAATTGCATGTGCAGTATAAATTCATTCACTGTTATAGGTTAAAAACAGCATAGAGTACAGTTAAATATTCAAATTGCATGAAGTTTAAACCAATCGGGTTTTCTAAAAAATAATGAAATAGATTACGTCATAGGTTTGAATTGTTGTGTAAATTGCATACAAGATGATAAAAATCACATGTAATTAATTACTTCGCTATATACTGATTACATATTTTAGGACAATCTCGTAGTTGTCGACCCCCTTCACTCCGAACAAGGCGATGAGCACGGTTGGGCAAAATCATTTTTGCTCGGCCTTGCTTTTTCTAGCACGCTGTTCATTTTTTCCTATCTTGCACTGAAGAAGAATTTCGCTAGTAGATTCGAAACAGCTGTTTGCTGCTTTTCATGTATTTGTGCATTTTTAAACGTTGTTTTTTCTGCTTTTTAATACTAAAATCGGGTTTTGCAGGCGTTTTTCAGAAAGGTATGACTTGGCAGTCCCGTTGAATTTTAATATGAGAATCGAGTTTTAACTAGTCGTGGAATTTCACCCGTTAACCCGATGAGGGGATGGTTTGTGCAACCACCTCCCGGTCTAATTGTATTGCATTAATATTCAGTAGTGAAAAATTTATATATTTGAAAACACCTCCTATGGTACAGAAACCACCTGCGGAGAAAAATATGCTTTTAATCGATTTATTAAAATTTTTCATTTGCTGAAAGTATAACTTAAACATTTCTCTCAGATGTAGTCATTTTTAGGTGCGTTCGTAATTATATAAATACGTAGCACCTATAGTTGTTGTTCGGTCCGTCTGTCTGTCCGTCCGCATATATAACAGAGCAAAAACTACTCAACCGAATGGTCTGAAAATTGAATATATAATGGTTGCAAAATTTTGGCGAGACATTTCAAATTTTATGAAAATCGGATGTAGAGTTTAATGACAGGGATAGTCGAAAGTTTTTCGTTACATGACGGTCAGTAGGAAAAAATAATTTCAAGTACATTTTAATAATGTTACAACCTTTCGAACAGAATGACATGGATAGGCACTTATGAAGTGCACTCAAATAGACATTCAGTACAGTATGCGGTGCAAAAAATATTTATAAAACTAGTTACCAATCGAACGCACTTCATTTGCCACGTTTAACGTGCGGTTTCAAACTTTTTTATTATTATTAAAATTACTGCATCAATTAAAATATCTTCCTGAGAATATATTAGCATAAAATTGTGTGAATCGAAGATAATTTGTACGTAATTTTTTTTTCAAAAAAATGGTATATCATTAAATAAAAATTTTAGACTAATCCTAAAATTAAACAAAACCGTATATGAATTTTCTAAATAATGTATAATATGCCACACGAATTTTTAAAACCTTAAGGGGGTTTGGGACACAAAAATCTTAAAATTTTGCAAAAACATTTTATTTCGAAAAAAACAAATCTGTTTTTTCTGGCTTAAAATGATATTTAAATCATGTTTCTATCTGAATTAGAACAAAAAACATTAATTTTTTCGTTTTGGTTTGTTTTCAAAATCTTCCTTTCAAGCAATGGCTGTCATGAAAAAAAATACTTTTTTCTTCATGAAAAATTTTTTCACCATTTCTCATATTTAAATTCTTATAAGTCGAGAACCGTTAAAGATACAGGGTTCAAACTTGGGACATATCATTTTCAATTATTTTACATTAATTTTGATTCAGTATATTTGAAGAAAATATTTACTTTTGAAAATATGATTTTTTTTTTTTTTTAAGTTGCACCACTTTTTTTTTTAATTTTTTTATTAAATATTTTTATTTTTTTTATTAATTAATGTTTTTTAAAATGCTGAATCAAAATTAAAACTTTGAAAAAAAACCTTGAAAAAAAATTGAAATTCTATAAATAATATTTGGAGTTACAACGATTTTAAATTACACCACTTTTTGAATAAATTTTAAATTTAAATTAAAAAAAATTTTTGAGAAGTTTTATCATGTGATTTTGTTTACAAATAAGGTTAACCATCACAAAAAAATTCAGAATTTTAACTCAATAAATAAAAATTATTTTAAAATGTGTCCCGGACCCCCTTATTTCCATTTAGTATTTTTTCTGTTAAAATATATTTCAATCGATTGATAATATTTGAACAGGAAAAAAATCCTCGCTTCCAATTTTTTGGTTGTGTTGTAAAGAGAATTTAAAATATATTCCAATAACCGTGTATAGCTATGATTTAAATACGTACTATTATGGAGATTAATACATGTTCACTGCATGTATCGTTTTTCAGAATGTAATTGAAATTCAAAAACGAAAAGACAAAATATAACCCATTTCGGTGGCATCGATAAAAATGTTGAACACCTCAAAAAATGAAGGGAGGGAGTAAGATGTAACATGACTACGATTTATCACCTGATTCTTTTTTATTGCAGGTCATTAATGATTTTTTGAACAGATTTAAGGACCAAATTAATAGAAATACTTTTATAGGAAAAAAAAATAAACACCAGCGGTGGGAAAAGGCAGAGAAAATGACTAATTTCTGTACATATAATTAAAAAAAAGGTTAAGTGCGAGTATTACCCGCGCTCAGAGGATTCCGTACAAGAAATATATGAATTATTAACTATATTATTAAAAAACTCGTTACTAAATAAAAATAAGACTTTGTAAGAAAACTATACAACGTAGGGTTTGCGTATAGCTATATACTATATAATAAAAAACTATGAATTGGTATACCGTAAAAGTTCAAGGAGTTATGAAATCCAAATAATATCAAATATTGATATTCTGTATAAGACTTATTTAAATCCTTTCTAATCTGCTTATGGTGAACTTATTCCGGCACTGACAATAAAAATAGTGCATATTTAAACTTCATTTGGCATTTCATAAAACTAAATTCAGCTTCGTAATAATCCTTTCTTTTCACAGCGTATCTAAAACAAAACTATAGGTCAAAGTTTAAATTGGCATTTTTCTAAGCGCGCTTCGAAAGGAGGTCGCAAAGTAGCAACGCCGCTTTGGTTCATGCCGCGTTTTTCCAGATAGGTTTTTAATTAACTTTTAAAGACACGGAAGGCGTATTGAGAGATCTACTCAATGCAAACTAGTCGCGAATCCCATAGTAGTTATGCAATTAATTCTAATTAAATTAGTCTGTTTTTAACAATTTAGTCTATTGCTTTTATACTGCTACTGGACCATTGTATTACAGAAATGTATCCTTAAAAGTTATCTAGGAATTCAACATCATGGTACATAGTGCGCCGTTCCTGTCATTATGTATGTCCAAACCGTCCGTGTCTTTAAGGGTTATTATCTCGGTTAATTACCGACGATTTTTTCAAAAATAATTATAAACAAGGCTTTTATACTTCTGGTACGATAGGTACCTCCACTGCTCCTCAACACCTTTGCTGAATGCCCGCAAATCGAAATTTGTGTGTAACGGAAAAATGAGCTTTTCTCAAAATTTATGTGACCTAGGGTAATCGCTATAGTTCTCCTGCAAGGTTTAAATTAACGTCTACTACCACTAATTTTTTCATAATTTTAGCTTCAATAGATTCGGAAATAGATGGGGAAAACTTATTTTTGCACTACATTTTCGACGATATAATACCTAATAAATATAATACCTAAAATTAAAAGAAATGTATTTTTCAGTTCAGTGTTACGAAAGCTTCCACACGATATAGAAAGAAAAGATTTTTTCTTTCAAGTAACTTAATTAACCCCTCTACAATTTTCCTAAAAATATTTGTAAATGTTTAATAACCTGTAAATATGTTGGTCAATAGTCTTTATTACTTCCCGCAATTTGAACTTTCCACGTTCCATAGTCTACGAGTAAAATGGCTGTGACAGACAGACACAGGAGTGATCTTATAATGGTTCCGTTTTTTCATTTTAAGTACGAAACCGTAAAAATATCAAAATATTCAAAATCCTATCCTTAAACCTCTTATGTATGGTATGATCTTCAACTAGAAAAAAAATTTAAAGACGTTTCATTCCTATTTAGAAAAGCCTTAGCATTTTGACGGCATGGAAAATTTGAAAAAACATGAACTGAAGTGAATGATTTATTCTTTCTTCCTATTTTGATGTTTATTTTGCATTCTAGCAACGCTTTTCAATTCTGTATGTGATCTCTGGGTTTGGTTTTTACCATGGAGGAAAGAGATAGATGGAGATGCAGTCAGGCGGCTGGGAGTGACGCCAAAAATGTAACCCCAAAATCCGCTACAGTAGACCCAAACACAAGCACGTTCTTTCAAGAAAAAAAATAACTTTTATTAATTCAGTTTTTAATTCATGATACAATGGAATGGTGCTTTAGAATGCTTAAAAATAAGCAGATCACTTTCATTTAGAGAAAAATATGCACGGGTGATGTCAAAGAATTCGGTCCCTGTTCCAGATGCTTGTTTTGTTCGGGTCTACTGTGGACGTTTAAATTCGAGCGATAAATGGTTTCATATTTCAAACCTTTTTTACGGCATACTGCATCTCCATCTATCTCTTTCCTCCATTTGGTTTTTACCTAGAGATACTGGGAGATTCTCAAAAGGTGGGATCATTAAACGTTAATTATATGTAATTTTTAAAATTTTCAAATTTAAGGCGAAATTTTTTTAATAGTATAGTATTTTGTCTATAAGTATAATATATAAATATTTTTAATAGTATGCCTACAGAATTATACACAAACATTAAAAGACAGCAACTATTCTGGAAAATTAATTATTAAAGCATTTAATTAACAGTTGTGTACGTTAAAAATTTCGGACATTTTTTCGCACGTACGTTACAGATTTTGGACGTTGCTCTTAATATTTAAAAAATTCTTAAGACTAAGAATGTAGTAAATGTGTCTGTATACATATATATATATATATGTATAATTAACTTTTTGTTATCCAGTAATAATAATAATAAAATCAAATACTTTGTTACGTACGTTACTTTCGGGCATAATACAAAATACAGAAAAATTCTTTATAGAAAAGTCCTTCTATCTTCAAAAAAGCAATAAATCAGCCTGCCATGTCTTAACGAAATTATCAAAAAATCATCTGTTTCCTTTGTGCATTCGTTGTTTACCATTAGAACCGTCTGGAAGCAAGTTAAAACTCTTTTTCTTGGTGGTACATTGGAGCAGTTAACGTTATGAATGTCCGAAATTGGCCTCATTATCATAAAATAATAAAATTTTAAGATATTTATACAAAGCTTTTACAATAAATTATGTCATTTTCTGTCTCTGAATAGAATTAAAAACTCAGTGTAAAAAAAATAAATTCAATGATAATTAAAGTTATGTTTGAAAGGCTTAAAGTTATGACGTGTGTCCAGTGCCCACCTTTTGAAAATCGCCCTCCTACATTAGAGAATGATTGGACATTGAAGAAATGTCCGCCATTTTCATTACAAAGTAGACGGAACTCCGTACAACGCAATGCATTTTTATCAGCGTCTAACACTTTTTATTCTATTAAAATATGAAAATTTCATTTTATGGGCCTTCAAAGAGTCTTTCGGAACATAAATATAAGCACATTTCCATTTTAATGAGTGAGAATTCTCAGAATAGGCATTTTTTTTTTTATTTATTATTATTATTATTTTTTTTTTACCCAGCTGTTTTACGCTTTGCAGCAGTGCGATTTTACTTAGTTATCGGATTTTGATTTATTTATAGAATTTGTTTTTCATATTTTTCATTTGTTTCTTTTAACAACAGTGCCCCTATTAAATTTTTTTTTCTAAACTTTCATTTAATGTTTTGATAACAATACTCATTCTAATACTATATATTTACCAGACCTCTGTATTTAAAAAGAATATCAAAGAGAAGTACCAGTACGTAGAAACTTATCATAAAATATTTTCAGGGCACATATTAAATTAATTTTGAATCGCATACATAGTTAAATAGGAGTGGTATATAATACGTTCAAATTTTATTGTTTCTGAAATTATCAAAGCGAAGATGGTGAAAATTATAATAGTTACTGTTGTTTTAAAATGCATAATAAATTATAGATAATTTAAAAAAATTGAATTCTACAGCTTATTTTCTATCTGATAATCTTTAAAAATTATTTTCTCAAATATTGCGAAATTAAAATAAAGTTCTTACATGCTTAATCTTCCTCTGCCCACTATTTTAATTAGTAAAAAAATAGAGTAAAAAATGCATTTTCTGAGAATTCTTACTCATTAAAATGGGAATGTGCTCATATTTATGTTCTGAAAGACCCTTTGAAGGCATATAAAATGAAATTTTCATAATTTTAATAGAATAAAAATCAGGGCCGAAACTAGCCTTTTTTGCGCCCGGGGCAAACATGAATTTTTTGCCCCCCCCCCCCCTCCACTTTCTTCCTCAAAGTATATTTACAAAGAGAATTTTACTAAGTTTCTAATGGGCGACTTATTTTAAAATTTAAAATATGTAATAATAAAATACGTAATACTGAACTACGTAAATTGAGTGTGACGTTTGTAGCAATTGTAGTTCGTTCAAATAAAAGAATTCGCATGTATTACTGGCTATTTACAGTGTTTGCTTATACAGTAGCGTTTCGATTATCAGAGTCCCGCTTAAGGGAGTTTCCGCTTTAACCGAGTTATTTTCTTCTGATGGACTCATGGTTTCCATTATTATGAAACAGGTATTATAAATGAAGTGTTAGGTGAAGATGAAAGAGCAGTCGTAAAATGTTTGAACTCTGATTTTCTGGTCAGAATAGGGGAAAAAAGGCCATTTTTTTTTTTTTTTTTTTTTACCATTCTGACCAGAAAATCAGAGTTCAAGCTTTTTACGACTGCTCTTTCATCTTCACCTAACACTTCATTTATAATGGCTGTTTCATAATAATAAAAACCATCAGTCCATCAGAAGAAAATGATAGATTCCAAAGGTATAATCTTTCATTTGGCGCCCCTTCGTTCTGGCACCCGGGGCACGTGCCTCCTCTGCCCCCCGCCCCCCTTAGTTTCGGCCCTGATAAAAAGTGTTAGATGCTGATGAAAATGCATTGCGTTGGTACGGCGTTCCATCTACTTTGTAACGAAAATGGCGGACATTTCGTCAAAGTCCAATCTCTCTCTAATGTAGAATCTCTATTTTTAACTTACTGCTAGCGCCATCTGTCGCACGCTTTGTAATCTCTCCTCCTTGCCCCTTTATGGACTACGTGTTTTATAGTGTAGTTGATGACGGATTGTTAATTTTAAAGTTCGAAACTCGTCCTGTGCATTGTTTCGATTTTATGGTGATTTTTTACAAAGTTATTTTAATTGTGTGTTATCGCCAGTTTTCGGTGCTCTTTACTGAGATAAATGAGTTTAAAGATTTCTTTTAAAATGGTGAATATGATATTAGATGTTGTTTAGCAGGTTCTATGTGCAGTATCAGCCCGATTTTTGCCACAATGTAGTCGAAGGGATGCGATAAGATAAAAATCTGAAAATCGGATAAAAATGTGAAAAATGAAATTTTTATGAAATTTCCACATTGGGGTCATTCCACGTGAAATCAACCAATTTAACCCTTAAATGCCGCGTGTTGCCTTTCGGCAACATACCCAATTTAGGATTATAAATACTATTGGAATAGTATTGAACCTATGATGCCTAATGTTGCCAATAAAATGCATTCTGAAAATATTATTAAATCGATTTTCAACATTTAGATGGCAACACTTGTTCTGTTTAAGAATAAAGATAGATTTATTTTTTCAATTGTTGATACATTTTCTTTTTGTTTTGTTTGGAAGCTTGCGAAATGCCCTATTTTGTTCTGCAGTGAGCAAGTAAAATTTATGTCTTATCATAGTTCTCAAAATTCTGTGTGTTTAATATTATAGAATTTTATCAAGGGAAATTATTTTTTTCAATTAAAGACCAGTATTGCCGACTAGTAACAAACAGTGTTTTAGCCGTAAACCATACTTAAAAGAAGATATGATTTTTTAAAGTATTTTTCCCGTGATTTATTTAAAAAAAGAAAGCCGAAAAACATTTTTTAAATGATTTTTGAAAACTCAGGCATTTAAGGGTTAAAGAAATAGTGTTGCACCATAGTCAGATTTTTTTTAAATTTTTATCATATACACACAGTAATGAAACCCTCAAATCTGAAATTTAAAAATAATTTTCGTAATATTGGCTGATATATAGCCATTTGAAAAGTTGTCATTTTTACCAAGTGGCGGCCATCTTGGAATTTTATCAATGTCTATAAATGGCCATAACTTGACCATTAATGGCGCAAATTCTACGTTTCAGGTACCAATTTGAAGCTCTTTCTATAAAGAATGCATATTTTACATCAAAACAATAGTAAATTTTAATTTCTTTACTTTTTATTATGTGCAAACTGAAAATATCACCCTAAAAAAGGACTGACTGCAATGGCCCATTAAAAAAAAAAAAAAAAAAAATCATCAAGAATTTTTTTTAAACTTGGTAGAAACATTGCTCCATCTGTGTGTTTTAAATAAAAAAAAATTGGAGAGGTAAAATTTGTTGTTTTAAAATTAATGTTTTTTTACACATAGGGTGTCATTAACCAAATAATGATCATTTTAGAATCTGTAAGTATTCCTAATTTAAGAAATAATGGTTAAATTAAAATTCTCTAACATCAGAATTAATGTAAAAGTATATTGAAGACCTCATTTATACTAATTTCGTAGGAATCTCCTCCCCCCCCCCCCCCACAAAAAAAAACAATGTATACAATTGAAAAAATTTTACACTGAAAAAAGAAAAGAAAATAATTTAAGGAATATAATGTATAATTATAAAAAACCTGTAAATGCAAGACATATAAATGAGGATTTACTTTACATATAGGGGACAGTGGGAGGAATGGGACAGTAGCTTTTTCTCTTTATGCATCATTCTAAATATTTCATCAATCGCAGATTAGATGAAGCAATGGTACCCCAATCTTCAGTTGAAAAAATTAGCTGATCTATGTAAGCTTGTAATTGTATAAAGAAAAATATTATTTCAAGAATCAAAAGTAAATTTGCTTTATATACTTTGTATGCTTTCTGTATATTAATGATTTGTTTATGCATAGATGTAATAGTTTTCCTATTTATGGAACATTATACTGTATATTATCCATAATTGAAACTATGCCTAAAAGCAGTATTTCTGTTTATACAAGAAGTTTAATATAAAAGAAGGTAGAGAGAGGAATGGGTCATGCCAGCAAAAGAGGGAATGGGACAAGTCTGATTTTTACTTTTTAATAAGATGAGCGTAAATTGCTAATATGCAAATATTTTTAAAGGGTTGTATATTAATTATAACATTGAAAATATATTCATTTACTTCAAAATATAAATTGAAGGGATGATTTCTCCAAAACCCCATTTCTTTCGTCTCTTGAGCCCATTTTTAATTTTATCAAACATCTTTGATACATGAATTTTTTGCCCTATTTTTAGAAGTTATAAAAACTTTAAACTGGTTTGATATTTACAAAAATTAAGAAGTTATGAAGTTTTTTCTGTTTTCACAAAACACCTTTGTATTTCCATCCCCTTGGTCCGATTTTGCCCATTAACGAACTTGACCGAGATTTTCTGCCCCTTGATTTTATGTATCAGTTTGGAAGAGATTTGTGCAGAATTGTGGAAGTTATCGTGTCCAGAAGAAAGTGATATATATATATTGATAGATAGATAAAGTTTTTTACTGAGGGCGGTTTTGGGTTCTAGGGGTCATGATCAGTGTAGATCTGCAAAAATTTTTCAGAAATTCCAACATAAAGGAGAATGCTTAAAGATGTAGCAAAAAAATTTTCAAAAGAATAAAAATGGTTGCCATTCGTTACGTGATAATAATTTTCGTCTCACTGTGTACTACCCTCCCCTACTGAAATATGAAATGAGTAGTATTAAAGAGAAATGTTTGATAAACATGCTGATGCAGGCCGTTTTTAAATCGGAGAATTATTTTTAAGAGATATTTAATTTTCAAGTGGGTCAAAATCGTTCTATTGAAAAAGTTTTGTAGGAGCAAAAACTATACATTAGAATTTAATCATTTTTTCTAAGACATTCACATTAGAAGCTCTCGGTGTGCAGACTGCATTTATTTTTCTTATGTGGCTCATTTTTTGAGGGTTGATTTCTATTTTAAATTAAAATTTTCAGCATTTTCAGAGATAATTTTTACATCTTTTAGAAAGTTATGTTAAAGGTTTGCCAATTGTAACAACAGAGCAAAGAATATTTCCTCGAAATAAAAAATTTATTGACACGTGACTATTATATACAGAAATAAAACTTTCAAATGAGAATGAAAGGATTACGTATTAAAAAAGAGAATATTGAAAATGACGTAAAAAAAAAGCCATACTGATACGTGAACTTTAAAAGAGAAAGAAAAATTTAAAATACATTAATATGCATTAAAAAGCAGTAAAAGGAGGAAATTGCGTCTTATTCAAAATGGCCAAATAATAATACTGCCAAAGAGTTAAAATGTGTCCTCTCCATATATTTTTAAATTTATAGGTGATCTTTTTAAGTATTGTTGTGAGTTCTAAGAAAGCGCAAATATTTCTTTTCTAACAACAAAAGTATTTTTACGTGAATATTAAAAAGAGAAACAAAACTTTGGTGAAAATGACGTCAGATTACATTTAAAATGTCTTATTAAAAAGAACTTTCTTATAGCGTTGTTAAAAAATACCGGGAGACAATGTCTCTGTTTACTTAATTCATTTTATATTGGCTTATTTTCAAATGTTAACTCATCTCATTTAGTCAAATGTTGAAACGGCCATTGGATCTTGTAACAGCAGCTGATTCGGCCTTAAAATTCCCTAATCAAAGGGAAATGAATGGAAACCCATTTACTGAGAGATGGCCACTGGTTTTTAAATTATAATTCAGTCTTCCATAATCCTTTTTAAAGCCAGTCAAATTAGCGTGTTTTTAGAGTCTGCGGTGTCTGAACGGGGGTCGGCGAGCGTAGCTTGTAGGGGGCAGAGCCCCCTAGTTGATTAAATACTAGTCTGATGTGTCAATCTCAAAACTTTCTTCTATCTTATACATGTTGTTACTTGTTAATACTTCAACACTATACAACATTGATTTTAATCTTACATTTCTGGTAGTAAAAACAAGTTAATATTTAATATAATCAATATTATATTTATTGTTGTACATCAGCTGCTTGGGAATCACCGGGTTAGCTCTATGCGAAGTGCCCGTCGCTTCATGAGAAGCCAATGTACAACAGAACTAATAAAAACCGAGAAAATCTCACAAAAGTCGCTATCACCTCGCTCACTTCCGCGCAAACCTTGTTCAGCTGGGACATAACGTCCATAGTCAAAAACATATATAGAAAGTTTGGTTTAATTCTATGCACAAATTTGCCATGTTATCAAAGTAGGTTAGTTTCCACTAAGTGCCATGTTATCAAGGTAGGTTAGTTTCCACTAAGTGCCATGTTATCAAGGTAGGTTAGTTTCCACTAAGTGCCATGTTATCAAGGTAGGTTAGTTTCCACTAAGTGCCATGTTATCAAGGTAGGTTAGTTTCCACAAAGTGTCATGTTATCAAGTTAGGTTAGTTTCCATAAAGTGCCATCTTATCAAGGTAGATTAGTTTCCACAAAGTGACATGTTATCAAGGTTGGTTAGTTTCCACAAATTGTTCAATTACTATGTTATCAAGGTAGGTTGATTTCACAAATTTTCAAGTACCACGTTGTCAAGGTAGGTTCATTTTCACTAATTGTTCAAGTACCATGTTGTCAAGGTAGGCTCATTTCCACCAATTGTTCACGTAATTTTTTGTCAAGGTAGGTTCATTTCCACTAATCACGTAATTTGTTCAAGGTAGGTTCATTTCCACTAATTGTTCACGTAATTTGCTGTCAAGGTAGGTTCATTTCCACCTATTGTTCACGTAATTTGTTGTCAAGGTAGGTTCATTTCCACCAATTGTTCACGTAATTTATTTTCAAGGTAGGTTCATTTAAACTAATCACGTAATTTGTTGTCAAGGTAGGTTCATTTCCATCAATTGTTCACGTAATTTGTTGTAAAGATAGGTTCATTTCCACCGATTGTTCACGTAATTTGTTGTCAAGGTAGGTTCATTTCCACCAATTGTTCAAGTACCATGTTGTCAAGATACATTGGCCTCGTTACAAGCTAGCCTGATATTCTCAAATTGCGAAATTTTCCATGTGATCCTGGTAGGCTGAAAAACATGAGATATCGATGGAGTAACGCGATATGTTTCTTTGGTTGGCTAACAGCCGATATCTTCCATTTGGTAATGATTTCGATCATGTTGAATTTAAAAAGGAGTTACAAATTGACGAATACAATTCAAAACGGCGCGAACTAACGACGTCATAATTGTAACTGAGAGATTTTGTCCGAAGCTAACGAAAAAGACAGGCCACCGCGGTGGGTCCGATTCTTCTTTTTTTACAGACCGCTGGAGTCACGTGATGCTCGAATGCACCAATGAAAGTGTGCGAAAAGAGCATCACGTGACTCCAGCGTTCTGTAAAAGAAGAATCGTACCCACCGCGGTAGCCTGTCTTTCTCGTTAGCCTCGATTTTGTCATTGTGACGTCACATCACCTGATAGCACCTTTGGAACATTTGCAATATTTCTATCCAGTTACCGAAAACCACCACCACATATTTTCATTAATCTTCTAAATACTTGATCTTTGTTTTGTTGATGTGAAGTGGATCATCTTTTATGTTGTGCACTCATGTTTGTGAAAATCGCAATACCATGAAGGAATGGCGCGATTGAGCTGAAAATTTCAGATGATGTAAAGCAGTGTGTGTTATGCAAATTATTCAAATTTCAGAGTCACCATGTATGCGTGGGCTGAGCAGCGTCCTCTGGACTGCTGCTGAAGCCGTATAAATAGAGGGATGTAACTGGACGTATCTGCTAGTGGTAAACGTTAGGTGAGATATAACTATGCCTCTTTGACGAAAGGAGGCCACATTTCAACAACTGACGGAGTTTGAATGGGGGAGAATCATCGGCGTTCGTAAAGAAGGATTGTTCTATCGTACAAAAGCAGCTCGTGTGAAGCGTAACAACAGCAGAGTGATGTGAATTTGGGAGCAGTGGACCGACGACGATCGGACAACTCGGAAATATGGGAGTGGACACCGAACAATAACGTCAATGCGCACTTAACGTCAAATACACATGGTTCTCATGACGCTGACGAACCGTACATACTCATCTAGATAGTTTGCAGCACATTGGCCAACTTCACTGTCTGCTTCGTCAATTTGTCGACATCTGCTGCGAAGTGGACTGTTTACAAGAACTCCTTTATACAGGATCCCCCTCATTCAAAACCAACAACGCCTGCGGCTGCAAAGGGCTCATGAACATAACATAAACAGGCGTGCAGATTGGCAACAATTGGTCTTTTCTGACGAATAACGCTTTAATTTGTAATGCCATGATGGTCGCCTTGGTGTTAAACGCTAATCCGGTGAACGTCAGCTTTCGGAGTGCATTTCGTCACAGAGGACGAACATTCGGAATTGTGGTCTGGAAGGAGATTGCATATCATAGATGATCCCATCTGCTAAGAATTTTAGGTATTCTGAACAGCAAAAGGTACATCAGTGAAATGCTGGAGCCCGTAGTCGTTCCTTTCCTTCAAGGCATTCCTGGAACTATATTTCAACAGTATAATACACGCCCACATGTTGCAAGGAATGTCCAAGACTTCTTATCAGCAGAAAACATACAGCTTCTTCCGTGGCCTGCGTGTTTGCGGGATATGTCGACAATTGATAGTGTGTGGGATTTCGTTGATCGGCGTCTCAGTCATGATCCTTGTTAGACCGGGAGCCGACAGCACTGAGAATCACCTCATCGAGTTCACGGATGAAATTCTAGGATTAGTTAAATCTTGATTTGCATATTAAAACTCAATCGGTGTGCCAAGTCCTATCTTGGTGGAAAACAACTGAAAACCGATTTTAGCGGCTGACTCGTAGGTTTACCATTGTGTTTTCCTGCTCCCAGCCCTCCATGTTTTCATATCTTTCGGTGCAGGAAAACACAATGTTAAATCTACGAGTTATGCGCTAAAATCGAGTTTTCAGGTGTTTTCCACCAAGATAGGTCTTGGCAGACCGACTGCGTTTTAATACGCGACTCAAGATTTAACTAATCCTAGCATTTCATCCGTGAACTCGATGAGCTGATTCTCAGTGCTGCCGGCTCCCGGTCTAATAACATTGATATTTATTTGCTTAAATGAAGGTCTGTTTTTGGTGTTTATAGATTTTTCCTTTTCCAAAATAGCGAAATGTAAAAAGGAAGTTTATTTGTATTTTTTGTATCAAGAATCCAAAAATATAAGTCATAATCTTAGCTTGTTGACTTCTTTGAAATGCGTATTTTTTAAAATTGCGAAGTTATAGGTTCAAGCCTATTTTTTATGCATGTTTGTAACGTACAAAATATAGGGCGCTAGGCGCAAATGCTTTCTATTAGCCATATTTTTATTAGCCATTTAGGGGACAGTTATTTATGTTAAGTCCTTTTCAAGATGAATTTGAACTAAACTGTTTTTTAGCCTCAAATACGATTATTCTTAATTTATTATTAATAATACTTATAATGTTATTAATCTCTGTAAAGATGTATATATATATATATATATATATATAAATAGATCACAAAAATACTAATTATGGTGTGTAATATGCAATTTAAAAGCTTAATTTATATAAATTTAGAAAGAAACATATAATTATGCATTTTTCCACATAGGGATATGCCCATATTTAGTACGTTTACATTTTATCAAACAAATACAAAAATATTTTAGCGTAATTTTTTTTTTAGTTTATTAACCATTTGGAAAAATGGTCATTGTTCTCTGTCAGGGTAGGAAATCAAAAACATATCTGAGGAATATTGGTTGAATCCGCATTTTATTCGTTTCCTTACTGGTCAATACGTAATCGGTATTTTCCCTTTGCTTTCAACAGAGATGGATACTTCTGTTGCCACTATGACAAAAAAGAAATACAAACTACAAAAAAATATAAATAACTCAGAAACAACTTGAGATACAGCTTTCAAACATATTGCATTTAAAAGTACATTTTTTTCTCTCTACGACGGTGTAAAAAGTAATAGTGTGGGATGTTTAAAAGTTTGAGAATGAAATTTCATTTAAAATTGATCGTCTCGGAAATCTGACGATGGAAAAGACTTTTCCCGAACAGCTAATGAAATGCTTGGATAATACGTAAGTTTCGGGTGGATAATACGTAAGTTTCAGGAAATCTGCCGAGTGGCAGGCAATTTTTACGTGTAATAACACTATTCATGTTTAATCTATGGCGTACGTAATGTAGGATCCACTCCGTGCGATTATTTGTCTTAAATTTTAGTCTTTGAAAAAATCATTTTCCAAATGGTTGTTGTAATCTGTTAAACTGCTTTTTTTGTATTTATTTCCAGTTCATTTTGCAACATTTTAAAGTGATTTCATCAACATATTTGAGAAAACAAAAATTCACGCATAAATGGGTTAAGCATTTTAAGGTACTTTTTTGGCATAATAAAGGACTCAATGAAGGAAAATGATTGAAACAAGAAGTTGTTTCATTTCCCTGGCAAAATTTGAAAATTTTAAACATTTACGCTAAATATTTTAAAAACTATTCTTAGGAGTGTGCTGTATAATTTTAAGTATCAGATTTACCATATAATTTAAGTAGTTTGGGAGAAAAAAAATGTGCAAATACATGTAAAATTACAGTAACTAGAAAATAGGAATTCTACTTTTTCAGAATTTAGTGTCGCCCCCGATTAAAAACTAGTATGTTGTGGCCATCACAAAACTTTCTTCTATATCATACATGTCAATACTTCAAAATTCGCTATCTCAGTGCCAAATTAAATGGCAATCTGTGTTCATCATGAGAATTCTAAAAATATGAAATTCCGTGCATTAGTTCTCGAGGCATGACTGTCACTGAAATCGTGTAAATCCAGCAAAATACAGCATAGCAGCGCCACCTATTGGGTTATTTACACCAGAACCTAATTATCACCAGCTTATGTCAACGTCTAACTGAATATGAATTTTGAGGAAAATTCGTGCATTAGTTCTTGAGATAGAGGTATTGCGCGAATCATGACAAATGCAGCATAGAAGTGCCACCTGTTGAGCGATTTGCAACAACACATAATCAGCAGCAATATTAATCAAGTTATACTTAAATCTGAAGTTTGATAAAAATTCGTGCATTAGTTCTTGAGATAGAGCTATTGAGGAAATAGTTCAAAATGCAGTACAGCAGCGCCACCTATTGGGCGATTTACACCAACACATAGTCAGCTTAATTTCATATGAAGGACTAACTAAATCCGAAGTTTGAGGAAAATGTGTGCATTAGTTCTTGCGATAGAGCTACTGCGAAAATAGTGTAAATCGTGCAAAATGCAGCATAGCAGCGCCATCTGTTGAGCGATTTACACCAAAACGTAAAGAGCATCCATTCATGTCAAGGACTAACGGAATCTGAAGTTTTATAAAAATCCGTGCATTAGTTCTTGAGATACAGCCTTTACGGAAATCCTGCAAAATGCTACATAGCAGCCCCACCTGCAGGGCGATTTACACCAAAAACTAATCAGCACCAATCTATATCAGGGACTATCTGAATATAAATTTTTATTAAATTCCGTGCATTAGTTCTTGAGATAGAGCGCCCACAAAATTTGTGTCGCATACAGACAGACAGACAGACTCACAGACATTTTGTAAAAACATGTTTTTTGGAATCTCTGACCCATAGAACGTGTAAATCTGTCGAAAACTGGAATTCAAAAATTTTCATGAAACCAATACTTTCTTCTTGTAAAGATAGAAGAAAGTAAAAATGTATATATAAATAGTACAAAATATATTCCAATTTTAACACTTACAGAATACGCTTTTATTTTATGTAAAATGACGTCATTCGCATCCGATTAAGAATTCCACATTTATGATCCACTCTTAAAGATCTACAGTAAAGTATGCATAGGACGCCACTATCGCGAAATAATACAGAAATGCAGCAAAAAGATGCCGTCATTAAAGAAACTCGACGAAAAAAACCCGGCTGTCTAATGATTCATAGACCTTCATTTGTTTGTAACATTAATATAGATACTTAAAATTAAATATAGTTTTTATAGCTCCATGTTTTAACAGAAATTATTAGTTTTTTTTTTTTTTTCAAAATAGCACGTATTTTAATTACAATTTCTTTCGGTTGATATGAGAAAAAGGCAACAAAAAGATATAATTGCTAGTTTTCAGCTATTTTCCTTTTACTTTTTACATTAATGGAGTACTTGAGTTCCCAGAATAAAACAAATGGCGCCAAAAACTACAAAAAAAAATTAATATTTCAAAAATAAATGGAGATGCAGTTTTCAAACAAATTGCATTTAAAAGTACTTTTTTTTTTCCAATACGACGGTATAAAGATTGAAAATGTGAGATGCTTAGAAATTAAAAAAATTGCTATAGAGCATTTAATCGTACAATGATACATCTGCTTTGTTTATTGCTGCCTTCTGTAAGGAAACGTTATTTTTTGGATATGACACAAAATAAGCTGGGAGAAAAAAATAGCATACCGTACCGGGGGCTAAAACCTGAAATTATTTTGCATTTTTATGTGTACATTTTTATTTTTTTTTTACTTTATTGTAAATCCGGTATTTTGTTTTATCAAACAGACTATAAGGAACAACTAAAATAAATCAAAGTCAATTGAAAAAAATACATAAGTTTTATCACTTTGAACATGCTACTTTGTTGAAAAAACACAAACTGAGAAAAATCACTTTTAAGTGAAATGGGTGGGTTATTTAAAGGATAGAGATGTCATAAAATCATTTTAGATAGATTTCGTATGAAATATTACCTATTACATTCTCCCCTATGTTGGAATTTCTGAAATTTTTTTGCAGATCTACACCGATCATGACCACTAGAACCCAAAACCACACTCAGTAAAAAACTTTATCTCTCTCTATCTCTATCTATCTATCTATCTATCTATCTATCTATCTATATATATATATATCACTTTCTTCTGGGCACGATAACTTCCACAATTCTGCAAAAATCTTTTCCAAACTGATGTATAAAATCTCGGTCAAGTTCGTTAATGGGCAAAATCGGCCCAAGGGCCTTTTGTGAAAATCGAAAAAACACCAGAACTTCTTAACTTTTGTACATATCAAATCAGTTTAAAATTTTTATTACTTCTAAAAATAGGGCTAAATGTTTATGTATAACAGATTTTTGATAAAATTAAAAATGGGCTCAAGGGGCGCAAAAATAGGGTTTTTCGGAGAAAAAAATTATAACTTCGTCAATTCTCAAGATATAAACCCAATTAATTTTATTATAAATTTCCTTAATATTATCTACAACTTTTATATTCACAAGTTTTTGATAGGACCAATTCGTACCGCAAAAAAAATTAAAAACGAAAACAAAAAAAGGGGGGGGGGTGTTGAAGAAGAAAATCCATAACTCCGTCAATTCACAAGATATATAATCCCCATGAATTTATCGTATATCTTCTTAATATTGTCTACAATATTTATCTAGACAATTTTTTGATAGGACCAATTTACAGCAAAAACAAATAAAAAATACATAGCGTTGAAGAAAAAAATCATCTTATTAAGGGTGTATTTAAATCCAAACTGCTTATTTTCTTACTCATTTTTAGATTCATTTTTGTTCTCAAACGCATCCAATTGGTAAAGTCTCTTATTCAGAAACTATATAATGTACCGTAATGATTGATTTTTGGATAGAGGCAGAATATCTTTCAAAAAATGATGTCAAAGTGGGCATTTTAAACAGAATTTCCCGAAGCGATTGTGTTAGAGACGAAAAATATTGTTCTACTGAGAAAATAATTGTTTATTAATCAAGTTTTAATGAATTGAAAGAAAAATAAAAACACATGTCGCTTATAAATCTTTCCAAAAATCACGTCAGCAAGTTTCATATTTTTTCTATTAAAAATAAAACTGGAAACATGCCAGAAAATTTCGAGTCGTTGAGCAAGGAAATGTATTTTTTTTTTTTTTTAATACCTCCTTAACATGATTCTGATAAAACCAGCCATTATATAAAAATGAAAAAAAAAACTCGTCAAAAGCGGCCAGATAAAATTGTTAAAGTGGGTTTATCTCTAATCATGGTTTAGTTTTTGTTGGTGAAATTAGTATACTTAACTTCGAAATCTACCTCCGCCTGTAGGCCGAGCCGGCAGGGATTTTTTTAAACTTGTATTTATAATACTCGGATCTTTATGAAACTTCATTAGAATATACTAGTGATAATAAAGTATAATTTAAGCAATAAAGTGTAATTTAAGCAAAAAATTAGAAAATCGATATTTTCGACATTTTTCGCCGAATGAAGGGTACCGAGTCTCCTTACCCTTAAAACGTATAAGGAGCTGTAAAATTAAAAAATCTCTCTATTCTTAAAAAAAAAAAAAAAAAAAAAAAAAAAAAAAAGTAACTAACGCTGTCACCGCCGCTGTTTATCATTTTTTTGTGACCGGGTGTATTTCTCCGTTAATATTAAGAAAACTACTGCATACAAAAATATGAAAATCAGTAGTATTATAGAGAATTTTGTATAAACACGCTGATGCGGACAGTTTTCAAATTGAATAATTATTTTAAGAGATATTTAATGTTAAAGTTGGTCAAAATCATTCCGTTAAAGTTTTATAGTAGCAAAAACTATGTATTAGGAATTTGATTATTTTTAGATTATTTTATGCATTAGAAGTTCCCGGTGCGCAGACTGTATTTTTTTTTGTTAATTTGACTGATTTTTTGAGGATTTATTTCCATTTTAAATTCAAATTTTCAGCATTTCGAGAGAGATTTTTGACAACTTTTAGAAAAGGGTACTATTTTAAATTGTTGCCAATTTTAAAAAAAAAGCGCAAAGCATACTATTTCCTTCAAATTAAAAATTTATTTACACGCAACTATTATAAACAGAATTTTTTTTTTTTCAAGTGAGAATTAAATAATTATGTATTAAAAGCAGGAAAATATTGATAATTACGTCATAAAACTATATTTACGCGTGAATTTTAAGAGTAAGAAAATTTTAAAATAATAAATTAATTAATATGCATTAAAAGTTGTAAATGGAGGATATTACGTCCTATTTAAAATTGCAAATCATAATATTGCTAAACAGTTTAAATTTGAAAATATATTTGCGTGAAACATTTATTTCATATTTTGAGATAATCTTGTAAACTATTGTGCAGAATTCAAAGACAGCGCAAACAATATTTCCTTTCTAACAACAAAAGTATTTTCACGTGAATATTAAAAAGAGAAAGAGAACTTTCGTGAAAATGACGTCCGATTTAAAACGATTCATTTAAAATATCTTATTTAAAAGAACTTTCTTATAGCGTTTTTTGAAAAAAAAAAAATAAAAAGAGACAAAGACTCTGTTTACTTAATTTATTTTATATCAGCTTATTTTTACATGATTCACTGATCTGATTGAATCACAGACGAAAACAATCCGTCAACACGGAGATCGCCTCTGTTTGTTTTTTTTTTTTTTTAAATTATAATTCATTCTTCCGAAATTATTTGAAAACCGATCAAATTAGTGTGCTTCTAGAGTTTGCGGTGTCTGAACGGGTGTTGGCGAGCGTAGCTCGTAGGGTGCACAGCCCCCTATTGTGTAAAAAAAAAACTTTTTACTTTATTGTAAATCCGGTATTTAGTTTTATCAAATAGACCATAAGGAACAATTAAATAAATAAACAATTAAATTTAAAAAATCAAAAAAACCCGACTGTGTAAAAAGCGAACTAATTATTTCTCATCAATGTGAAAATATTTTTTTTTTCAATTCCTATTATTAGCTGATACTCTCGCTATATATATCTTTTGAAAATTTTCAATCGTTAATAAAATACTTATTATTCATCACATCAAGCTCAAATAAATTTTTTTTAACTTGTAGTGGATGACAGTTGATGTTAATCCAGTTTTTTTTTCAAATATTAATTCATTAATTTAATTTAATTAAATAATTTTCAATAACCGAGAGAGCCCTCTTCTAGATCAAGGTATTTTAAGACCGAGAGAGCCCTCTTCTTGATCAAGGCATTTTAAGCGCCACTCAAGAGGAAAGAAGAATGGGAGATAAAAAAATTCTCTTATTGACCTAAGTAGGAATTGACATAAAATATTTTTTTTATTACTTGTTTATATTACTTAACTATTTTTTTCTATTTATTTGTATTGATTACTATTAAGCTGTGTTTAATGGTTAGTTCCCATCTATAAACACTGTTTTCATGAGGTCTATAGATGTCTATGATGGTTAGAGTTGCAGTAAAGCTAGAGATCCTGCAAACACAACTTCCAGGTTGTATAATATTTTAACAGAACTTCTAACTGTAAAATAGTCAATGAAATATCGTCTTCATTTTGAAAGACCTATCTAATGATATGCCACTCAATAGGGTGCGTAAATTATTTTTCGTCTCTACCGCCATTTTGTATTTTACGGCCGCAATTTTGAATTTATAAAAACAAAACTTGCCTATAACTATCGGGCCGTTAAGACGAATTGACAGAGTCCTCATTCATTAAAATCCATCCAGTCGTTTGAATGTTTCGAAGCCACAAAGAAATCCACATACACAGATACGCGTAAAACACATAACCCTTCTTTTCAGTCGGGTAAAAATGCAAGTCAATTGAAAAATATACATTAAATTTTTATCACTTTGAACATGCTACTTTGTTCAAAAAACACAAACTGAGAAAAATCCATTTGAAGTGAAACGGGTGGGGTATTTAAAGGGATAGCGATGTCATAAAATCGTTTTAAACTTGTATTTATAATACTCTGATCTGTACGAAACTTCATTTGAATATACTAGGGATAATAAAGTATAATTTAACCCTTCACTGCACGATTTTTTCTATTTTTATGAAAAAAATTATTTGAAATCTATATATCGGTCTAACAATGGGAAAAATAGTAAAAAAAATTAATTTTCAAATTTTCAGCTAAAATTTGATATTTTATGGCGTGTACCCTATGTACACAAATAAGTTTTTAAAATATTGTATTGCTATATTTTACAACTAAATGGGCTTAAATTAATTAATTTTATCTGCTTAACACTCTTCAACTTTGTTTATATTAATATTTTTAAAGTATTCAGTAAAAATAATGAAAGTAAATTTTATCTTGATAGCTTGATCGAATATTTTTTTTTTTCCGAAGAACAAATTCTAATTTTTTTGTCAAATGCAGCCATCTGACATGGACAAAATGTGTTATTCCATTCTTTGGACTGTTTTTGACCAGTAATAGAGATCATATTGGCCAAATTCTTGGCACATAATAAGAATTAACGTGTTTTTAGGTATGTGCCAGATATGGCACGTTGTGCAGTGAAGGGTTGAGAGAAAATTAGAAAATCGATATTTTCTACATTTTTTGCCGAATGAAGGGTACCGAGGCCCCTTACCCCTAAGCGTATGAGGAGTTGTAAAATTAAGAAATCTCTCTATTCTAAAAACTAGTCGAATATGCCAATCCCAAAACTTTCTTCCATCTCATACATGTTAATACTTGAAAATTCTCTAGTACAGTTCGAATTTTAAATGGCAATATATGCCCATCATGAGAATTATGAAATTCCGTGCATTAGTTCTTGAGGTAGGACTATCGCTAAAATCGTGTAAATCATGCAAAATGCAGCCTATCAGCGCCACAGGTTAGGGGATTTACACCAAAATCTTATTATCAACAACTTATGTCAACTTCTAACTGAATCTGGAGTTTGATGAAAATCCGTGTATTAGTTTTTGAGATAGAGCTATTGCGGAAATCGTAAAAAAAAATTCCACATAGCAGGGCCACCTGTTGAGCGATTTACACCAAACACTAATATGACCAATTAAAATAATAAACCTTTGTAAAAAATCACCATAAAATAAAAATAAGACATAGGACGCGTTTCGAGCTAAAAGTATAACAGCTCGTCATCAGCTACAGTAAACACGTGTCCGTAAGCGGACAAGGTGAAAAATGAACTGATCAGTTCATTTTTTACCTTGCCCGCTTACGGAACCGTGTTTACTGTGGCTGATGACGAGCTGTTCTATTTTTAGCTCGAAACGCGTCCTATGTCTTATTTTTGTTTATGGTGATTTTTTACAAAGTTTTTTATTATTTAAATTGCTTCATATCGCCAGTTTTCGGTGCTGTTTCACTAATAGGACCGATTTATACTACGGCCTAACTGAATCTGAAGCTTGATGAAAATTCATGCATTAGTTCTTGAGATACGGCTATTGCATAAATATTGAAAAATGTAGCACAGCAGCGCTACTTGTTGAGCGATTTACACCAAAACCTAAGCAGCAGTAACTTATATCAGAGACTAACTGAATCTGAAGGTCGATGAAAATTCGTGCATTAGTTCTTGAGAAAAAGCTGTTGCGATGATCAAGAGTAATGCAGCATAGCAACACCACCTGTAGGGCGATTTTCACCAAAAAGTAATCAGCACCGAATTATATCAACATACTTGCCAACCTCCCGATTTTTTCAAATCAACAAAACATACTTAAAACTAGAAATTTTATGTAATAGATGAAAAGGCGTAGGGTTCAAATAACTATCACGTCGAAGCAAGAAACATTTAGCTTAATAAATTTTCTGGTTGAAAGTGTGTTTCTTCGTTTAAAAAAAAGCGGGAGGTTGGCAAGTATGTATCAAGGATTAACTGAATCTGAAGTTTTATGAAATTTCGTGCATCAGCTCTTGAAGTAGAGCTATTGCGGAAATCGTGAAAAATACAGCGCAGCAATGCCACCTGTTGGGCGATTTACGCCAAAAAGTAATCAGAACCTGTATATATCATGGTCTAATTGAATCGAAAGTTTTAATGAAATTCCGTACGTTAGTTTTTGAGATAGAGCACACACAAGTTTTATCACATACAGACAGACTCACAAGAGAGACCCATTTTTTAAAACCCATCAAAACGTATTCAGGACCTTCTAAAACGTATAAATCCGTCGAAAACCGGAAGTCGAATTTTTTCATGAATCCAATACTTTCTTCTTGTAAAGATAGAAGAAAGTAAAAACTAACTAACGTTGTCACTTCCGATGTTTTGGAATTTTTTGTGACCGAGTTAATATTTTAAAAAAACTGCTGCTTATAAAAATATGAAAATCAGTGGTATTATAGGGAAATGCTGGATAAACACGCTGATGCAAACAGTTTTCAAATTGAATAATTATTTTAAGAGATATTTAATGTTAAAGTTGGTAAAAATCGTTCCATTAAAAAAGTTTTATAGGAGCAAAAACTATACATAGGAATTTAATCATTTTAGACCCTTTTATATATTAGACGTTCCCGGTGTGCAGACTGCACTTATTTTTTTAATTTGATTCATTTGTTGAGGATTTTTTTCCTTTTTTTATATTCAAAATTTCGGCACTTCGAGAAATATTTTTTACATCTTTTACAAATGGTATTTTAAATTGTTGCACAAACATTGTTATACAGCACAAAGAATGCTATTTCCTTCAAATAAAAAATTTATTTAAACGTGACTATTATAAACAGAAATTTTTTTTCAAGTGAGAATTAAATGATTTCGTATTAAAAGCAGGAAAATATAGAAAATTAAGTCACAAAAACTATATTCACATGTGAATTTTAACCCTCTGTCTACCAGAAGGGTCCAATGGACCCGACATGTATATTCAAAATATCTATTCAAACCAGAAAATTTCTTCAAAACAAACTAAATGTATAAATCAGACAATAATAAGTTAAATAAACAAATTAAATAGTTTTAAGTAAAAATTCTGGTGTAGAATGTTTTTATAAAACTTGAGTAAAATTTCCGGTAGTTCTAGGGTTAAAAGAGAAAGAAAATTGTAAAATAATAAATTCATTAATATGCGTTAAAAGTGATAAATGGAGGGAAATTACGTCCTATTTAAAATGTTCAATCAATAATACTGCCAAACAGTTTAAATTTAAAAATATATTTGCGCGAGACATTTATTTCCTATTTTGCGCGAGACGTTTATTTCCTATTTATCCTTTCAACTACTGTTGTGAATTCTAAGACAGCGGAAATATTTTCTAACAACAAAAGTATTTTCACGTGAATATTAAAAAGAGAAAGAAAACTTTTGTGAAAATTACGTCAGATTTAAAACGATTCATTTAAAATGTCTTATTTAAAAGAACTTTCTTATAGCGTTGTTAAAAAATACCGGGGGACAATTTTCAAATTTTTCTCTGATCTGATATAATGAAAGACTAAAACAATCAGTTAACATAGAGATCGACACTGTTTTTTTTTTTTCGTTATAATTCAGCATTCCGATTTTTTTTTTTTTTTAAGCCGATCATATTAGCGTGCTTTTAAAGTTTGCGGTGTCTGAACGGGGGTTGGCGAGCGTAGTTCGTAGGGGGCAGAGACCCCTAGTGGTTTAAAAGATCGTAAACACTTTATGAGGAGGTTTTTGAATTTTGTAACATTTTCCAGTATTTTCGAGAGTCTTAAAAATTTGAAATCTTTATCTGTTAAATTTACAACTTACCAGATTTTACATATACAGACTAAAAAAAAAGTCTAGAAATAAGGAATAATTAGCATTAAAAAGCTTTGATAAAAACTTTAGACGTACTTTTTTAGCTCGCAGGCTGTCAAAGCCTGAGAGCTAATGTGGCTGCATGTTCTGTATGTACGTACATAACGCGATATTTCTTGATAGAAATATCCGATTTGGTTAAAAAAAAAAAAAGAAAAAAAAAAGAAAAAACTTAGTTCATTCTGATAAAGCTTTTCCCTGATTAGTTTTAGGAGTTCATTTGTTAAGTAAGGTAGTAGGAGGGTATGGGTATGGGAGCTAATCCCCATTAACTTTGATAAATGGGTTTTTCAAGCAGAATTATCAGATTTGCTTCAAATTTGGCAAACAGTTAATTCTGATAAGGAGCTTCCCTGATTAGATTTGGAGGTCCATTGTTTAAGTATAAAAGGGGAAAGGGGCTAATACCCCTTAATTTAGATAAATGGGTTTTTCTATCCAATTTGCTTCAAATTTGGTATACCTGTTTATTCTGATAAGGTGCTTCCATGATGAGATTTGGAGAGTTATTGGTTAAGTATAAAGATGTGAAACGGGGGGGGGGGATGATCCCCCCTCAATTTAATTTTCGAGGGCACTATTCTTTGAAATAAGAGTACAATATACAATTAGTGTGACTAGCCTGTGAGCTTAATGCCATCAGTTTAACTGGGCAATTTTCTTTCTTTTTTTTCTTTTTTAATTGTCTAATTCACAGGTGTTAAATATAATGTCATCTACAAAGGGTTTTGAATCGATATTTTTGAAACTTCTAAAGTACAAAGCACATATCTATATGTTTACGGGAAAACGCCGGTTTACCTCGCTTCCAGTAATGATCTGGGATCTTTTTTCCAGGACTCATAATCCATTAAAATTTAGGCGTTCGATACGGTCTATGACATATGACATCAAACGGCACAAGCATGTATAAAATCAATAATTTTTCAATATTTTCACTAAGTTTTTTAAATGTTTTCCATATAAGTGCGTAAAGGAATCATTTTACAGCTTTAATAAATGCATTTTATTGACTAATTTTGTAAAAAATAAATAAATAAAATAAAATGAAAAGTCCGAGAAATATTTAAAAAGGAAAGTTTCAAAAATATTTATTTTATGGAGACACTCGAGATATGTCTCATAATACAAGGAAAATAATTTAAATGATTTTATTATTTAGATTTAGTTAGGTATAAAATGCCTTTTTAGTTATTAACCCTGTATCTACTGACGGTACTTATATATCGATTAGTTGTAATACAGTTTAGAATGAATTATAGATACATTATTTTATCTTGTTCCAAAAGCATTATGGGTTACACAAAACAAAAATATTTTTAAAAGGATGATTTCTTTTGCCTTTGCATCTTTTCAGATTTCTTGGCGATGGGGGATGTGGGTTTTTTCAATTTGAAAATATTTCTCTATTTCTATTGCAAGAACATTATATTTGCACATTTCCTAATTCTGCAAAATAATAAGAAAAATATTTAAAATAAATGATTTGAGTGGGGTTATCAATAAGGTACAAAATTCCTATCAATTCAAATTTAATCAATCCTTCTAAATCCTTCAATCTTTCTAAAATCCTTCTAAAATGTGTTAAATGATTATGTGAATCTTCTAATGTAATTTAAACAATTCACGAAAAATGCTTTAGAAGATAAAATTTTCCCGAATTCATAATTCAGAACGTAAAGGGTTAAACTGTAAATGCTCTACCTATGTTTTTATGTTTACAAAATATATCATAAAGGAAATTAAAATCAATAAACTCAACTTGTTAAATGATTTGAGTCTGTTGATGCAATAAACGTGCGGCGTAGCCTGCAAAGCCACTACTTTGAAATGCAGACAATTACCAAGGTTAGGTTTAAACAAGTGAACGAAAACTCATGCGTACAACATAGATTATGAAACATTTTCCAACACATTCAGAATACTATAACAAAACTTCAGTTTACTAAGGTGAAAAGATGATGTTTAAATGAACAATTTGGAAAATACAAAACGCATTTGAAAAGTCCATTTCTTCTGTGACTGTGAAGATTTTTTTTTTTTTTTTTTTTTTTCTTTTTGTGTGTGTGCAAAGCTGATTCTGTTCTATAGTTATCTATTTATATTACATAGTATGTTTATGCGATTTGAAAAGTCAATTTCTTCTGTGACCGTGAATAGTCGGGAAAATATACAATTTCTTTTGTGCAAAACTGTATCTGTTCTATAGATATGTATATTACATACTATGCTAAAAGTGAATTCAGTTAACCGCATAGCACAGTTGAAAATTTGCATTTATCCATTTCCACCAATAAACGGATGTTGTTGAGAATTTTTGTGCGCCCCTGTATACGATTTACAGAATTAATACACACCAAGTAATAGTTAACCCTTCACTGCACGATTTTTTCTATTTGTATGAAAAAAATTATTTCAATTCTATATATCGTTCTAATAATGGTAAAAATAGTAAAAAAAAAATTAATTTTCAAATTTTCAGCTAAAATTTGATATTTTATGGCGTGTACCCTATGTACACAATTAAGTTTTTAAAATATTGTATTGCTATATTTTACAGCTAAATGAGCTAAAATTAATTAATTTTATCTGCTTAACACTCTTCAACTTTGTTTATATTAATATTTTTAAAGTATTCAGTAACAATAATGAAAGTAAATTTTACCGTAATAGCTTGATCGAATTTTTTTTTGTTTCCGAAGAACAAATTCTAATTTTTTTGTCAAATGCAGCCATCTGGCATGGACAAAATAAGTGTTATTCTATTTTTTGGACTGTTCTTAATCTGGGATAGAGATCATATTGGCCAAATTCATGGCACATAATAAGAATTACTGCGTTCTTAGGTATGTACCAGATGTGGCACGTCGTGCAGAGAAGGGTTAAATAGTTAAATTTAAAAACGCATATTACAACTGAAAATGCCCTTCCAGCAATTATTGTTTGTAGGCTTCAATAGTTCAATTATTGTCTATTTTTTCAGTAGCTAAATTCTTTTGTGTCTCCCTGTTAATGAACGATAAATTCTATGCATACCCTAGTCTGCAGTGAGAAACTTGCAGTACACCTCAGTCATACATATCAATTTAAATATGTTTAAACTAGTGTAAAAGCGTTACAATACACCAACAACGATTTTTCTCTATGCATCGTAAGGTAACGAAATTCTTTTGAGTGTTCCTGTAAATGAACCATCAATTCTACACTCTGTATTTTCAAGAACGAACCTGGCATAGACAACCGAAAAAACGTACATAAATTACATGCATCGAACTCTATTTATGCAAGTTGGAACATGGACGGACAAACCAAATTCATAAATGCTTTTCAACGTCGTTGGAAAGTGTTAAAAATAGTGTTTATTTAACTCTGATTGGCCAGGACTGTGATGGAGTTTCGATAATTAGATCTATTCTACGTTACATTTAAGAGCAATTTAGTCCTTGTGAGAAAAATCCAAGTTTACAAAATTCGAAACTGACACATCGAAGATTGTTGGCTACTTCAAAGACAGTATCGACCAGTCCAACAAGATTAAATAATTAGTATCTGGCAGAAAGTACAAATGTCACTAAATAAACTAGACTCTGACTTGCTATACGTGCGGAGTTTTTGCGGCACGTGCGGTAATTACTCAAACTCCAGTCGAATTATCTAGGATGCCTTCACAATGGAGCTCTATAAGTGTTGCCAGTTGACCCTTCAAAAGAATACCATACAAATATCTGCTTAGAGAGAAGCCCTCCTAAAACGGAATTTATTACTGTCCCAAGTGATTTTTATTAAAAGTAGTCCTTATTTAAATCCGATTGGCCAGGACTGTGATGGAGTTTCGATAATTTGATCTATTCTACGTTACACTTAACAATTTTGTCCTTGTAAGAAAAATAAAAGTCTACAAAATTCGAAACTGACGTATCAAAGATTTTAGGCTACTTCAAAGACAGACGCAACCAGTCCAGCAAGATTAACGCTGCAATAATTAGTACCTAGCAGAAATAAAAATGTCACTACAAATAGTAACATGTAGTTGTCGATTCAATTTTTTGGAGTATGTGAACGAACTACATTTATGCCAAACTACGCTTTGATTATTTCTATACGTTTGGAATTCTCACGCCACCTGCGGTAATTACTTAAACTCTAGTCGAATGATCGTGGATAACGTCACGATGGAATTCTAAAAGTGTTGCCAGTTATTCCCTTTAAAAGGGTCCGGGACACAAAAATCTTAAATTAAAAAAAAAAAAAAAAACATTTATTGGATTAAAAACTTCTCTACAGTTTTCTGCTTAAAATGACGTATAAATCAAGTTTCTATTTTAACTAGAACAGGAAATATTAATTTTTTCGTTTTGGTTTGTTTTCAAAATCTACCTTTCAAGCGATGGTTGTCAAGGAAACGACTTCTTGTGAAATTGCGTTTCTCTTCATGATGGGTTTTTTCACCATTACTCATATTTAAATTGTTATAAATCAAGAACCGTTGCAGATAAAGGGTTCAAACTTAGAACATGTCTTTTTCAATAGCTTTACTTTAAGCTAGATTCAGCAAATTAAAAAATATATTACTTTTGAAAATATTTTTTTTTTAATTGCATCATTTTTTTTAATTTAACTATTTTTAATTTTTTTTAATTAATGTTTTTTAAAATGCTGAATCTAAATTAAAATTTATATATTTCTGTTTATTTAAATGAAAACAAAAGGAAATTATATAAATATTTCGAGTTATAACGATTTTAAACTACCCCACTTTTTAAAAAAAATTACATTTTAAATTTTTTTAAAGAAATTATGAGAAGTTTTATCATGCGATTTTGTTTACAAATCATATGGTTAACCATCACAAAAAATTTCAAAATTTTAACTCAATAAATAAATTTTTCTGAAATTGTATCCCAGACCCCCTTAAAAGAATACTGTACAAATGGCTGCATAGATGGAAACCCGTCTAAAACGGAATTTTTTACTGTTGCTAGCTATTTTTTGTAATTAGAAATTTGACTGCATTTAGTTTAGTAGACCGTCTGTAAAGGTAGCCTTTTTATAATTCAGTTCTGTATTAAATCGTAAGTTGAAAAAGAATGTTTAATGAACATGAATGTTCAATATAAAATGAAAATTAAGTTATGCTTTTTATGTATGTAATATTTCATGTGGGTAATATGTATTTTGCTATTTTTTTTCTAAATAATCAAAATAGTTATTAGAGTAAATTCAAAATCCGTAAAATAACAGAAACTTGTCAAATGATTTCTTGAAATTCTTTTAGTAACATTCATGCAAAAAAATATGCTCAAACGATTTTTTTAACTTTTTAAAAGAAGATTGTAAAATTAACTGTTACAAATGGTAATATTTAAAATTATTTAATTGCATTAAAGTAATACAAAAAAAATTTGGTCTTATGTTTGTTCCTTGTCTGATGCAGAAACTATGAATTTGTTAAATCTTTATGAAATATTATTTGATCAATGGATTGAGAAACATTATTCCTGAAAAAAAACCTTCTACAAGTGTAAAATATTTAAGTGCTAAAAATATTTAAAGTAATGTAAATTTATGAAAATTTAAACATAATTTAAAATTTTATGAATATCTAAAGAAATTGAAAAAAGATTTATTAAAAAAAATCTTTTCATGTACAAATGACCAAAAACTCTTATTGTTAAATTAAAATATTTCAAATGTTTTCATGATTACCTGACATTGCTATCACATTTTTAAAATGAGAATATTTTTTAAATGTACTTATTCGAGAAAGTTTTTCTTATGCTCAAAATGAATTGTCATGACGCATGCAAAATTATTTGAATGTTTTGATGATGACCTCGCATTAGCGACTATTTTTAAAATGACTATCTTTTAAAAATGTACATTTATGCGAATTTATTTCTTAATCAAAAAAGCATTGTTTAACACATGCAAAAACTTTAATGTATTATACAAAAATTTTCAATTGTTTTCATTATGAAATTACATTGCTATAAAATGCTTAAATTGAAAATCTTTTTAAACTGCATGTAATAGTAAAAGATTTCTTATGCCAAAAATGCAATGTCATGGCACATGCAAGATTATTTATATATTTTGAGGATGACCTTACATTGGCATCCTATTTTTAAAATGACTAGATTTTAAAATTGTACATTTAGGCGAATATTTTTCTTAATTAAAAAAGCATTAACACATGCAAAATATTTAATGTATTATGCTAATTCTTTCAAATGTTTTCATTATGAAATTACATTACTAAAATAAGTTTTAAATGAAAATCTTTATAAAACGCATGTAATAGTAAAAACTTTCTTATGCTCAAAATGCAGTGTCATGACACATGCAAAATTATTTAAATATTTTGAGGATGACCTCAAATTGGCATCCTATTTTTAAAATGACTATCTTATAAAAATGCACATTTAGGCGAATTTTTTTCTTAGTTAAAAAAGCATTGTTTAACACATGCAAAAACTTTAATGTATTATGCTAAACCTTTCAAATGTTTTCATTATTAAATTACATTGCTATAAAATGTTTAAAAGAAAAATCTTTTTAAAATGCATGTAATAGTAAAAGATTTCTTATGCTCAAAATGCAATGTCATGGCACATGCAAAATTATTTATATATTTTGAGGATGACCTCACTTTAGCATCCTATTTTTAAAATGACTATCTTTTAAAAATGTACATTTAGGCGAATTTTTTTCTTAATCAAAAAAGCATTCTTTAACACATGCAAAAATGTTAATAGATTATGCTAAATCTTTCAAATGTTTTCATTATGAAATTAAATTGCTATAAAATGTTTAAAATGAAAATCTTTTTAAACTGCATGTTATAGCAAAACATTTCTCATGCTCAAAATGCAATGTCATGACACATGCAAAATTATTTATATATTTTGAGGATGACCTCACATTGGCATCCTATTTTATAAATGACTAGATTTTGAAATTGTACATTTAGGCGAATATTTTTCTTAATCAAAAAAGCATTGTTTAACACATGCAAAATCTTTAATGTATTATGCTTATTCTTTCAAATGTTTTCATTATGAAATTACATTGCTATAATATGTTAAAAATGAAAATATTTTTAAAATGCATGTAATAGTAAAAGATTTCTTAAGCTCAAAATGCAATGTCATGTCACATGCAAAATTATTTATATATTTTGAGGATGACCTCACATTGGCATCCTATTTTTTAAATAACTACCTTTATAAAATGTACATTTAGACGAATGATTTTCTTAAACAAAAATAATTGTTTAACACATGCAAATATTTTATGTATTGTACAAAATTTTTCAATTGTTTTCATTATGAAATTACATTTGTATAAAGTGTTTAAATTGAATATCTTTTTAAACTGCATGGAATAGTAAAAGATTTCTTATGCTCAAAATGATACGTCATGACACATGCATAATAATTTATATATTTTGAGGATGACCTCACACTGGCATCCTAGTTTTAAATGACTATCTTTATAAAATGTACATTTAGGCGAATGATTTTCTTAATTAAAAAAGCATTGTTTAACACATGCAACAATGTATTATGCTAAATCTTTCAAATGTTTTCATTATGAAATTACATTTGTATAATATGTTAAAAATGAAAATATTTTTAAAATGCATATAATAGTAAAAGATTTCTTAAGCTCAAAATGCAATGTCATGACACACGCAAAATTATTTATATATTTTGAGGATGACTTCATATTGGCATCCTATTTTTTAAATGACTATCTTTTAATAATGTACATTTAGGCGAATATATTTCTTAATCACAAAAGCATTGTTTAGCACATGCAATAATGTATTATGCTAAATCTTTCAAATGTTTTCATTATGAAATTACATTCCTATAAAATGTTTAAAATGAAAATCTTTCTAAAATGCATATAATAGTAAAAGATTTCTTATGCTCAAAGTGCAACGTCATGACACATGCATAATTATTTATATATTTTGAGGATGACTTCACATTGGCATCCTAATTTTAAATGACTATCTTCATAAAATGTACATTTAGGCGAATGATTTTCTGAAGCAAAAATCATTGTTTAACACATGCAAAAACTTTAATGTATTACACAAATTTTTTCAATTGTTTTCATTATGAAATTACATTGCTATAAAATGTTTAAAATGAAAATCATTTTAAACTGCATGTAATATTAAAAGATTTCTTATGCTCAAATTGCAATGTCATCACACATGCAAAATTATTTATATATTTTGAGGATGAACTCACATTGGCATCCTATTTTTAAAATGACTAGATTTTGAAATTGTAGATTTAGGCGAATATTTTTCTTAATCAAAAAAGCATTGTTTAACACATGCAAAAAACCTTAATGGATTATGCTAAATCTCTCAAATATTTTCATTATGAAATTACATTGCTATAAAATGTTAAAAATGAAAATCTTTTTAAAATGCATGTAATAGTAAAAGATTTCTTAAGCTCAAAGTGCAATGCCATGACACACGCAAAATTATTTATATATTTTGAGGATGACTTCATATTGGTATCCTATTTTTAAAATGAGGATCGTTTAAAATTGTACATTTAGTTGAATATTTTTCTTAATCACAAAAGCATTGTTTAACACATGCAAAAATTTAATATATTATGCTAAATCTTTCAAATGTTTTCATTATGAAATTACATTGCTATAAAATGTTAAAAATGAAAATCTTTTTAAAATGCATATAATAGTAAAATATTTCTTATGCTCGAAATGCAACGTCATGACACATGCATAATTATTTATATATTTTGAGGATGACCTCACATTGGCATCCTATTTTTTAAATGACTATCTTTTATTAAAGTACATTTAGGCGAATTTTTTTCTTAATTAAAAAAGCATTGTTTAACACATGCAATAATGTATTATGCTAAATCTTTCAAATGTTTTCATTATGAAATTACATTGCTATAAAATGTTTAAAATGAAAATCTTTTTAAAATGCATATAATAGTAAAAGATTTCTTATGCTCAAAGTGCAACGTCATGACACATGCATAATTTATATTTTTTGAGGATGACCTCATATTGGCATCCTATTTTTTAAATAACTATCTTTATAAAATGTACATTTAGACGAATGATTTTCTTAAGCAAAAATCATTGTTTAACACATGCGAATCTTTTATGTATTATACAAAATTTTTCAATTGTTTTCATTATGAAATTACATTTCTATAAAATGTTTAAAATGAAAATCTTTTTAAATGCATGTAATAGTAAGATTTTTTGTGCTCAAAATGCTACGTTATGACACATGCATAATTATATATATATTTTGAGGATGACCTCACATTGGCATCCTATTTTTTAAATGACTATCTTTTAATAAAGTACATTTAGGCGAATTTTTTTCTTAATTAAAAAAGCATTGTTTAACAAATGCAATAATGTATTATGCTAAATCTTTCAAAGGTTTTCATTATGAAATTACATTGCTATAAAATGTTTAAAATGAAAATCTTTTTAAAATGCATATAATAGTAAAAGATTTCTTTTGCTCAAAGTGCAACGTCATGACACATGCATAATTTATATTTTTTGAGGATGACCTCATATTGGCATCCTAATTTTAAATGACTATCTTTATAAAATGTACATTTAGGCGAATGATTTTCTTAAGCAAAAATCATTGTTTAACACATGCCAAAACTTTAATATATTATAGAAAATTTTTCAATTGTTTTCATTATGAAATTACATTGCTACCGTAAAATGTTTAAAATGAAAATCTTTTTAAACTGCATGTTATAGCAAAACATTTCTTATGCTCAAAATGCAATGTCATGACACATGCAAAATTATTTATATATTTAGAGGATGATCTCACATTGGCATCCTATTTTTAAAATGACTAGATTTTGAAATTGTACATTTAGGCGAATATTTTTCTTAATCAAAAAAGCATTGTTTAACACATGCAAAATCTTTAATGTATTATGCTTATTCTTTCAAATGTTTTCATTATGAAATTAAATTGCTATAATATGTTAAAAATGAAAATATTTTTAAAATGCATATAATAGTAAAAGTTTTCTTAAGCTCAAAATGCAGTGTCATGGCACATGCAAAATTATTTATATATTTTGAGGATGACCTCACATTGGCATCCTATTTTTAAAATGACTATCTTTTAAAATTGTACATTTAGGCGAATATATTTCTTAATCACAAAAGTATTGTTTAACACATGCAAATATTTTATGTATTGTACAAAATTTTTCAATTGTTTTCATTATGAAATTACATTTCTATAAAGTGTTTAAATTGAAAATCTTTTTAAACTGCATGTAATAGTAAGATTTCTTATGCTCAAAATGCTACGTCATGACACATGCATAATTATTTATATATTTTGAGGATGGCCTCACAATGGCATCCTATTTTTTAAATGACTATACTTTAATAATGTACATTTTGGCGAATTTTTTTCTTAATTAAAAAAGCATTGTTTAACACATGCAACAATGTATTATGCTAAATCTTTCAAATGTTTTCATTATGAAATTACATTGCTATAAAATGTTTAAAATGAAAATCTTTTTAAAATGCATATAATAGTAAAAGATTTCTTACGCTCAAAGTGCAACGTCATGACGCATGCATAATTATTTATATTATTTGAGGATGACATTACATTGGCATCCTATTTTTAAAATGACTAGATTTTAAAAATTGTACATTTAGGCGAATATTTTTCTTAATTAAAAAAGCATTGTTTAACACATGCAAAATCTTTAATGTATTATGCTAATTATTTCAAATGTTTTCTTTATGAAATTACATTGCTATAAAATGTTTGAAATGAAAATCTTTTTAAACTGCATGTAATAGTAAAAGATTTCATATGCTCAAAATGCAATGTCATGGCACATGCAAAATTATTTATATATTTTGAGGATGACCTCACATTGGCATCCTATTTTTAAAATGACTATCTTTTAAAATTGTACATTTAGGCGAATATATTTCTTAATCACAAAAGCATTGTTTAGCACATGCAATAATGTATTATGCTAAATCTTTCAAATGTTTTCATTATGAAATTACATTGCTATAAAATGTTTAAAATGAAAATCTTTTTAAAATGCATATAATAGTAAAAGATTTCTTATGCTCAAAGTGCAACGTCATGACACATGCATAATTTATATTTTTTGAGGATGACCTCATATTGGCATCCTATTTTTTAAATAACTATCTTTATAAAATGTACATTTAGACGAATGATTTTCTTAAGCAAAAATCATTGTTTAACACATGCAAATCTTTTATGTATTATACAAAATTTTTCAATTGTTTTCATTATGAAATTACATTTCTATAAAATGTTTAAAATGAAAATCTTTTTAAATGCATGTAATAGTAAAAGAATTTTTGTGCTCAAAATGCTACGTTATGACACATGCATAATTATTTATATATTTTGAGGATGACCTCACATTGGCATCCTATTTTTTAAATGACTATCTTTTAATAAAGTACATTTAGGCGAATTTTTTTCTTAATTAAAAAAGCATTGTTTAACACATGCAATAATGTATTATACTAAATCTTTCAAATGTTTTCATTATGAAATTACATTGCTATAAAATGTTTAAAATGAAAATCTTTTTAAAATGCATATAATAGTAAAAGATTTCTTATGCTCAAAGTGCAACGTCATGACACATGCATAATTATTTATACTAGCTGACCCGCCCGGCGCTGCCCGGGCAGAAACTGTGCCGGGACTGTCATTGAAAAATATATCACTGTGGTGGACTTCATAAACAAACACTGAATAATATTTATTTGGCACAGATGTCAAATACACACCACGCCAATATAACTATAGATCCACAGTTATTCTCCGGAACGTTTAAATCAGTAATTTGGATTTCAGAAGCAACGCGTTCGCCCGTGCGACGGTTATTAAGCCTACTTTGCAGATCGCTTATGCTGTGTGTTTGACGCCATTCTCGATCCAATCTAGTATTTCGACTTTCTCATCTTAATGCGGCATTCGCCGAGATCTTTTACGGGCATTTCTAACGATATTGTGAAGTTCCATAACTGCAGCGAAAGAGAGAGTGTAAATAACTAAACGCAAAACATAAATAAACCGGATTTACCTCCGCCTAAATCCTGCCAAATTACTTTACACAGTAACCAATGAGATGCGTTTCTCGGGCGTTGCCATTAAACAATAACAAATAATCGCGATTTCTGTGCCACGTACGTTAGTGTAATATATATATAGATATTTTGAGGATGACTTCACATTGACATCCTAATTTTAAATGACTATCTTTATAAAATGTACATTTAGGCGAAGGATTTTCTTAAGCAAAAATTATTGTTTAACACATGCAAAAACTTTAATGTATTACACAAAATTTTTCAATTGTTTTCATTATGAAATTACATTGCTATAAAATGTTTAAAATGAAAATCTTTTTAAACTGCATGTAATAGTAAAAGATTTCTTATGCTCAAAATGCAATGTCATGACACATGCAAAATTATTTATATATTTTGAGGATGAACTCACATTGGCATCCTATTTTTAAAATGACTAGATTTTGAAATTGTACATTTAGGCGAATATTTTTCTTAATCAAAAAAGCATTGTTTAACACATGCAAAATCTTTAATGTATTATGCTAATTCTTTCAAATGTTTTCATTATGAAATTACATTGCTATAAAATGTTAAGAATGAAAATCTTTTTAAAATGCATATAATAGTAAAAGTTTTCTTAAGCTCAAAATGCACTGTCATGACACACGCAAATTTGTTTATATATTTTGAGGATGACCTCACATTGGCATCCTATTTTTTAAATAACTATCTTTATAAAATGTACATTTAGACGAATGATTTTCTTAAGCAAAAATCATTGTTTAACACATGCAAATATTTTATGTATTGTACAAAATATTTCAATTGTTTTCATTATGAAATTACATTTGTATAAAATGTTTAAATTGAAAATCTTTTTAAACTGCATGTAATAGTAAAAGATTTCTTATGCTAAAAATGCTACGTCATGACACATGCAAAATTATTTATATATTTTGAGGATGACCTCACATTGGCATCCTATTTTTAAAATGACTATCTTTTAAAATTTTACATTTAGGCGAATATTTTCTTAATCACAAAAGCATTGTTTAACACATGCAAAAACTTTAATGTATTATGCTAAATCTTTCTAATGTTTTCATTATGAAATTACATTGCTATAAAATGTTTAAAATGAAAATATATTTAAATGCATAGAATAGTAAAATATTTCTTATGCTCAAAATGCACACATGCATAATTAATTATAAATTTTGAGGATGACCTTATTGGCATCCTATTTTTTAAATGCCTATCTTTATAAAATGTACATTTAGGCGAATGATTTTCTTGAGGAAATATCATTGTTTAACACATGTAAACCTTTAATGTATTATATAAAATTTTTCAATTGTTTTCAATATGAAATTACATTGCTATAAAATGTTTAAAATGAAAATCTTTTTAAAATGCATATAATAGTAAAAGACTTCTTATGCTCAAAATGCAACGTCATGACACATGCATAATTATTTATATATTTTGAGGATGTCCTCACATTGGCATCCTATTTTTTAAATGACTATCTTTTAATAATGTACATTTAGGCGAATTTTTTTCTTAATTAAAAAAGCATTATTTAACACATGCAATAATGTATTATGCTAAATCTTTCAATTGTTTTCATTATGAAATTACATTGCTATAAAATGTTTAAAATGAAAATCTTTTTAAAATGCATATAATAGTCTATTATATGCATATTTCTATATATGCATATTTCTTATGCTCAATATGCATATATGCATATTTCGTATTCACAAAATGCTATGTCGTGACGTATGCAAAATTATTTATATATTTTGAGGATAACCTCAAATTGTCATCCTATTTTTAAAATGAGTATCTTTTAAAAATGTACATTTAGGCGAATTTCTTTCTTAAGCATGAAGCATTGTTTAACACATTCAAAAACTTTAATGTATAATGCAAAATCTTTCAAATGTTTTCATTATGAAATTACATTGCTATTATATATTTAAAATAAAAATCTTTTTATAATTCACATACTGGTAAATGATTTCTTACACTCAACATTCTCATAACACATGCAAAATTAATTAAATGTTTTGATTATGACCTCACAATTGCATCAAGTACTCGTTCCACACTTAATTCACTAGTGCTAGGGTGACCAATTCTTTTTTTTATCTTTCACACTTCCCGTTGTCATAAATTTCTCATACCAGTTACGAATGCTTTGCAGGCGTTACCCGTAAGGCATGGTGACGTCAGGTAGACGTCGTTGTGAAGTCACACTGTGATTTTGTGACCGCCGATGTGACGTCATGTGACGTCGATATGACATCATATTGACTAGAATGCGAAGTCGTTATGGCCGTTTTAGAGGTCGTTTATGACGTTACATTGTGACCACTCTGTGAAGTCACGGTGTGACAAATTTGTTAAAAGTATGTAATTTGTGACTATTTTGGCATTAACTTTGTGACGAACCTGTGACGAAAGCGACAATGCTTTGAAGTCAGTCTGTGACCAATTTGTGAAATATGTGTCATTTGTGACGAACTTGTCATATACACTTTGATGATTTCAAATGAAAATCAAATTTCAAATTTTTGCTTAACAGCCGCAAATGCGAATATAGTGAAAAAGATTCCATGCTGGGACTCTAACCCGGGCCATCAGTATAGCGCACTGACGTTCTACCGACTAAACCACATGGAACGACACCCAACCTGGAAAATTTCTCACTATTAAATGTTGGCAAGGCTACAAACGCAGCACAAGAAGGAATATTTATTGTGAGCCACCGACATGGGGCAAACACGAAACTTATTTAAATCAAGCATCGATTGTAACTATGTTAATACTTGGAAAATTTTCCAGAGAAAACCATTCGCCTTGCATACAATATTTCAAATGAAAATCAAATTTCAAATTAATTGCATAAAAGGCATTTTTAATTTGAAATATTGTATGCAAGGAGAATGTTTCTCCCTGGAACAATTTCCAAGTATTAATATAGTTCCAATCGGTGCTGGATTTAATAAAGGCTCACGATAAATATTCCATCTTGTGCTGCTTTTGTAGCCATGCCAACATGTAATAGTGAGAAATTTCCCAAGCTGGGTGTCGTTCCATGTGGTTTAGTCGGTAGAATGTCAGTGCGCTATACTGATGGTCCGGGTTCGAGTCCCGGCATGGAATGCTTTTCACTATGCTTGCCTTTGCACCTTTTAAACAATTAATTTGTAATTTGATTTTCATTTGAAATATTGTAGATAAGACGAATGTTTCTCTCAGAAAAAAATTTTAAGTATTGATACCGCGATGAATTTTAAAATAAACTTTTGTTTGAAACATAAAATCTTATATTTTTACCGTACTTTTTAGCAAAATTTCCCTATTTTGGAGTCCTATTCTAAAAAAAATTAATTTTTCCCCGTAAAAAGCAATCCTTATCAACTGATATATTTTTTTTTATTAAGTTCTAAGCTTGATCTTGAGTTCAAGCTTGATATTTAGAGTGTGTAAGTTTTTTAATGTGTTGTGATTTGCTATTGCTTTATTAAATACGATCATGGAGTCTAGCGGATATTAATACAACTCTAATTTATAGAACGGCAGGATAAGCCATATTTATTTACATTTTTTATTCCCGTGTATATTGTATTTTGTGAATATGAGCTAAATAGATTTGGTATGTTTTATAGGAAAAGACTTATCTGGGAAATAGAAAAAGCAAGTAATAAAAATCATACGTTAAGCATATATTATAAAACACTATCCAACACTTCCTGAATGCTTTAACAAGACATCGTAATTTAGGGAAATAATGTAAATAAGATAACTAAGTAAGCATTTTAGAAAACGCATAAAACATTTGAAAAACTGATGTCAGCAGTTGCTATCCATGGCCAAATGTTTTCCGGTTCTTTTGAACAGCTCTGTATTTCATTTGTATGTTGATATATACACTATATATTGGAAAATTTTAGTTAAGCAAGAAAACGCCTAACATATTGAAATTCTCTTTCAGCAATTTATACTAATATATAGAAACATACTTGAATACTTTTATACAACCCTGTAGTTTACCTAGAACCTTTATTACACGCCACTATTTAGTTAAAATTTAATCCAAACTAAGACTCTCTTAAAACTGCTGAAATCACATTTCCAGAAATTATAATTTATAGATGGCCATGTATCCAATTCTTTACGTGACCCTGTGTATCATTTTATGTATATTCTACAAACATTTCTTAGTAAATTAAATGCAGTTCAGTGTAAAAAAGCATAACTCATTTAAAAACCACCTTTAAGCAATTTGCGCCCGTACCCAGTAACCCTTACGAATGCTTTTGTGTAACCCCGTATAGGAATTATAGCATTTATATACACAATATACTATGCATAAATATAGAGAATCATAAAAGCGCGTATCATAATTAAAAATGCATTTCCAGCAATCGTCGCTAATGAACAGTACTTCGGATACAATAAGTATCAGAAATTTTTGTGTGTCCCTGTATATGCTATATACACTTCATATCATACATGAAATAATTTATAGTCTGTATTTCAGCGATGTATATCAATTTTATTATATATGAAATAGATTAACATAATTAAAGTACGCCGCAAACAATTCCCTCCACTCCCATATCATTATGTATTGGAATTCCTTTTTTAGCCCTGTAAATGAACAATAACTATTCTTTGCATTCTTTGCACATGGTTAACAGAATGCATATTTTAGTTCGCTTCATAAATGCATATCAATTTTATTCTCTTTGAAAGCTTGTAAAATCATTAAAAATCATTCGAAACGATTTTTTCCTATAGGCCGTAATGTAACGGAATATTTTTGGCTGTCCCTGTAAATGAACTAACCATGCTACAAACTTCATTACAACTAGGGACCGTGCTACGGTAAACGTCAATAACATCCAAAAATTTCAGGGCAATCCGAGTATATTTACGAGAGTTTGAGCGCGGTCAGACGGCTAGACAGACAGACGGAGAGACAAACCGAAGTCATAAGCACTTTTCAACTTTGTTGGAAAGAGTTAAAAAGAAAATATAAAAGTAAAATAAATGGCTGCATATGAACTGTTTTTATTGTTTTAAAAATATTTTAATGTAAAAAGTAGTTATTAATCTCTTTGAAAAAATATTCAGTCCTATATTATGTATCCTGTATTATATGAACTTTTTAAAAAATATATACCAAAGCAGTTGAATCTATAACTTCCTATCAGGCATGAAAAACACTTTATTTCAATGCTTAAATATCATATTTTACTTTTTAGTGCCAAAAATTACGTGTATCATAAAAATAGAAAATGAGTTTATAATAGAAGAAAACTTAATAACCGATTCAGAATGTCTATAATTAAATGTTTGATTAAAATCACAAACAGAAGAAAAAAAATGTTTACATAGAATTTAAAAAATAAATATACGAATTTGAAAAACACTAAAAATAATTGGTATTTATAGTTGTACTATTAAACAATGTAACGGAGCCGATGTCGTAAGGTGGTGTGGTAGCGGGCAACTTCAACGGCCTGGTCTTATCAATATCGAAAAAATATTTTATTGTATCACAAACAATTAAATAAGAATTTCTAGATTAAATAATTCATAATTACAACGTTTTTCATATAAGGGTTCGAGTTCAGCTGTCAATAATATATTTATCGAATCAAGTCCAGTCCTCGAATAATAGATCACTTTCAGTGTAGTCAGTCTCTTATTTATTCAATGTCCACTATTTTCGAATATAGAGTTCGCGATGCTCGACAGGAATGTCGCACTTTTGTAGGTGTTTAACCGAGGTTTAGGAACCTCCGATCTTCAACTCCGTGATGGAGATATCTTAACAGCCACACCTGGCTTTCGCTTTTCTGTGCTTCGGAATATGTCCCGAAGCCGTCGACCCGTGAGAGATTTCCACTCTGCACGGCCAGAAACACCTTGAAGTCTCAACTTCAACAGAAGGGAAAATTAAGCTCTCGAGAATGCTCCTGCATCCTCTTTTATAAGTTTCGTTTTTCCGTCTAGGACCAAAGCCACTCCCATTAGCCACTCACCATCCGCGGCCCATGATCTCATAGACCAGCTCTTTCTCTATAGGCTGCAGTCAGGAACCTTAGCGTCCGCTTTAATATCTGGTTTCACTTTCTACTTTCCCACGGGAACGAGACCCTCGTGAACATCAAAAGAATATTTCTCTCGCTAGATAAGAGTTCCTTTCACCCTAGTGTCCTCTGCGAAGATTGATAGAAATTGTAGTATTTGTTTCATCTTTAGCGACATTTTCTAGGACTATGAAGAAATTTGGAGGCTGGGTGAAAATACATTAGCTTCCCTATGCTGGCTTTTGCCTTGTAAATTGAGAGTTCCAATGTGAGATATCGTCGAATTCTCACAACAACAACAAACTACAATAGATGAATTAAATGCATTATTAGATTTAACAATATCTCAAAAAATTTTCCGTATGCTATAAGGAATTCCTATTTTATAATTTTGACAAAGGTTAAATCTGAAAACATTGGTATGAAGATTTAGGATTTAAAAAAATAATTAAAAATATTATTGGCACTAAAAGAAAACTCTTTCAAAAGTTTCACTACTGTAATATGTAAAAATACATTTTCTCAGTATAATGCTAATTTCTAATCTGAAACAATTTCGTAATATCATAATAATCGAATATCTACATAATCTATAAGTGTTAGTAATCAGAAAACAATTCCAGATCTGTCTCTCATTAATATAACATAAAACTGTTTAACTCATAATATACAAATCAGAAATAAAAGATTTAAATTAAATAGACTTACATTTATGTTCCATTAATAATATCCGTGTATCCTAAAATGGCGGACGTCATTCTGTTATCTTAAAAAAAGGTATTGTAGAAGTGGTGATGTTCTAAACAGTGAAATAACTTCCCGCATCTTCTCTTATTTATTTTTCTGTGGTCATATCTCACGCAGACGATTTCAGCAGACGTTCTTTACCGCTTATTTGTTTTGTATGCAACAGATTTGGAATTTAAATGCACAATGAGAGTGTCTTTAATTAAAAGTTTCTATTTGAAGAATTTTCCAATGTATTTTACCTTATCAGTTCCAAATAATTCAAGTTAAAGTGTATTGTAAAGTTTCTTTTTTGTAAATAATAATAATAATATTATTATTATTCATAATTACAGTTTATTAGATAAAACAATGTTTAAATTTTTTAAATGTGTAAAAATCACTTTAATGGTAATAATGAACACCCACCCACCCCCCCTTTTTTTAAGTAAAGCTTGTTTCACACGCAATAAATACAAAATATATTCTTAATAAATAAAAAAGGATTATCGAGGATAAATTAATTTCTTTGTCAATCTGTCATTCTTTTCATATTTATTTTCTGTAAAATAAATCAATTTGTAAAATAACTTATTTTTAAAGTCTTATCTCTAAAATACGAATTTGAAATACGAATAATTAATTATATCATGGGTTTTGCATAAATTTTGTATATTTCTTTTATTTTCGGAAAAATGTTAATTTTATTTAAAAAGTCTGAAAGAAGTAGAATTTTTTAAAATATAGTTACTTAAAATAGTTAAACACTAACAGGAAAAAATGACTTGAATGCAAATTATAAAGCAAGAAATGCACATATGACTAAACTCTGAAGACTCTTTCTACGTGCTCATTAAAAGCTGCAGACTTAACTGTAATAGAAAATTTTTAGTTTGAAATCGCAGAAAAGTTTCGAATACCACTGGTTAGCAAAAAAATAAAAAAAAATTCCTCTCTGCAAACTAAATATATAAAGTGTACAGATTTAATACTCCTAATTCTAAATATGTTATCCAAATTGCTCCAGCACGTACCATTTTTCCGAGAAACACTTTTATAATAATAACAATCAGTGAAGGATTATTATGTTAAACTGCAATGCTAGATAAAATTGAAATCATGAAAAAAGTATACCTTCACTGTCTTAGATATCAAATTGATAAAATATAGCATGAAAATTTAGTTTATTAATGCTTGTATCGTGCACTTTATTTATTATGTCCCCCCCCCCCCCCCCCTTTCGTGACAGAATTTACCATTTGCTATCCACTAATATATTTTCATTCCTTATGCCGCTGTAACTCGGGACTGTTTAAAATATTTCTCTGCATTCTCAAAGATTTTAAAAGTTCATATTTTTGTCATACTATGACTTACAATATGTTGGTTTTTTTATCACATATGTGACGTGACGTACGTTACACGCAATGGCATAACAATGACGTCACAATTTTTTTTTAATTGCTAGAAAAAAAAATTACAGTAAATAACATATTTTGAAGAATTTTTGTAATTTTTAAAAGTTTTCTAAGAAGTTCACATCTCAGTCACAATGTGACATCACCGAGTGGTGGCAATTTGGGCAAAGATGTGACGTGACCACAGTGACTTACAGTGACGTCACAAAGACGTCACCGTAACCACGCATGCTATAAGAGTACAAACGGATGATATGCGAAACGCTTCGAATTTGCAGTTGAAATGCTTCATCGCATGTAAACGTCGCGTGCAACGAAAGGATCTCATGTAGTATAAGAAGGTAGTAGAAAAAAACTTCTTAAGTTATGTGCTGTTGTAATTATTTTTGCTGTAGGCATATTATTATTATTATTTTTTTGTAATAATTTTTCGAAGTTGTACAGAGACTTTTGGGACACCCTGTATTTCGTACTAACGAAGCTCCATAGTGTTTTTTTAATCCCTTTTTTTAAAAAAAATAGAACGGCTCAGTATTTTGTCCGAGAACGCATACAAATATACAAAGTTAAATCTCTTCACGCTGCATCGTGCTAAAAAATGCAAAATTATTTATTTTTTTTAACCATTTGGAAAAATTGTTATTGTCCTCTGCCAGGGTAGGAAATCAAAATCATATCTGAAGCGTTTTATTGGTTGAATCCGCATTTTATTCGTTTTCTGATTGGTCTATCTAGGGGTGCACAACCTTCTTAAGAGAAGGGCCACTTACAAAAATTTCTAGGTGCTCGAGGACCACATCAATAACACGGAGAGAATTCTATTTCGGAGGGGGGGGGGGTGATATGTGGCCTATAATCAAATATATGGTTTCAGAAGGGGGGGGGGGGAGTTTTATCGCTTTAGGTTACAGTACCCAGTCAACATTTCCAATTCAGTTAGCAAGGTCACATAAACATTTTACTTTTGTATATATATATAACAGAGATATAGCAAGGAGTATTTAGGACTGATAATATTCCTTTACTTTATTCGGGTGAGTAACTTTGGTTTTATTAAAAGTGCTAACAAACAAACATAGGCATGAAAGTGACTAATGCTGAAAAAAGTCTGAAATTTATGAACGAAGGGTGGGGGTGGGAGGGGGGGAGGCCGATCAATGAATTTGCGATTTTTACGCGCCAGATCAACGAAATTCGCGTTTTTTCCGTGCCCGATCAACAAAATTTGCTACTTTTCCGCACCTGATAGAAAAAATTTTCAATTTTTCAGAAGCCGGTCGACAAAATTCGCAATTTTTCAGAAGCCGGTTGACAAAATTCGCGAATTTTCCGCACCGGATTGACGAAATTCACTATATTTCCGCGCCTGGTCGACGAAATTCGCTATTTTACCGAGCCTAATGAACGAAATGTGCGATTTTTTCGAGCCCGACCAATGAAATTTGCGATTTTTTCGAGCCCGACCAACGAAATTTGTGATTTTTGGAGCACGATCGACAAAACTCGCGGTTTTTTATGCGCTCGATTGACAAAATTTGCGAATTTTGCGCCCCTGATCAACAAGACTCGCGATTTTTCAGTGTCCGATTGACAAAATTCGCGATTTTTCCGAGTCCGATCAACGAAATCAACAATTCTGAACTGACTCTAAGGAAATTTGCAATTTCTTCCAGCGGCAAATTAACGAAATCCACGATTTTTTTTCTTGCGATAAACTCCTCAAAATTCGCGATTTTTCCTTTCACGACCAACGAAATTTGCGATTTTTCTGAGCCCGATCAACAAGACTTGCGATTTTTCCGCGCCTTATAGATGAAATTTACATGTTTTTTCCGCACCCGATTAACGAAATTCGCAATTCTTAACTGACGCTGACGAAATTTTCAATTTTCCCCTTGGCAAATTGACGGGATTCGCGGTAAACAGACGGAACACGCGATTGTTTCGCAGCCGATCAACGAAATTTGATATTTTTACACTCCTAATCGACAAAATTCGCGATTTTTCTGCATTCGATCGACGAAATTCGTGTTTCTTAGCTGGCAAATATAGCAATTTTTTTCCCGCTGCAAATTGACGAAATTCGTGTTTTTTTCGCACTGCAAATTGACGAAATTCGCGATCTTTTCCTCGCAGCTGACAAAACTCACGATTTTTCCGAGGCCGATCAACGTAATTTGCGATTTTTCCACGCCTGATCGACAAAATTCACGTTTTTTCCGTCCCTGACCAACGAAATACGCGATTTTTCCGAGCCCCATCAACAAACTTCGCGATTTTTTCGTGTCCTATCGGCAACATTTACAATTTTTTTCGCGCCTCATCGACAAAATTCGCGATTTGTCCGCTCTTGATCAGCGAAATTTGCAATTTTTTTGTGTCCGATCAACCAAATCGCGATTTTTGCGTGCCTCATCAACAATATTAGCGATTTTTCCGTTCTCGATCGGCGAAAATTGCAATTTTTCGCGCCTCATCTACAAAATTCGCGGTTTCACCGTGCTTGATCAACGAAATTTGAGTTTTTCCGCGGTGATCGACAAAATTCCCGATTTTTTGTGTTCGATCAAGCAAATTTGCGATTTTTGCGAGACTCATCGACAAAATTCGCTATTTTTCAGCAGTCGGTCAACGAAATTCGCGATTCTTAACAGGCTGACGAAATTATAATTTTCCTCGCGGCAAATCGACGAAATTCACTTTTTCTGCGACCTATTTCAAAAATTGCAATTTTTTCCAGTTATAAATTGACGACATTCGCGGGCCACACATTAACTCATCGCGGGCGACTTTAGGCCCGCGGGCCACAGGTTGTGCATCCCTAGTCTATAGAGTAATCTGTATTTTCCCTTTACTTTCAACAGAGATGGATACTTCTGTTGCCACTATGACAGAAAAATAATAAAAACTACAAAAAAAATTAATAACTCAGAAACAAATTGAGATACAGCTTTCAAACAAATTGCATTTAAAAGTACATTTTTTTCTCTATACGACGATATAAAAAGTAATTGTGTGGGATGTTTAGAAGTTTAAGGATGAAATTTCATTTAAAATGGGTCTTGGAATATTAATGTTTAATCCATGGCGTACGTAATGTATGACCAGCTCCGTAGAAGTTTAAAAATTTACAGTACAGAAAAATGTAATCCGTGGTGTAACGTAATGTATGAAATTTCATTTAAAATTGGTCCAGGAATATAATGTTTAATCCATGGCGTACGTAATGTATGACCAGCTCCGTAGAAGTTTAAAAATTGACAGTACCGAAAATTGTAAAACTGAAATTTCTTTTAAAATTTTTTCATGATGGGTCCAGGAATGTTTAATTCATGGTGTCCGTAATGTATGATCAACTCCGTGCGATTTTTTATGTCTTAAATTTTAGTCTTCAAAAAATCATTTTACAAATGGTCGTTGTAATTTGTTAAATTGTTTTTCTCTTATGTTTAGTGCCACTATAAGTATCAGTTATATATTCAAGAAATATTGAAATAGTTTTGTTCATTAGCCTGTTGCATAAAATGTTCGTGGTTGCGTATTTTATATGAAAATATCTAGAATCAGACCTTAATTCGAACATACTTTGAACCTTGTGGTGTTGCTCTTTGTGCTTTGAAATGTACCACACAAAAGCAAATTTTACTAAATAATGTTTAGATACAAATAAAACTTATTATTATTAAATAAACAGATATTTTTACAACATATGGGTAGGTTTTGATTAAAGTTTGTTTTCTTATGCAGAATTTAAATTTTTTAATATAAAACATACTTTTTTCAATAATTTCTCATTAAATATTAAATTTGAATACATTTAAATAGTTCCTTGATTATGAATAAGAACAGTTTGAAGTTTATATATAAAAAAATTATTAAAATACATAACTTCCAAGTATTTTTTTAATAATCATGAAAATTACCAAATACCCTCAGTATAGAGGGGGATATGCAGTTGAAATATCTCGAATCTCAAAATGTTAATGTGGTTAACCTAACATTAAAGTTTGGGAACCAATGTTGTATGCTACTATTTCAAGGTATAAAAGTTTAGGGAGAAAATGTTTAGCTTCCTCCTCCTTTTATTAACCCCTTAATTCCCGCTCCCGTTCATTATTTCGCGTGCCCGTCCTATTTCCGGGCTGGAGATTTAATTGCTGGAAAAAAAATTCTGAAACCAGAAAAACAGAACTGGCATTTCCGTGTGAAGTCTTTGAATATTAGCGTGAAAATTTGGTTTTTGGCGCTGATTGTGATGTTGAACTTGGTAATGCATGTTTCGAAATGTATCACACTCAAAAAAATTATTAATTCTCAAAATTTAATATATATTATATTATTTCAAATATTATTTGTAAAAGTTTATTTGACGACGATAAATGAAGATCTAAGATGTGAAAAATAAAGGTGTTATTCGCATTCATTTGTATGGTGTGAAACAAACATTAAAACACAGAATTCTCGCATGATAGCTCTCCACAAATGTGAATTTGTTATATAACATCTTTTTCTTTTTTCGCCTTAAAAAAACTAATTGCATATTTCATATAGGAACCTTATAATTATTCAATTTCTGTAATAAAAAAATAGGTACTTTTTTGATGGTTTTTCCAAATATTAAGGCTGTTCTTAACTGCTCTGACCAACAAGCGCAAAACGTTTTGACACATTTACAAATTCATTTTTTAACGGAAAGGTATAAAATTGGAAAGCCTGGCCATGGAAGCGATTGGGAATTGAACTGTTTTTTCCGTTTTTTGATCCATCCATTACCTATTGAGTTATAAGCCATTTTGATCACGTGACAAACACGTTTTTCGCCCGCTCTTGAGTGCTGTTTCTTCCTTCACGTGGAAATTCGGTTCAAAACGCCCACTTTGTCATTATTTTCTGAAAGATCTATTGCGTTTGCAAAAAAATGGTAAAAACAGCTCAATGACCTAGTTTCTGAACAACGCCCGCTAGTTTCATGCATTTTCGAACAAAAATAAATTAAAACTTATGTCAGAAAGTTGCCCTTTTCGATTTGAGAACAGCCTTAAGCGTCCCTGAAGGGGTTAAGCAATCTCGGAGAATCTGCCAACTAGCGCAACACATCTGTCATGTCATAACCTAATTCCTTTGGATAATACGAAAAGTTAATACAGGAAATATCACAGATTGTGTTTTATAGATATGCCAAGAGATGGCAGCACCATAATTAATACAAATAGCAAAAGGCAGGAAGAGGTGAAGAAAATTTGACAAATGACACTGTTTTCCAATTTGTAAAAGGGATGGCGCCATCAAAAACGGGAATTTTTTTTCCATAATGAAAATTGTTCTTGTTCAGTCTGTATAAATTACTAGAATTCTAACTAATGCTTCTTTTTACTTATTTATTAGCCCCCTGTATGCTATTTTTTTCTCCCAAAAAATAAAATGTTGTCTCAAACAAATAACGTTCCGTTGTATAAAGAGAGCCGTAAAACAAAGCAGATGTATTACTGTACTGTTAAATACTGTATTGAAATTTTTTTAACTTCTAAGCGTAGCTATGCTTAGAAGCTATCCTTAGCACATTTATATATATTTTATATATTTTATATATATATATATTTATACATATTTTATAGCACATAGCTATGCTTAGCATATTTTCAATTTTTATACCGCGTATAGGAAAAAAAAAGTACTTTTAAATGCAATTTGTTTGAAAACTGCATGTGCATTTAATTTTGATGTATTCATTTTTTTTTTTTTGTAATTTTTAGCGGAACAGATGTATTATAATCCCGCCTCCTTCATCTTGGATTTTTTCTTGGCGTGAACTAAAAATTGTTTTTCAATTAACAGTTATAATTTTTATATTCCCGTTTTTTTTCAATATTATATTAATCTATCAACATAATATTTAACCATTGGCGACATTTACTACTTGGCGAAAAAGGAGTTTTCATGCAAGAAAAGAATCCAAGATGGCGGATGTAGGATTATAATACATCTAAGCCTTTTTAGCGTCATTCGTTTCATTTTGGCAACTCAAATTCTCCATTTCTATAGAAAGTAAAAAAAAAAAATGGAAAACAGCAATTATATCTTTTTGTTGCCATTTTCCTATAAAAACTGAAAGAAATGTACTTAAAATACTTGCTATTTTGAAAAAAATATAAATGAATGATTTCTGATAAAACAGGGAGCTATTATAAACTAAATTTAATTTTAAGTATCTATATTAATACTAGCCACACTTTGCAACCAGTTTGGTCTCCTTTAAATCTGTGCAAAGCATTATATCATGTTATTTTTATTCATAATTTAATTTAATCAATCCTTCGCCAAATCGGAAGATTCTGATACAGAAATCATAAACTCGGTATTTTTATGTTAGCCGAGTGCAGCTGATAAATCGCAAACATTGTACCCGTCGTATTTTTTTCTTATTTCATTAATTTCACTTCAAATATAATACCATCACTCATTTTATTTAAAATACATAACTTTAATTTAAAACTGGAATACTTAAAATTTATGACTGTCAATTTTCTCTTATTTCTGAAAAAGGAAAATAAAGAAAAGAATGAAAAGAAAAGGAAAGAAAAGGAAAAGAAAAAAACGTAATAAATAATACAATAAACTATGACATTTAATTTCAACATCAAAGCTTTGTTTTAATTTAACTCGCGGAAAATTGACATAATATTAATAATTGACAAATATGACAGTCGTATGAAATGGACTATTATAATACTGATGATATGATGGCGATGGAACAATATTTGGCGATTTATCACCCGCGTCCGGATAACATTAAATTACCAAATTGGCTATTTGGCATATAAAAAGTGAAGCGGCCAACCCGGAACTGTTGATGACAATCACATGACTTAAGCTATTATTATAGAGATTACGGACAAATGAATGCCTTTGAACCATGAGATAGTCGATTTTTTTCCCTCGAGTTTCTTGAATGACGATACCTCTTTTTTTGGATTTGTGTATTACTCAGCGATTGCGACTTTCTATGCGATGTTGTTTAACTCGTTCAAGAGCGGCACCTTTTACACGAATTCTATTCGTTTGTCACCACTTTTTGTTAATCATTTGACTTAACTTTATAAATTACGAAAATGTCGTAATTAAATAAAATCAATTTTACTTTTCTTTTTTACTGGTATCAAACTTAGCGTTTTAAGGATATTCTGAGGTTACATATATGCTCCCATAGTCCCGAACGGGTTAAGACTGGATCGCAAATAAGGAATTCTTCTGAGGATGCGGATGACGTCATTTTATATAAAATAAAAGCGCGTGTTTTAAGTCTTAAAACTGAAGTATGTTTTGTATTATCTATATTTATATGCATATATTGTTTTTTTAATCCGCGTAGATACTAAATTCTGAAAGAGCAAAATTCCTGTTTTCTAGTTTTCTATTTTTTTTTTTTTTTTTTTTTTTTTTTTTTTTTTTAACACTAAGTCAATCATGAGGGTCAAACTTTAACCATAACAATAAAGGGTACTTTTCGGTTAGCCTGGCGCCAGTGTTATATATACATGTTTATATACACACATATATGTATATATACATATATATTTACATATATATATGTGTGTACCGTTGGAAACCGTTACTCTAAACTAGTAATTCTTCAAAGTTTAAATGTTTAGGGAGAAAATGTTTAGCTTCCCTTCTCCTTCTATTTAGTGTCGCATAACCAACATCTGTCATCTCTCATGTCATAACCTAAATCATTCTTATAAATGAATAAAAGATCTAATGAAATACCAGAGTTTATGTTTTGCAGAGACCACAAAAGATGGCAGCACCATAACCAAAACAAATATGAACAGAAGAAAATAGCATGACAATGTTTACTAGATTGGGACACAGATGTCGCCACCAAAAAAAAGAAATTTCTTCGTTAATGCACTTGGTTCATATTCAATCTAACAAATTACTAACAAATGCTTCTTTTTATTTATTTCTTTTGAGATTTTTTTAAATTGTTATTCTGATTTGTGTCCAGATTAGAAGTGTGCAATTAGAAGTGTGATTTGAAGAATGCAATTTTTGTTTCTATAAAAATTATACTAATTGCATGGGCGTAATCTGGCGGGGGGCAAGGTGGGGCATATGCCCCCCCCCCCTACCAGTTTTTTAAGAGCAGGGGCAAGACATGTATTTTGCCCCTCCAGTTTTTTGTTTTGTTTTCAAATTTCTGTATTTTCCTTTTTCGCTTTTTTTTACCCCTTTAGTTTAATAATTTATATTACTATCTTGGGTTTGAACTAGAATTGGATACAGCAAAATCAAAACAGCCAGAATTAATGTTTTCACGTTGACATAAGTAATTTTTCTTATGTCTTGACAAAACCTTCTGCTATAATAACAGTTCAAGAGATTTTTTTTCAGTCTCCCTTTTTACCTTTTTGCACAAAGTACAAAACTTATTTTCCTCTTCATTTCCAGGGATGTTTTTTTTGGAGTGCACGTGTGGGAAGAGGTGGGAATAGATATCACGATTACTGTGTCTTGACTTTGACCATTGTCCTTTTTCGTAAGATAAGAAACAAAACAAGAACTTTCTGGCCCTCAGGCCTCTCGACTATAATGACGCTCCTTGAATATACTCGTAGCGTCAGTCCAGTACTGGTGAGCTGAGGAAATTCTCATGGCGTCTGGATATACAGATGCACATTCCCTTCTCTCGCGTACATCAGGGACTAGAGTCTTGCACATGTCACGTTGTACGCGGTTGTACCCTTGGGCGTAATCTGGTGAGGGCAAGTGGGGATCACATACCTCCTAGTTTTTCAGGAACAAATACCTTTTGCCCCTACAGTTTTTGTATCGCTTTGTAGTTAAAGCCCAGCTTTGTATTTCATTTTTTTTTTTTAATTTAACCATTTATATGCTATTTTGCGCACGAACTGGCATAAGCATTGGATAATTCAAAATAACCAGAATTAACGTCTTCACGTTCATAGAAGTAATTTTTGATGCAGTAGTCAAAGCTCAAGTAAGAATATTTCCTCTGCTCTATTTTTCAGAAAAGCGGAACCATTTTCCCTTTTTTTATTTTCATAGATCTATTTAAATGCACATGTGGGATAGATCTCTTTATTACTATCTTTTGATTCTGACTATTGCCATTAGGGTTTCCTTCATCTGACGAAACCCTATTCGTCTCACTCGTCTCTCTGTCTGTCTGTCTGTGTCACAGTGCCCGTAACTATATATGTTGGAGACTTGAAATTTTGCATAATTATAGCTGAACACCTCACATCAAATGACAAATCGTAAAAATTTGAAAAAGTAGTAATTAATGGACGTTGTTAATTAAAAAAAAAACCCAATTACAAGATCTGGAAGGCATTCATGATTCAACAAAAGCATAAATTTTTTATCGAATTATAAAAACTATCTCTTCCATCGATTAAAACCAGGTGTCATTTTAACAGCAGATAAGGACTAGCGATTGCTTTAAGGCGCTTTTATTTCTTTTCTACTCATCCCAGAAATTCGAAATTAGTACCACAAGACTGAGAAAAAAATCAGCTTTTAGAAATTCTAAAAATTATCTCGATCGTACCATAAAAACTTTGAAATTCGTTAAAAATCGAGAAAAAAATCTTTTATTTTCCTTCATTTGTGAAGGCGACAGATGTCTGATGAATTGAATTTTGGGCGATAACCAGATTATATGAAACAGGTGCGGTCTTGCGGTCAGAAATAGGCTCAGAATTTTTATATAAGACTAATAAGACCAAATTTAAATATCCATTTTCGAGCTATGATTTTTATGCCATCCGACGTAAAATTTCATTCTCTTTCAGAATATGTCTTTATTTTTTAATTTCGACAATCAGAAGCAAAGATAATTAATTTTTTGGTCATTAAAACCAGAATTGCATTTTTTGTACGGCAGGCCAAGTGACACGGAAAGAAAAAGAGTTACATTTTTACCCGGTAGCAGAAAGTGCGTGACGTGCGTCGCAGATTTATTTTGGACCTTGCAGATAAATATGCCAACTTGAAAAAAAAAGTATTTCCTTTAAAAAAATAAATAAATAAATAAAAATAAAATAAATACGAAAATTCTGACAAAAAATATCGTGAATTCGACAAATGGTCGCAAAAAAATCGGCAATTTACAGCCAAAGGGTCGCTGCAAAAACGCAAATTTCGTCAAAAGATCCTGGACATAAACATGAATTTTGTCCTAGGGTTGTGGAAAAAATACAAATTTCTGTCACAGGATCGCGGAAAAACGCGAATTTAATCAAAGGATCGAGGAAAGAACCTGAATTTAGTCAAACGATTGTGGGGAAAATGCAAATTTAGTCAAACGATCGCAAAAAAAAATGCAAATTTATGTTAAATGAGCGTGAAAAAACGCAAATTTATGTCAAAGGATTGCGGGAAAAAAAACGCGGAATTTCGTTAAAAGATCCCAAAAACCGTAAATTTCTGCCAAAAGATCGCTATTTAAACTTTAATTTTATCCAAAAATTCCAGAAAAAACATGAATTTCGTTCCATGGGCACGGGGAAAAAAGCAAATTTCTGTCACAAAATCGCAGAAAAGGCTTGAATTTCGTCAAAGGGTCGAGGAAAAAACACGAATTTAGTCAAACGATCGGGAAAAAGAAAAGCAAATTTAGTCAAACAATCGCGAAAAAACGCAAATTTCTCTAAAAGGATTGCAGAAAAAAGCGGAATTTCGTCATACGATCGCGAAAAACGCTAATTTCTGCCAAAGGATCGCTGTAAAAGCACGAATTTCGTCAAAAGATCTCGGGAAAAACGTGAATTTCGTCCCAGGGGTGCCACAAAAAACGCAAATTTCTGTCACAGGATCGCGGAAAAAACACGAATTCCGTCAAAAGATAGAGGAAAGGACACAAATTTAGTCAAACGATCGTGAAAAAACGCAAATTTCTGTCAAAAGATCGCGGAAAACGCGAAATTTCATAATAAGATCGCGAAAAATACAATTTTCTGCCAAAGGATCGCGGTAAAAACTCAAATTTCGTCAAAAGGATGCCTGATGGATGTACAGAATTCCTAAATTTTAACTTAGTTTATTCCTGACTCCTACTCTTGTAATGATAAATTTTTGTCATTAAATAATTTTTTTTTTTTTTTTTTAGTTAAAGAAAAAAATAAAGCTCTGTTCTCTTAATATATCTCTTATTATATATGAAAGATCTGATAAGATTTCTGTGAAATAGATAATCAATGTGGTCACTATTTTCCTTATGTGTTTATTCTATGCCATTTTTATGTACGTATCTAAAAGTGTGCTGGAATAGTATTTGTTCTCGCAGGAGTCGATCCAGACAAAATTTGGGGCCTATCTGGGGCCCTTTCACAAAAATCTATTTAATAAAATAGGCCCCTTCACAAAAATAAATTTAATAAAATGGGCCCCTTCACAAAAATAAATTTAATAAAATGGGCCCCTTCACAAAATTCCTTTTAATAAATAGGTTCGCTACATAACATTCTTTTTCATAAAAACTGTTTTAAAATGTGTAATTTGTAAATAAAACCAGGTCACGAAAAACAAAAACTTTAGCAAGGGGATTTAAAGAAGTTTTTGTAAATAAATTCTTGATTCGAATTTGAGTAACTTGATTTCATCTTTCGTTACAAAATGTTATTTTTCACAAAAATTACTTTTACTTTTTACAAAATGGGTCCCAAGAATAAAAACCTGCATCGACCCCTGTCTCGAGTATATGAACCATGTTACATATTCATTATTATTTAATTCTTCATAAAATATTAATTTTTGCTATTTTCTTATTTAGGTTAATATTATAGTTGGAATATAGTTCTATTTATTTTTTAGTATTAAACAGTAAGAACCCTATTTATTTTAACACTTATAATGTTTGTACATAATCGCAATACAGATTTTTTTAACTATTGATTTTACAAATTTGGTTCTTTCGCATCCGGATGTTATTTCGTACGCCGATTCGTAAAATCTAAATTTAAAAAAAAATCTGACCACAACTTTCCGGTTTATGAAAAAATCGATTTTTAAACATAAAAGGGATGCTTTTTCGTACACAGACAATTGACGGGAATTTGTTAAAATTATGAAAACTAAAGAACCGATCGATTTTAAAGTTTGACATAGTTCATAACACACAATGAATTTAAGGTGAGCTGAATTTGTGTGTGTGTGTGTGGGGGGGGGGGGGAGCAAACAAGGGCTCCGTGAAAAAAATGGCTAATCTGATTTTTTAAAAGAACTTTACGCATTTGGTTACGTCTATTTATTAATTACATTAATTGATGATTTTTTTTATGGTTTTCTGGTTGGTTTTCTCCTTACGTCCGGAAATTCGGTTCAAAACTCCAATTGATGGTATTTTCTGAAAGATCATTTACGTTTACCAAAGAATGGAAAACGTCTTTCAATTACATAGTCTCTGAATAACAACACCTGCCTATTCCATGCTTTTTCGAACAAAAATAAATAAAAACTTGTGTCATAAAGTTGACCCTTTGGATTTGACACCAGCCTTATGTACAATTGAAGAATATGGTAAAAAGGAAATATGCTTTAGATAATTCGAAGCAGAAGACTTGACATTTTATTCTTCATTCTTCCATCAAAATACTATAAATTACATAAAATTTTGTATTTAATATTTTTAAAGTAAAAACATTATATAAAAATACTGAATATTTTTATTTAGGTCTTTAAGGGGAGCCCACTTTGAAAATGTGAAAAATTAAACACATTCGAATTAAAATAAACATTAAAATCAGTGTTTAATTTAAATTTTTGTATTGCTAAATTATCTGGATTCATCTTAAACCAGAATGAGTGGGATCGTATCAAAAGTGTTTTTTGCTAAGAATGGCGGTTGACTTTCAAAATGTTTCTCTGATAACGGGTTCTGAACTCCCCAATTAATTACTTTTTTCACACTACATTTGAGGTTGTTTCAGAGCTTTGATAGTCAAGAACGAAAAGAGTAAGAAAAACGAATTATCTGGAATTTCCCTGGAAACTAGTGGACTATAACAGTTTACCGCCAGTTGAAAAAAAAAAATGAACTATTAATGTTACTAGATTTAAACAGCTCTAAAATCTAACCGATGATTAAGATGTCGCATACGAATTATTTTTTCAATCAATCCCTTTCAAATTTCTCCTGTATGCTAATTTTGTTTTTTTCCCCTTAATAAATGTGTATCAGTATGAAAAAGAAGAAATAATTTTCAAATGAATTAATAAGGGGAAATGTCAAAAAAGCTCGCCCAATTTGAGGACAATCTATACTAATAAAAAAAAGTTTCGCTTTGTGTGTGTCTGTCTGTGTGTATGCGATGGCTAGCAAAATCTAGCGTAAGAACGAAGCTGACAATTTTTATGAAAGTAGCCCAAAGTCTCTTCTGATGCACCTCAGATTCAGAATTTTAAAATTCTAATAATTAGTTGAGTTATTAATTAAAATTCGCAAATCACTCTCATTAATAAATCATCTCGGCCCTTGCGAAAGGGAAAAAGTGATGGCGCACGCGCAGAAGCCTTATTTATGCATCGGGAGAAAATGAAATTCGAAAAGAAGGAATTTCGGGCGTATTTTGTCATTATTTATTAACTTACATCAGTCAAACTGCTTAGTAAAGTTAAAAACGGATGACATATTCTATAAGATCGTATTCTTATGTCTCAAATGCCACAATCAATTGAAAAAAATATCACAGTTAATCCTTTGAATTTTTTTTTTCCAAAATGGCTCGTTTTTTCCGTGAAGCGTTTTTCTGTCCTGTTGCAGAGCCCCTCGAGGACGCAATTTTAGAGGTACCGACAAATTAAAAATGTGCTCTCAAAGCTAAAACCTTCTAATCGATGGTTTTAAAAAATATGAATTTTAACCTTTTCAAATACACTGGTGAACTCAGGTCACTTCGCGTTTTATGGAGACGATATTTTTTTAACCCTAAAAGTAACAAAACGTCCATACTTTAACACACTTTACTTTTTATTTTACACACCATACTTTTTTTCTGTTTAGAGCATCTCTATAGACCAGATTTACATAACCTACAAAATTTTTGAAACGTTCGGACGGGTATAAAATATTTTTTACAAGATAAAATATGTGAAAAATTCGATGGAAATAAAAAATCTGAGTGTTTCGTCGCGGTTTCGCCCCTTCAGGGCACAATTTTGAGGTACTGACAAACCAAAAATATGTTCTTAAAGGTGAAACATTGTTCTAATCGATGTTATAATCGGCTTTTAAAAATAAGAATTTTAACCCTTTCAAATATACCGGCACGGAGGTCACTTCGCGCCTCACGGTGACGATATTTTTTCTATGCTAAAAGTAACTAAACGTGCGTATTTTAACAGAAACTTTTTAGAGCATTTGGATAGACCAGATTTACGTCACCTGAAAAAATTTCGAACGTTCGGACGAGTATAAATATTTTTATAAACTAAAATATATGAAAATATCTACGAAATCAGTAAAAACCTGGGTGTTTTTGCGCGGTAAAAAAAAGACGTCTTAATTTAAGTGTATGTGTGTGGTGATAGGGAGGGAGGGTATAAATATTTTTAAAAAATGGCCTCAAAATTTTTGCCCCCCCCCCCCCCCCAGTCTTAGAGCCCAAGTTACGCCTATGACTAATTGTCTTTTTTCATTCGAAATTTATTGTATTATCATTGCTGTCTCATGACAATATTTCCCTTGTTGTCCGTCAAATAAAAGTCAGCTTTCACATAATTTGCTGAAAGTACTTTACCTTTATCGAAATATAGGAAAACTTTATTCATTTTCTTACTTCAAGAATGACAAGTTCTTGCGACGTAAGTACATTTAAGAATAAAATAGCCTGTGTGAACTCGTCAGAAGGCATCCTGTTTTGAAATTCAGAACTATGTTAACACTAGAACGTACGTAAAATTTTACCCAACCTTAATAAAAGACATTTTAACACCAGAATTTTTATTTAAGTCTATTTCCCTTATTTATGATACTGAGCTTTCTCTAGTTAAAATTTAAATGATTTTACGAAATAAAATTCTGGTTCGAATCGACATTTCATCATTTGATCGGTATCAGATCGACACCAACTGGACCTTCTAGTGTTAAGGTTTGTGTACATGCGAGTGGTGCGTGTTCCCACTCTTGTGTATTTTGAAAATTTCCCTCTATCCAAATCACTCAATAAACGCGAAACTTTTTAACACATTTTTAAATGTTAAAGCGTAAACTTGGCGCGCCTGACAATGGAAGCGATTTGGAATCTAAATACGTTTTCTATTTTTTTATATCTATTTTACCTATCGATCTATAAGTAATTATGGTGACACGACGAACAGTTTTTAGGTGATTATATAAATACGTAGCACCTATAGTTGTCGTTCTGCCCGTCTGTCTGTCCGTCCATCCGTCTGTTTGTCCGTCCGCATATAACAGCGCAAAAACTTCCCAACCGAATCGTTTGAAGTTTTAAATATATAATTGTTGCATAATTGTGTCGAGTCCTTTCAAATTTCATGAAAATCGGATGTATAGTTTAATGACAGGGACAGTCAAAAGTTTTCCGTTACATGACGGCCAATGGGAAAAAATTATTGCACATGCATTTTAATGATGTTACAGCCTTCCCAATAGTCTGAAGTTTTAAATATATAATTGTTGCAAAATTTTGTCGACTCATTTCAAATTTTAGGAAAATCAGATGTATAGTTTATTTACAGAGAACAGTCACAAGTTATCCGTTACATGACGGCCAATGGGAAAAAATAATTTCAAGTGCATTTTAATGATGTGACAGCCTTTCGAACAGAATGAAATGGATAAGCACTTATTGAAGTGCACTCAAATAGACATCCAGTACACTATTCGGTGCAAAAAAATATTTATAAAACTTGTTATAGTACGAACGCACCTCATTTGCCACGTTTGACGAACAATTTCCAACTTGTTTTCTTAGCTTTTAAAATATTTCTAAAATCTATGCTGAATTTAATATTTAAAAAGCGTTAAAAGAGTGTTAAAAGCGGGCGAATCGTGAGTAAGATTCGAACACTTCCTATAAAATTCAGTCTATACTTTAGAAATATTTTGAGAACTAAGAAAAAAAGAGAAATCTTTTAGGAAGTGTACACAAAAAATAGAAGTTAAAAATATTCATTTCCCGGGGAGACATTTGAAATAGACGAATGCATCCAATGCCCATACACATTACACGAGTGAGGGGTAATCGGAAGCTGAGTGACCAGCTCCCTTAATCCATATTTTGCCAAGTATTACGAAATTTATTTATTTATTTATTTTTTTGTTCAAAAATTACGGTTTAGCTTCATAAAGACACGAGGAAAGACATAAAATTTTAAAACTTACCAAACTTTTATTATCTTCAAATCTGTCAAATCTTCAATCTGTCCTAATTAATAGGACTGTGGTCCTGTGGCCACAGTTTTTTTTTCCTTACTCAAAGTTCTTTTAAATGAAATGGTAAGAAAGATTTCCGAGTCCCACATCACTTTTTTTGCAGATAGCTGTTGGTTTTTCTACACAGTTCTGTAGTTCAGATCGGCGTTATCTTGTGTCCTCTCAAAATTGGCATATTTTGAAAACTTTTTATAAATAAATTTTAAAAGATTAAAAATTAACGAGTGATTTTCTCACAGTAATGTTACAGGGTGCGCCAAAAGTCCGCATCATAGGAGTTTTTAAATTTTAAATTTTTTAATTTGATTTAAATTTTTTTTTAATTGTATGTGAAAATGCTGGCTACTGAAGAGCGTGTAGAGATTATAGAGACGATGTAGCAACAATGTAGAGACCCTATTGAGAATATATTGTAACAATACATATTTTTCCTGTGATGCTGGACTTTTGGACCACCCTATAGAATTCGACAAAAGCAACCAGTATTTCTTACTTATAATGTCTTTGACAAAACTCAGTCATAATAAACTACTATGAGCACTACTATAAAATGTCTATGTTACCACTAAAGGCGCATGTATTTTATGAGCTTGACCTAGAAATGTATGCTGTCCTACATATAAGACGATGGTCAAATATCAGTGAATCCAACAACAATAACCCATGTTCATATTTAGTCGGGATGAATTTTAATTACAAATGTTCAACTGACTGACGCTGGTTTTTTATTTACTTGTTTGTTTGTATTGTGTTTTGTTTTGTTTTTCTTATGATTCGTGCCCAGTTATTAGAAGAACGCGATTTTTGTTTCAATAAAAATGAGAACATTCGAAATGTAATGTATTAATTCTTGAGTTATAAAGCGACTACTGTCTCGTCACGATATTTCGAGGTTGCCAAGCCACGAAAAACTCAAGTTTGACATAATTTACTGAAAGATATTCTGCATCAGTCAAAAAATGGTAAACGCTATTCGTTTTCTTCTGAATAAGAATTTCCTGCCAGTTAAATGCATTTAAGTATAAAAGTGACTTCGTGAATGCGTCAGAAAACAGAATGTTTTGGATATGAGAACAAAAGTCTCAGGACTCTTAAAGCTTCGAAAGTTTAATTTCTTTAGATGTTAAACCTGTCTTTTCTGAAAATTTGATATAATTGTTTCCTTGAAATTCCCCTTAGAACAGAAGTTATGGCTTTTAGAATGATACCCGCTCAATAGCTGAAACGCGTTTCCGAAACTTTGAAGTCATTTTTCTTCAAATGACATTTTTTGGGCATAATGCGCACGCTATCTCAAAAACTTCTGAATATTTTTTTCCCGTAATTTTCAAAACATAGGTTTCATGTTGATCTGTATAAACTGAACCTAAAATTTCCTTTTTATTGTTCATAAAAACATTTTTCTATGTGATTATACTGTTGAAATTTACGAAATTTTGCATGAGCTCAATACAACTTTGTATTAAAAATATAAAAATGCTTTCAATACAAATTTATTTAGGTTCAGGCTCATTATTATAATCTGAAGCGTAAGCAGGCACTAAAATTTTCATTTTAGTTGAAAAGTTTATTTTGTAATCCTGCGCATAAGCTGTCATACCAATTTTCTGCACGTCAAATGTCTGACATTTTGTAGCCTGCATTCTGCATCTTGAAATTTTTTAAATACCTAAAATGAAAGAAAGTACTTATATATTTCATCTCAATTAAAATTGTGTTTTAAAATCATGTACATTTTAAGATATTAAACATTGAAAATCGTCTCTTTTTTCCATTGTTTCCAATTTTAAGAGTCCTGAGACCCCTTAAGGTTTTTCCATATGGGGTTGGGGAGTAATACCACCTTTTTATATTTTGAAAAATTCTTTATTTTCCCTTCCCTTACGTTATTCTCAAATCCCCTGCTCAAAAGACGAGAAACTTTCTGACACATTTTCTGACTCGGTTTTAAACCTAAAGGCACAAAATGGGCAGTGCTGACTATGGAAGTGATATAGAATTGAAAAAAGTTTTCCACTTTGTGATCAATAGATTACTTATCGAGTTAAGAAACACTGGGGTCACGTGACAACCTGTTTTTAGGTGCGTTCGTAATTATATAAATGCGTGGCACCTACAGTCGTTTCAAATTTTATGAAAATTGGATATAGAGTTTAATGACAATGGCAGTCAAAAGTTTTCCGTTACGTTAAGGTCAATGGGAAAAAATGATTTCAAGTGCATTTTAATGATGTTACAGCATTCCAAACAGAACGACATTGATAGGCACTCATGAAGCGCACTAAAAAATAGATTCAGTACACTATGCGGTGCAAAAAGTATTTATAAAACTAGTTATAGTACGAACGCACCTCATTTGCCACGTTTGACGTGTAAT